>BSBK01001277.1:407500-785000 GCA_027943335.1 Chamaecyparis obtusa | reverse complement strand
TTGCTCCATTCTCATACAAAGATACAAATAATTTTTATTTATTTATACAAGTATCCAAATATACATATGTCAGCCACACCAAATGTGTGATAGCCCCAAATAAAAAAGATATTGACAATTATATTTAATGCATTACCACTGATCACAAATCTAGGATCTACTTATGGAAAATTTACAACATGTTACAACAAGACCCAAAAATAGGTCCCACTTACGATGTATACCATGCATATTACATTTATTGAGATTGTTAGAATACCACAACCAAGACCAAAAGATGACCTGTAAAATATTTGAACCCACCAATAGATGAAACTTGATAGTATCTATCTAGAACAAGATATAACCAATATATTAAAACTCTCTGATGAACTACATCAATGTCCAGATATCAGGGACACTTGGAAGAACACTATAAGTATGAAAATAACAAACACCAACATAAAGTACCATGCAACATATTTTACCAAACACATACAAGTGTAAAAAAACATGTAATCCTTCAGTAAAACCAAGTACACCTACCATAGAGCACCAAAAATGCACATACTAAAACTTTCTACATATAACCAAACTTTTGATACTTTACCGATAGCTAACAAGTACACAACCAAAACTGCCAACAACCAACTGATACCACCAAGTTGTCGATATGAAGATTTGACATTAATGATAAAATAATAGCAACATCTCAATATGTCTAACAATATCCCCCTTTGGCATTGATGAAAAAATACCCAAAAACATAAAAACTCCAAAACCAAAACTCACATTCAAAAACTCCCCTTGAGTAGATACCTCATATCATGTTTTTGTTCCTTTCTTTCTCTCCCCCTTTTTGCCACAATGGTAAAGGACACAAAATAGAATAAAGAAAGTTAAAGAAATATAGCAATTTTTACAAAAAAATACTTTCTTATACCTTTCGTTCAAAACATGAAGCTCCTTCTTCCACTCAACAATAGCAGCGCCCATCTAGGAACATAGACTATCATGCTCAATTGGCATGTCAAAATATGTACTCCAATCCAAAGACTTAAATCACTATTTATAATATTTTTCATTAGTAGGGATGTTAATAACATGATCCAACTAGACCTCTACCATGTCCTTTACTAACCAAAATGTCTTTATCAGGTCTTCCCTTGTCTCTATAACAACAATAGTTCTACTTGTAGCTCACCAAATTTGATCCTATGTTTTCTACTTTGTACTTGAAGGAATCATCTTTCTTACCAAGGTCATTCAATTCTTACTCAATTACTTCACTTCTCATCTGAAATTATCTATAAGTAGGCCACTGAAGACAATATATATATAAACACACACACACACACACACTCACATATATATATAATTTCCTTCACACAATCCTTTGTTTCACTAATAAATCTAGAAATTTTCTTCTTTTCATTTGTACATTTTTTCTCAATAGACCTCTTAACCACACTAAAATTTTACCATATTGCAAACAAATTATTGTCAACATTTCTAGTCAATTTAGCTAGTAACATACCAAAAATACTAGACATAGTAATCCTCTTACTGATCAGATGATCAGTCAATAATTCCTCCAATAGAGTCTTGTTTATTGACAAGAAAATAGACCACAATCCACTAATATTGTTATGTTCACCATCTTCCAAACAATGTTTAGACCATATCACAATCCACATAATTAGATTTTGTAAGAGAAACCGCATCTTTCTCCACCTCTTCTTCTTTTTCTTCTTTTATTTCTTCTTCCATTTCTTCTTCTACATTCTCTTCATAATCTTCTTCTTTTCATCTTTTGAAATGGTAACAACTTCCTTTCCTTTTGCACTTGTTTTCCTCTTCTTAGGCTCTAAAGAGGAACCAATGACAAATACTTCCAATCTTCTCTAACCAAATGAGGAACCCTCCTCACCATGACCCACTGGTACAACACAGTAACAATCAAACCTAAACCATTATTCTCTTACACAAACATGAAATATGCCTTATAGGAATATTCCCTTTTACAAAAATATCAAGATATTTTCAAATTTGTTTACCGACAGGGATTTAGGTCTTCCACTCAACATTATCCTTATCAGGTAATGACCTCAAGAATTAGAAATATAAACACATGACCAATGAACCAAGTCTAAAACTATATCCACTTTCATCAAACATCTTCACATTTTCAAGAAATTTTTCTAGTAACATCTTACAAAGATCCATTTGAACATTCTCCCTTATAAGTTTATGTGCAATATAAATAGCTATCACCAAAGTGGTGCCCATCACGATTCTAAAACTAAATTTTGTAAGAAATTTCAAACGAAACATCCCTTACTATCAGATCTTTCAGGGTATTGATAAGAAGTGCACACTACTCATGACCGATTTTGGTCTATTCTTCTACCTCCTTGTAGCATATTGTCTTCTTTCCAAGTACTCACCATTGTTGGATAATCCTATAATAGCTCCAATTACCTCCTTTATTACCATATATAATTTTTCTAGCACTAGGGTTTCACCTTGAAACCAACCCAACAAGAACAAAATATATTCTTTATCATCACACTAGGGAAATCCTCCCCAAATATCCAGTCTAAGATTTCTAATCCTTTTCATATCTTCTATAGACAAATCCAAACTCCAATTTCTTGATTCTACTCTGATCAAACACCTTTAGATCAACCTTCTTCATTTATTTTGTTATGGACATGCCGATGCTAAAAATGACCAATTTAGACTTTAATAATTTATTTCTCTAAGCTCTCTCTCAAAATTCTCAAATTTTTCTTCTTGCAATGGCACCAAATGATTTAAAAAATTCACATTTATAACTTTGAACATTCATACTTTCTTTTCCTACCAAAAATTAAATATCACTGATGCAATTGAGTTGTATTGCACACAACAATCAAACATTAACTGCAATTAGGATTTGTCATCATTATTACTTCATCCTTCCCATTAGAGACAAGCTAGTTACAATCGGTATCACTTTGGAGCAAGGGAGATGTATGATTTAACATGTTAATAATCCCCTTGAGCCCAAGCATTTGACTTAGTTGTTAGTATATCTAGTATCGGGATCCGGTACCACCAAACTCTCCACACTATAAAATTTCTTCCTCCATTATGTTTTCTTCTTCTAAGACTCACTTGATCTTTCAACATGATTATCATTTCCATTATTTTTCAAAATATTACTAGATCTACATATGTTGGCATAATGACCATTCTGTCCAAATTTGAAACAATTACCATTCCTCTTATTAGATCTCACTAATTGAACCTTAGATCTACATTGAATAGGCTTGTGACCATAGTTGTGATACACAGTGATTCCCATGAAACATATTATTTATTCTATTCTTCTACTAGATTGGAATCTTGATTTCTACATTGACTTTCTTTATGACCATCCTTTCGACAATTAAAGTATTTAACCTTCTATTCCTTTCTCATCTTAAAATCAACAACATTATGACTAACATCCATGAAAATATAACAATAACCATTAAAAGATAAGTACCTTTGAGCATTCATTTTCCTTACCAAAGGCCTTCATGTATAGATGTATTTTGATTCTTGATCTTCTCAGCTTTCTTAGACATCACCTCATCTTCAAATACTTTCTCTTGGCCTTTGTCCTAATGATTTGAGCATTCAACGGTAAACCCTAATCCCTTTTTATCTTTGTGACACTTCTACGGGGCTAATAACTGATCCAAAATAGTACTACTTTCACACACCTTTACTTCAGATCTCAACTTCTTTAATTCCTAATCCATCTTCTCATTTTCATTTGATTTCATCTTGATGATATTCTTGAGACTCTCTTTATATTTCTTCCATTGATCTATTACAATCTCTATCTCTTTAGTCCTCCTCATGCCTTTCATTTTATGCTTTAACCCATATTTGATAAATTCGCATGTCATTCAACTTCTTTTCTAGTTCTACTATCTTTTCTTTTGATTCCTTTAGTTCATGTTCTAGATCTACTATTTTTTATTTTCATTCCTTCAATTCTTGAATGACTTCCTTATGTCTTTCTTTGAACTTTTGGATATGATCTCTCATCTTAATGATAAATTCATTTTATTCCTTTAGGTTTTCTTCCAACTCCTCATATCGGATTCAATACTCTCAATATTTCTTATCATGATATTGTCAATCCTCATTAGCATAATATCCACCTTCCATCTATTCAAACAACCAAGATCTCCCTCAAGTTGTTAATCTCTATTTGCAAGGGACCAAGCTCTGATACCAATTGTTGAATATGCCAAATAACTGAGAGGGGGAGTGAATCAATTATTCATAAAAACCTTCCAAAACTTTTACTGAATTTGTAAACTCATAAACCATTCAAAATAGATATAGATATGTTAACTTATGCTTTATGAGTTATCACTTAAAACATTTTGAAACTTAAAATAGATATAACCATGAAAGCACAAAACCATAAACACATAGAACATGATAATTTATGTGGAAACTCAAACTAGGAAAAACCATGAAGAAGCTAATTCTCATGAAATGAATACCGGTTAATGTGACACCAGTTAAGGTTATTTTAACAAGTGCTCACTATCGGTCTGGCTCACTACCTGTTAGATTAATTGCCACAAATATGAAAGTGGCTAACTGTTGATACACATATTTTTACTGACAAAGTGTTAAATGATATATTTTCATCTGACTATGCATTAAATAGTTCCAATTGATAGGACAAAGATCACCGACAATAGAGATATAATATAGACCCTCTACCAACATACACCGATCTTCTCCAACATAGTATATGAGGCCTTCTTTCTATATTTCTTAACTTATTTCATACCTCTACCTAATAAATAAAATAGACTCTCACTCTATTACCTTGGATTCTATATATTCATCTTGCACATATACTCACACAGTAATTCATTTTATTGCTCCATACTCATACAAGGATACAAATAGGTTTTATTTATTTATACAAGTATCTAAATATATACATGTCAGCTACACCAAATATGTGATGGCCCCAAATCAAAAAGATATTATAATTGTATTTGATGCATTACCAATGATCCCAGATCTAGGACCTACTTGTGAGAACTTTACACCGCACTACAACAAGACCCAAAAATAGGTCACACGTAAGATGTATACCATGCATATTACATTTACTAAGATTGTTGGAACACCACAACCAAGACCAAAAAATAATCCACAAAATATCCTAACCCACCATAGATGAAACTTGATAGTATCTATCAAAAACATGATATAACCAATATATCAAAACTCTGTATTGAACTGCATGAATGTATAAATATCATGGACATTTGGAAGACCACTATGTTAGCACTGCTTACTTTTCTAGCAAAAGACTCTGTGTTTTGATTTTTTTTTTATAATTTAATAGAGGGGTTTTTGTCGTCTGATTATCAATGTCATTTTAAGTTTTTATCCATGTCCTCAGTTTGCAAAGGAACTGTTTCATTTTGTTCCTAAAAACCCTAAGTGAAGTCTTTTTGTTTAAACCCTAAGCATTTGTTATGAAAATAAACCCTAGGTAGTTGTTAAAATTTCTAATCATTCATTACCTTTTTCAGCCACTTAAGCTCTTCACTAAGCACATGTCTTGTTTCATCACCGGTCGGGGCCAAAATGTTTTAAAGTTGTTTTAACTAGTGGACCCTTTAATATTTCCTAAGTTTTAAACCTCGATAGTCTTTTAATTTTTCCTAAAGTCTTTAGGGTCATTTTCCCTAAGTCCCGACAATTTATCAAACTTGTTAAACCCCCTTTTGATCTAACGGTGTTTGTGATCTCGCAATGAAAAGATGATTGAAGATTACTGATCGTGGGATTGCGTCGGCCATCTAATGCTTTGGAAATGTAAAGACCAAAGTAAGTGGGACCAACCTTTTTAGGTTTTCTATCTATTGGATGATCAAGATAATATAATGGCACATGTTTACTGGGCTCAGCCATAAAGAAATTAAGATACCATCAGATCTATTTTAATCTAACAATTGGGGTAATCCCACAATGAAAAGATAACCAAGGATTACCAATTGTGGGATTGCGCTAGCCGTCCGATCATCCAGGGTAATATAAAGCAGGCTGGTGGGGTTCGAATGAAGTGACATAAATATGACCATTGGATGATCTTGATCCAATGGTGATCATAGAACCTAAATAGTAAGTGGGTTTGAAAGGATACATATTTTGAAAATAGTCAAATCTATTTTGATCGGACAAAAGGTGTGAAGCCTCAATGAAAAGTTGATTGATAAGTACTGATCAAGGATCGTGACAACCGTCTGATATGTTTTAACTAAAGATTGATGGATCTATTTTAAACTTTCTCTATTTGGTGTGAAAGGTTTCCTACCCGTTGAATTGCAGATTTTCAAATTTTCAAAGAGTAATGGCAGGAACGTGTGGCATGGTTGTCAAGAATTAATATTTTTTGCATACGCAGTATATCATTCAATGTTTCATTTTTAGAATCAAGGCTACATAATATGTGAATTACTTTGGCGAAGTGAAATTGCAGAGCAATTGATATTTTTTGGAAAATTGTTAACCAGTGAGTGTTTCTATGAACTATTGTGTTCCTGTTGTTATTTTTCTACAAATTCTATCATAAAGGTTTGGGGAGAAGAGTTTATGTGTGTTCTCGATTAAGAATTGGTGATAAAAACCTAGTTTCAAAGATGACACCAAGAAGATAATTTAAGGGGAAGGTAGAGGATCATGAATGGGCTATGTGTGATGACCTCCTAGAACAACTTGATCAGTCCACCAATGATGCATCAAAGATAAAGGAACTAGTACCCAAAAAGCCTAGGCTTAGGGTTGTAGATGCTTTATATGACAAAGGAAACTATATGAGAGATGCAAACATTAAGGTCTCTGGTTTGGTGTTGTTTAGGGTAGGTTTTGGGTAAAGGCATGCTTTTTCTCCCAGTAGTAATGTATGGCAGTTCGATGTGGGAAAACTTGTTGTTCCAAATGTTTTTATGGATGTTGATATTTTACTCTAGGTTGCAAAAAATTATGATCATGTAGGAAGGGTTGTTAGGGACATAAATGGAAACCCTTTGATCAGTATTTTGGCTGAGGAAATTAGAGAGGTGTTTTGATTGAGTGATCCAACCAGTGACCTGGAAAGAATAGATTTTGATGTGCTGAAACAGGTTTACAATTCCCAAAGGGATTATCTTAGAGGTGGTCCTTTAAGGGAATCATTTGATAAAGTGGGAGGATTGATTGTAGGGGGACCTTATACACTAGAGTCCATCAAGTTAGATTATTTTAATCTAAAAGCAAAGGGTATGTATTGGTCACCGTGTCAAATTTTTGGTGAAGATTTTGAAGAAGAGATGCCAGTTCATTATCCTGTATATGCTCGCACAAATTTTGCATCCTTACCTAGCAGTAACTTTTGATTTTTCTTTATTTTTGGCTGAATTAATACACAATGGGCTAATTTAAATTCAAAGGGCTGAGGTTGATAGACCTTTTGGTTGGTATTCCCTGATGATGTACATGTTCCTATACAAAGGTGCAGACTATTTTGAAAAGGAGATGGACCTAATGAAAGAGAAGGATGGTGAAGAAATGCCCATCCAATTGTGGAACTTAAACATGACATGGGACTGAAATGAAGCTAGTTTTATAGCTTTTGACAGATGTTTCACATCTAGGCTAAGGGCTTTATTATTTTTAGAAATCCCTAGAGTCCCAAGAATACTATTGGATTTTCTTAGTCCAAAATAGTTTGCTACTGACATCAAGATTGTGCATAATTGGGGTGACATTATTCTATACCCTGTTTCTACTATTTTCAAAGTCTATGGCTTTAGGGGGACTCCATTTATCCTACCATACCAGGTTCCTGTGAAAGTTTGTTTGGCAAAAATTTTTAGGCAAATTGGAGGAATACAAGATGTCACCCTCACAGGGAAAGGAAGGGGAACAAGATTTCTGACAATCAATATAGCACACCAATTTTTTATTACAAAGGATGGTTGGACACATATGGACAAAATTTTGCAACCATACCACATGGCTACTTCAGTTGCAAGGTCTGCAGATCTAGAGGGATTTTATAATGATATGTTTAAAAAGAGAACCAAATGTGCATCTATGGATCATGTTTTTAATTTCCTTGAAGATCAAAAATATTTTTTATTTACAAGAGCAGGAAATTAGAAAAGAAAAATGGCTAGTGTATAAGAAGACACTAGATTTTGTGCAACACTTTGTCAGGGATTATGATCCCTTGAAAGAATTTAAACCTTTTGAGAATAAAGTTGAAGATCTTATGATCCACTTTGAGGGTATAATGAAAACCCTAAATGAGAAGAAGGACATGGTGATGTAAACAGATCCAGAAAGGGCTAAATTTATGCTAAGAAAGACAACATTCACAAGGATGGTGCCTCCAGGTAGGTACATTGTGCAAAAGAGGACTAGATACAGTGTGGTGGTGCTAGGGCCAAATGTACAATAAAAGATTCAAAGGGTAGAAGATATCCCTTCCTCTTCTAGAGGAGTAGAAGTGCAAGAGAAAACAAGGGATTCTCCTGGGTCACCAAAAAATAGACCCATTGATATTGACTCTTATTCCCCACCTCCCCAAAAGAGAAAAAGAATACATGAAAGCCCACATCAAAGTGAGGATGTCTACTCTCCCAATCAATCACCACTTAACATTGTTGATCAATTGGAGGTGACATAACAATTACAAAGATTGGGGAGCCTAGGTCAAATCTGCATGACCTATGAGGAAATTAATGAAGGAGTTCCTAAGGCTCCTAAGGATACATAAATAGATTTAACTATTGGAGAGTTAGCTGGAAAGGAATTAGATCCCATCACCAAGAAAGCTTGTGATGAATTTCTTGTGGATGATGCCTTTGTTAAGGCTAGGGATTTTTATGCAGTTCTTATGAAAAACTCACATAGGTCAATTCAAAGAAACCTGTGAGAAGAGAAAGGAGAAAAATTGAGGAAAGGACATTACTATTATTGAGGATGAGGTCAGAAAGGAGATGATGGAGAGGTTTGAAAGAGTTACTCTAGAAAAAGGAAGAGAGTTGGTAAGAAATGCAAGGGTACTCATCCTCCTTGAATGGGATATTGCTGATGCAATTGTCCTAGATGTTGTTAGAAAGAAGGTCACACCAGTACATAATATCAAATAAGAAGAACATGACATTAAAGGTGTCACCTTTAGTGATAATCACCAAGCTTTGGTCATGTGGTCTTTGAGAAAGGATGAAGGAAACAAAGGAAAATAAGTTGTCATGAGTGATCTTTCTGGTAGGCTATTAGTGAAAAGAGTCAGTGAGACTTCAACAATTTGAGCCTTAGGATTGGCCGTAGAAACTACCAAGCTTGCATGAAGGTGGAAGAAAGAGAATCCAAGGAAAAGGAAGAGATGACAGTAAAACTTGAAACAGTTTTGAAGGCTTATGGTGAGATGAAAAATGAAATAAGTGGAAAGGATAGGATAATAGCATAATTGAGAAGACAGTTCAGAGAACAAGGTCAAATTCAGATGCCTGTATAGTTATAGATTTCTTCCTCCCCTACTAGGCCTACTCCATCTAGTCCTATCATAGAATACCCTCCTTCCCCTTTGCCTCTATTTATTCATGATGAGTTGCTGATAGAAAGAGAAATGCTAGAGGAGGCAAGAACGGTCCTTATTGAAAAGGGTAAAAGAACAGAAAGTGAAAGACAATTATTCAATGAGGGAAAGTTGGAAATCCATATGAAGTATGAGGATAAAGTAAGAGACACAATTTTTTAGTTTGCTAAAGGTATTGAGCCAAAGGGGATTTACCAAAGTGGAGAAATTTTGAATTCTTTTAAGGAGGAAATGGCCACTGTAGACCCAATTTTGGATAGATGGATTGCTAGACAGGATAGAATAAAATTATTTTATTCTTTAATAAAGGCTTAATAGGTTGTAGATGCACAAATAAAGAATACTCATAAGTTAGTTAAGAGATTGTTTGAGTTTGTTGTAAAGAGAGAGAATGTAAAAAGAAAGGCATCAATACTGAGGGGGAAGTATTATCAAGATTATTTTGAAATGTTTCCTAGTCTTTTAAAAAATAATGGAGAACTAAAGGACAAAGGGATATGGCTTGGACAACTATATGATGAGTTGTCAATTAGAGTAAGTAGTATTTTGAATGTAGATAGTAACATCCTTTTTGTCCAAAAAATTAAAATTTTGGAGAATGCTAGGGTACATTTTAAGTCCCTAAATAAAGAAGTTCAACAGATAAAGGTTGATTGGGATGTCTTGGTAGAGAAGAGAGATGAGGTGGTTTCTTTCCCTTAGCCAAATGAAGAAGTCTTCAAATCTTGGGAGGATACATACACTTTGGAAGAAGCAAAGATAGAGGAGACACCCATTGAGACTACAACAAATGCCACTTCTCCAAGTCCTTAAAAGAATCAAACTGCAAGGAGAAATTTTGTATGTAAGAGTAGGTACAAGGAAAACACTTGGAAGAGATAGAACTATTTTTGGAAAATGTTGCAGAAGCTTGGCATACAAATCAATGGATAATTTTGTAAAGTTGTAACAAAATAGCTATTTTGTACTTATTGTCTTTTGTCCTGTAGGATGTGACTTTTTATCTTTTCCTAAGTGATCTGTAGGTTTTTGCAATCCTTATTTCTCTATAAAAGGATTTCAAGGATCATTTAGAAGGATTAGAACTTGAATAATTTTTTGGCTTGCAAGTTCTAAGTCAAGGGTATAGCAGATTGTATTAGGTTATATTATTATAATAAATAGCAAGTTCTCTATTTTTTAACCATTATTGATGTGGTTTATGATTAAAGCACAATGTATAAATGAAACATGATTCAACATATATAAATACAAAAAATCCAGGGTTTGCATCTCTCCTTTGTGTATACTTCTTTGAGTTATGAGTTTTCAAATTCATTGCATAGATTTCTTCTATGTATATGTTGCTATTCCTTTTCTCTGATCTAGGATCAAATTAAATAGATTTGGATAGAACATAAATTATTTTGGTTTTCATGAGGATTTCTATAAGTACTATGAATCCATAGGTAATTTTATTGGTATCATCATAAGGTGGTGGTATTAAAGGGATCCTGAATCAATAACTTTGATTATTTTTTGTATTTATTACTTTGTAGTAAAGTATAGCCCAATGGATAAGGCTCTGGCCATAAATGAGTTCATTTTGCAATAATATTTTCTTAATAGGGTTTGGTTATATCCCTAACATTGATATAAATTTTTAAAAAGATCTTTAAGGTATTGTGACCTACAAGTTGTATCCCATCAATGGTAATAGGGAATCAATAAAGGACTGATTATCATTTAGTATTTTCTTATCATTTATCTATTATATTGAATCCAGTTTGAAGTTGTAGTAGAAGTAAGGTTTATTTCTTTGGATTGGGAGCACCCTTCTTGGTTTTGCAGAGCCAGAAGTGTAGAGGGTAGTCTTGTCCCTATAGTTGGTCTAGTCATCTTCGATATTCATACTTGGAACTAACCATTCCTGACAATCTATTTGTGGATGTATTGGTTTTTGTCATAAGCACAAAGTCCATTTTGAAGAGCCGACACACTATAAGTATGGAAATCAAAAAACATCAACAAAGAGCACCATGAAACACATTACCAAAAGCATACAAGTGTACCAAAACATGTAGTCCTTTAGTAAAATCAAGTACACCTACCATAAAGAACCAAAACTATATGTACTAAACCTGTTCTACATATAATTGAAACATCTGACACTTTACTGACAACCAATAGGCACAAAACCAAAACTACCAACAAATAATTGATACCGCCAAGTTGTTGGTATGAAGGTTTTGACATCAATGAAAATAATGACAAAAAAATCTCAATATTTCCAACAAATATTAGAATAGATAATAAAAAAAACCAACCTAGATTTGGAAAGGTGATGTAGGAACATCTTGGGTCTTTGAGCAATCTTGCATCAACCAAAAATATTTCTTGTTTTCTATTGTTTGCATTATAATATTTGCATTTATTGGTTTCATGTTGTGCAAATATTGCATGATGTTGAGGACCTATTTGGGAACCTTCTCCTATGATCACATAAGGATTGGATGGACCATTTCAAAGTTATAGTTGTTTTCCTTGCTGTGGGAGTCGTATTTTCCTACATTCCACTTGCTGATTGTGCATCATGTAGCTATTGATCGTTAATGAATCAGCCTATGCGCTCTTATGGACTTCAAGAGGACCTAAATTAATATCTTCACCTAAGACCAAAAGTCCTAATTCATTATGAGTAAAAATTTATGACCATTTTTCTTGGGTATCAATTTTCAGCCAGTTTACATGTGAAACGTGGAGTGTTTCTTCTAGCGCAGTTCCATGTGATGAGATGGGGCCTTGCGAAGTTAGGGGAATGTTCTTGGGTCATGTGTGGACCTAAATGTAAATTCACATTAGGTGGTTTTCATTCTTTCATTTTTTTTGGTTTACTCTTCCAGGCTGGACCTATAATGAAATTAAATGCCTGACTGGCCAACTTGTGGCTTTGCTGGCTATATATTTGGAGCTTGGGTTGTTGTAGAGGGATTTTGAAGGGAGTTCTAAGTAGAGGATAGTAGAAATGAATATAACATGTGAGCTAAGTCTCCAAATTCATAATTATCATTTTATAAGGCTGAAACCCGAAAGGCCTCACAGCCAGGCATGTTGAACGATATAATATAAATTCTCTATTGTTACTACAAGTTGCTTGTCTCATATCCTTTGTGTTTTCATTGATTTCATGTGGTATTAATATTTCTTCCATGTGTAACTCTGAGCGGGGCTTTTTTTTTTATTCAAGTGGACTCAATTCTGCTTGATTTTTCTTGAAAGGGAAAAGTGATTGGAAAAGATTTTGATTACAAGTTTGGTCAAACTAGTGCCTAATCCTAGGCATGGAGTCATGAGATGCACATCAACAGGAAACTTCAAATCTTATACAACTTAAAATCAAACAATGCACCTTGTACACCATTCTCTCTTCCCCCTATCTGGACATCAGATCCTTATGAAACATCATGTTATCAACAACAATCTTCAAGATATTACACTTTCCTTGAAAGAAACTTGAAAGTCATTGCACCATTTACCTTGTAAACAGGTATACAGAGATGCCTTACAAATCAATATACAACAATTTGACAAAGACACAAAGAGACATCAGACAAATATAGGAAAGGATTTCCACTATCTTTCATTGAATCACCTATATCTATCCATTCAAATCACAACAAACTCAAAATGAGAACTCTGAAATGAAACTCCGAACTTGCATTCATGGAACTCAAATTTGCAGAGCCCTGCTCATGCAAAAAGATTGGAACCCTTCGAAATGAAAAGAATCAAGACTAAGAAGAGAAGGGGGAAACACCAGAAAGCATTACCAACTGACACTTGTCAAACTCTAAACTACTCACTGAATGAGTCATGAAGTCTGGAACAACAAACCTGATCTGCTCTATCCCCTTGAAAACACATGAGTCACTGGACATAACAAATCAAATATCTCAAAAATATCTTCCTGGCCCCCCTGAAACTTAAACTGCAAATATCGCGAGCAAATGGCCACCTGTGCAAAATCTGATTGCAAAATCAAGATCCTCATTTTCTCCCAGTTCCAGCAGTATATAACACTTCATATTTTGGTGAAAAACTGAGCCCTGGGTGCCATTTTTACGAGCAGACTGTATATTTAAAATATTTGAAATTTTTGAATAGTGCAACTTTAACAAATTCGAAAATCAAATTTATGCAGGCATTTGAAAATTTTAGGTGAGCCCCATGCCACGTGGTGACACCCTATTGGTTCACCGGTCCACCTCATCACCATGTCACCAACGTGCCACATCCCTGCCACATGTCATTTCATGACTGGCTGACCTCGCTGACTGGGTGCCTATGTTGCACCAGACCACCACCTCACAAGAGTGCCACATGGAGGCCAGGCGCATGATCGCATGGGCCAGAAATGGCCCTTGCGATCATGTGACAAGGTGACATGTGTCCACTTCATCCTCGTCACACTCCTGCAAAATGACCTTCTGGGTGCGGGCACGTAAACTGAGGCACTAACACTGAGGGTCACGTGCATAGCCTCCAGCACTTCTTCTTATTTCATCTTGTGTGGGTCATTGCTTATAAACACTATAATTTCTCAATCCGGGATCAATGTGGGACAATTCTGCTGAGGGTTTTAAAGCCTTCTTCACATTTTCGTTCAAAATTTGTGGGGCCCACCGCCTCACCAAATCCTCCAACCAAGGTGCCCAGCAAGAGCCTCTTGTTTCTTTGTTTACAATGCATTGGAGTGCTGTTGTATATAAACACAAAAATAATCCTTCACCCAGCCAATGTGGGATAATTGATCTTGAAGTTTTAATGGGCAGTTTTGACAGTGTCACATTCAGGTGACTGTAACTCGTGAACCAAGAAGAATTTGGAAAATCGCTCTGGTGAGAATCTGGAGAACTAGCTTTGCGAAAACATATCCAAAAATTGGCCAAATCCAATGGTCCAATAAAAAGTTATGCCCCCCGCAATATGACTATGTTTTTCTTTTTTGCAAATCCGCGTTTTCAAAATCCATTGTGTGGGCTATTTCTTCTTTTCTTTCTCAAAAAGACTATTTCCATTTAATACACAGCATCCATGTTACATTTAAAACTCCTCTTTCAATTTGTTCTATGCACATCTTTCCTTCACAGTCATGCACCACATTTTGATTGCCTTCAGTCTGCAATCACTTTCGTTGGCCAGATATGCCCAGCCAAGCCTTGCATCTCTTTTAAACACTCACGCTGACAGCCCCTTCTATTGTTTGGTGTGGTGTGTAATGATCACAACCCTCAAAATATATGCACACTTATTAAACATGCTGACATTTACATATTCACATTAAGGCTGGCAACCTCTCAATCATGGTCATTTTCCTTCAATGCTCATTTGGGTTCCATTTCATTGGCCTTTTGAAACCATTGAAAGAAGATATAAGAACACTCATGTCCTTCTTATCAAACCAATATGCATTGGCAACAGTAGTCAATTCCTTGATGACTTTCATTACATTCAAACAGGCAATGACACTGGCATCCTTGGTTGCCTTTCATTTTGTCCATGTTAAGTATACGCACAATCTCTTGAAGACATTAAGCACGAGGCATCACTCTTGATGCACACCTTCCTCTGTAAGACCGAGATGCAATCAACCACTTGAAGTAGAAACATGGCATGTCAAAGATTCAATCACATAATTCACTTTTTACATTTTGGCAAAACTGATCAACATCGACTGGCTCCCGGAATTGGCTTCTAAAACTGACCAAATGAAACTTTCGAGACCTGGCATCCTGGACACTAAAACACCTTCATACAAGGAATATGAATCCATAACTAGCTTCCTCAAAAAGTCTAAATGCCGATCACAATAAAATGCCAAATTCAACCAGTTAGAAATTTTCAGGATTAAAACAATGAAAAAGTGCAAAACTGGTTTTGGAATTGGCCTAGGAAAGTGGTCAAACGGATTGGCAGGGACTTGAAAATCACCAAGCACTTAGTCTTCTAGGTCTATAGTATAGAAAAACATTCAATTATGCCAGACCTTGCATAGGGCACAAACTGGGATAACACAAAGTAGGCTACTTAGAACTCTGAACAAAGCACACAGAGAATTCTAACAAATTGCAAATGGAATGGCACTGGCAAATAGGTCAAACGGGTGCATGGGGGGAAAAATTAGCAAGATGACTCACTCCCATGCCTATAGTACAATGCCACAACTGGCATGCAATGATCAATCACAAGGAAAAAGATACAGCTCCACAAATAGGGCCTCCGAGAAAAATTGAACAAGTGCACAAGTGCAAAAATAAGGAAACACCTCCGGAAGGGGATAAATAAATGGGGTCAAATCTTATCACAGAGGCCTAAAACCTGACACATAAAGAGTATGAAATGTGTACAACAAGACACTAGGCTCATATTTTCATGACGCTCTCCAGAGTGCATGTTACAAGCTGACAAAGTACCCCTTCCCAGTGACCTTCACACTTAACAATTTCTGCATTCACGACCTCCTAGAAATGAAATGACGCCAACCCACTTGAAAATGCCATCTAAGAACTCAAAAAAAAACTTGATAGGATAAATGCAAAGAAATGAACATATAGACCTCAAGATTTGACCCCAAATACACCCATACTAGCATCCAATACAAGGCCAAAAATGAGCACTAATCAAGAATTTTACATGGTACCTCAAAACTGCATTTTGAGTACCAACATTGGCTCTGTCTAGGGATGGCTGAGCGTAAGATCAGCACAAGAATACCATAATCTTCTGGAAGAGTAGACCACCCCAAATACAACTTCATTTCTTTTTATTCCTCCAACTTCTCAAAAACTTACTAAACCGGGTTCAACAAGCTCCTCAAAACTGGTTCCTTATTCCAAAGCAAACTACACTACTGCTGAAAGGAAAGTAACTGTACAAGTATTTACAAAACTTTCAACTGAAATCAATGCTTACCTCAGTCAAATACATGATTTTCATTTCCATCCCACTCAGGCAAGCTGTAAGTATCATTGACATCTTCTTGATTAACAATACTCACATTCTTCATCAGTTCAGCACATAAAACATGGTCAGCAAACTCACCATTATCCGGTACGGGAAAGCTATCAGGATGCCATGAGTACTGATCACTGTGTGACATTAAACCATCGCACTCTTCATTGTCACTACCATGCTGAAAAGTGAAGCATTCCAACTCAACATTATGGCTGGAAACATCCACATTCTGAACACTAGTTTGCACCACATGATAGGCTTCTTTTACATCAGTTTGCAAACAAAAAAAAAATGTCTCTAAACAAAAATCAGATTGCAATAAATCAGAGAAATCTTGTTGATCATAACTCCTATCAACATCTTGTAAACATGGGAAGGCGTTGTCAAATAATGGTTCATCATTTACTTGTAAATCTGAGAATACACATTCAGATTCATCTTTTCCTTCAACATCATGGCATATGTGAGGATCAATGACATTAGACTCATGAGAATCTGAATCTACAGTAGCACATACATCTTCATACTCATCATACATGACAATAGAAAATCCATCATAATCATATGTACTCTTAATCTGCATGTCATGAACTTCAAAAATAGGAGAAAGGAATTCATCATATCTCTCACATTTGATGCCCTGATTAATACCCTCTTTATCAAAACATATGTCTGTCGGGCATGAGACTCTAGAATCAAATGTGTGTGCATACCTCTGAAAATCAGCATCTAGGAGTTGTGAAATCTTCTCACTACTCAGCAGGCATTGAACCTCTTGTCCATTTTCTTTGATCTCCTGCTCAATGCTGAATACATCTTCCTTGTTGGAAACAAGAGACAAGACTTCTTGATTTATCTCATTTTGTGCAAAAGACTCAGTATCACTTTCATCTACATCATACTCAAACTCTTGTTGTTCACATGAGTCATTTTCAAGCTGAAAAAAGAAGTCATCATCTACAAGCTGAGAATACGAGAACTCTACAAACTCAAAGGAATCATTTCCAGTTACAAATTCTTGCTCATTATCTTGTTGTTCATCGACTTCATTGTCGGCATTATATTCAACACTACTAGCACAAGTAGACTCAGCATCAACACAACTAAGTTCAGATTCAGCATTTTCAATTTCATCTATCCATCTCCTAACACATTTAGTTGTTTCTTCTATACAAGAAGCTGACAAATCGCAGGATTCTAGCACACAAAGCTCTACAAATAATTGTACCCACTCTAATTCTGGGAAATCAATATCCATTACAAGCTTATCAACTGTACTAGAAAACCTTTGATAAAATGAAAATGCTGACTCATTGTTTCTTTCTCCTACCCTTTTTCTCAAAATCAATAGGGCTTCCTCTTGGACTCTTTGCCAACTCGATGCAGTATCCTTTTCTACATTATCATTTCCAAGATGATGCTCATAAACTTCAAATCTAGAAAATAGATCTTCTTCCATGAATGCTGAAATTTCTATTTTAACCATTTATGTGATGAACACGTCATATTCTGTCACAAATATTTCTATCTGATTTTATACAACCATTACCTTCACAAAACTATAGCATAGCATACTCCTGATTTCTTGAAACCAAAATTTCAACCAGAACGTATGACAAACTTTGAAACTAATTTCCCTTTTCTTAGCACTTTGCTCACCTATCAAGGGACTTTTATTATCGTATAAAAACATGGGATTACCTGGATAAGATTTACAGCTTCTTCTTTTTTACTTCTGGAGAATCACTCCAACCAGCAAAGTCACATAATCCCTTTTCAAATTGCTGCAAATATAAATACTTCCAGGCTATTCACACATAGAGATCTGAACAAATTTCAGATTCTTTTTCCGACTCTCTTTCATAAAACCAGATTCAAATATTGATTTAGCCAAGCAAGGAAACAAATGTCTTAAACTTGCTAATCTTAAACATCAAATAACAACTGATAATCACAAATTACACTGGCACAACACAACCAGGATTCTCCAATTACAAACAGAGCCGCCACCCACAACATGTATGGGATTAAATTCCATAAACTGGTCTGTAACAAGTACAATAGACAATATTACACAAATCTACTGTATATTCACGTTATACTCCCCAGTGGAGTCACCATTTTGTTAGCTCTTTTTCATGCAGAATCGCCAATTTAGCTATTAAGCTTGACTCTCAGGTTCCCAATTCTGGATTCTTACAAGGAAAAGGCTAATTGATAAGGACCAAGTCCTTCTTCTACTTTGGGCTCCACAGACCCAGGTGGGCATACCTATCTTTAGACTCACTGCTTCACAATGAAATCCTATAGTGGATTAGGGGTTCTCACAATGATTCACTAATATCTTTTGCTGCAACTGATGCAGAGCTTAGAAAGCCAATCCATGATATTAACAAAAGAAAACAATCATTGCAGAAAAATGGCAAAAGTGACAAGGGTATTCACCCTTCTTCTCTTCGAGCTTAAAACTCAGGCAGGTTAACCTATCTGATTCACTTCTACAAGGAATCACCAAAAGCACTTGCACTATTCAATGCAATCAACAAACATTTATGCTCTTAAACATGAAAGGGAAAAGTGATTGGAAAAGATTTTGATTACAAGTTTGGTCAAACCAGTGCCTAATCCTGGGCATGGAGTCATGAGATGCACATCAACAGGAAACTTCAAATCTTATACAACTGAAAATCAAACAATGCACCTTGTACACCATTCTCTCTTCCCCCTATCTGGACATCAGATCCTTATGAAACATCATGTTATCAACAACAATCTTCAAGATATTACACTTTCCTTGAAAGAAACTTGAAAGTCATTGCACCATTTACCTTGTAAACAGGTATACAGAGATGCCTTACAAATCAATATACAACAATTTGACAAAGACACAAAGAGACATCAGACAAATATAGGAAAGGATTTCCACTATCTTTCATTGAATCACCTATATCTATCCATTCAAATCACAACAAACTCAAAATGAGAACTTTGAAATGAAACTCCGAACTTGCATTCATGGAACTCAAATTTGCAGAGCCCTGCTCATGCAAAAAGATTGGAACCCTTCGAAATGAAAAGAATCGAGACTAAGAAGAGAAGGGGGAAACACCAGAAAGCATTACCAACTGACACTTGTCAAACTCTGAACTACTCACTGAATGAGTCATGAAGTCTGGAACAACAAACCTGATCTGCTCTATCCCCTTGAAAACACATGAGTCACCGGACATAACAAATCAAATATCTCAAAAATATCTTCCTGGCCCCCCTGAAACTTAAACTACAAATATCACGAGCAAATGGCCACATGTGCAAAATCTGATTGCAAAATCAAGATCCTCATTTTCTCCCAGTTTCGGCGGTATATAACACTTCATATTTTGGTGAAAAACTGAGCCCTGGGTGCCATTTTTACGAGCAGACTGTATATTTAAAATATTTGAAATTTCTGAATAGTGCAACTTTAACAAATTCAAAAATCAAATTTATGTAGGCATTTGAAAATTTTAGGTGAGCCCCATGCCACGTGGTGACACCCTATTGGTTCATCGGTCCACCTCATTACCACATCACCAACGTGCCACATCCCTGCCACATGTCATTTCATGATTGGCCGACCTCGCTGACTGGGTGCCTATGTTGCACCAGACTGCCACCTCACAATAGTGCCACATGGCGGCTAGGCGCATGATCGCATGGGCAAGAAATGGCCCTTGCGATCATGCGACAAGGTGACATGTGTCCACTTCATCCTCATCACACTCCTGCAAAATGACCTTCTGGGCACGAGCACGTAAACTGAGGCACTAACACTGAGGGTCGCGTGCATAGCCTCCAGCACTTCTTATTTCATCTTGTGTGGGTCATTGCTTATAAACACTATAATTTCTCAATCTGGGATCAATGTGGGACAATTCTGCTGAGGGTTTTAAAGCCTTCTTCACATTTTCGTTCAAAATTTGTGGGGCCCACTGCCGCACCAAATCCTCCAACCAAGGGGCCCAGCAAGAGCCTTTTGTTTCTTTGTTTACAATGCATTGGAGTGCTGTTGTATATAAACACAAAAATAATCCTTCACCTAGCCAATGTGGGATAATTGGTCTTGAAGTTTTAATGGGCAGTTTTGACAGTGTCACACTCAGGTGACTGTAACTCGTAAACCAAAAAGAATTTGGAAAATCACTCTGGTGAGAATCTGGAGAACTAGGTTTACGAAAACATATCCAAAAATTGGCCAAATCCAACGGTCCAATAAAAAGTTATGCCCCTCGCAATATGACTGTGTTTTCCTTTTTTGCAAATCCGCGTTTTCAAAATCCATTGTGTGGGCTATTTCTTCTTTGCTTTCTCAAAAAGACTATTTCCATTTAATACACAGCATCCATGTTACATTTAAAACTCCTCTTTCAATTTGTTCTATGCACATCTTTCCTTCACAGTCATGCACCACATTTTGATTGCCTTCAGTCTGCAATCACTTTCGTTGGCCAGATATGCCCAGCCAAGCCTTGCATCTCTTTTAAACACTCACGCTGACAGCCCCTTCTATTTTTTGGTGTGGTGTGTAATGATCACAACCCTCAAAATATATGCACACTTATTAAACATGCTGACATTTATATATTCACATTAAGGCTGGCAACCTCTCAATCATGGTCATTTTCCTTCAATGCTCATTTGGGCTCCATTTCATTGGCCTTTTGAAACCATTGAAAGAAGATATAAGAAACACTCATGTCCTTCTTATCAAACCAATATGCATTGGCAACAGTAGTCAATTCCTTGATGACTTTCATTACATTCAAACAGGCAATGACACTGGCATCCTTGGTTGCCTTTCATTTTGTCCATGTTAAGTATACGCACAATCTCTTGAAGACATTAAGCACGAGGCATCACTCTTGATGCACACCTTCCTCTGTAAGACCGAGATGCAGTCAACCACTTGAAGTAGAAACATGGCATGTCAAAGATTCAATCACATAATTCACTTTTTACATTTTGGCAAAACTGATCATCAACACCGACTGGCTCTCGGAATTGGTTTCTAAAACTGACCAAATGAAACTTTCGAGACCTAGCATCCTGGACACTAAAGCACCTTCATACAAGGAATATGAATCCATAACTAGCTTCCTCAGAAAGTCTAAATGCCGATCACAATAAAATGCCAAATTCAACCAGTTAGAAATTTTCAGGATTAAAATAGTGAAAAAGTGCAAAACTGGTTTTGGAATTGGCCTAGGAAAGTGGTCAAACGGATTGGCAAGGACTTGAAAATCACCAGGCACTTAGTCTTCTAGGTCTACAGGTATAGAACAACATTCAATTATGCCAGACCTTGCATAGGGCACAAACTGGGATAACACAAAGTAGGCTACTTAGAACTCTGAACAAAGCACACAGAGAATTCTAACAAATTGCAAATGGAATGGCACTGGCAAATAGGTCAAACGGGTGCATGGGGGGAAAAAAATTAGCAAGATGACTCACTCCCATGCCTATAGTATGATGCCACAACTGGCATGCAATGATCAATCACAAGGAAAAAGATACAGCTCCACAAATAGGGCCTCCGAGAAAAATTGAACAAGTGCACAAGTGCAAAAATAAGGAAACACCTCCGGAAGGGGATAAATAAACGGGGTCAAATCTTATCACAGAGGCCTAAAACCTGACACATAAAGAGTATGAAATGTGTACAACAAGACACTAGGCTCATATTTTCATGACGCTCTCCAGAGTGCATGTTACAAGCTGACAAAGTACCCCTTCCCAGTGACCTTCACACTTAACAATTTCTGCATTCACGACCTCCTAGAAATGAAACAATGCCAACCCACTTGAAAATGCCATCTAAGAACTCAAAAAAAAACTTGATAGGATAAATGCAAAGCAATGAACATATAGACCTCAAGATTTGACCCCAAATACACCCATACTAGCATCCAATACAAGGCAAAAAATGAGCACTAATCAAGAATTTTACATGGTACCTCAAAACTGCATTTTGAGTACCAACAGGATGATGCCTTCTAGATGCCTGATTGAAGTCCACTTCTCCTTCGCAGATAATTAGATATGAATTTGCAAACACAGAGTAATACACCAACTAATATGATTGCCAGAAAGATCTTATTGAATTTATTGACGGAACTTCAAATTTTCTAGATCTAATACAAGCAGAACAAGAAGAGTAGGGTGAGGTTTGAATCCCACTGAAACTACAACAAACCAAATAGGGAGGGTCTTTCACCTCTGAAATGGTGAATAGCATAATCCCAACAGGAATTCACAAATACAAATCAAAAATAAATCTCAACATATGAAAACTAACCTACACGTCGTACATAAATATTCATCGAGGAAAACTTCTTGAGAGTGCACAAAAGAGCTGATGGTGACAACTACACTATGCCAAATAAAAGAATGGGCCTGAGATAAACTAAATCGATTGGGACCCAAATACAATAGTTTTATTAGTCATTTAATGATTGGGACATCACAGTCCTCCCATCCCAAAGATTTCTTGTCCTCAAGCAATTTCAAGCTGGGGTGTTCCAGAATCTCTTATCCTTCCTAGGTGGCATTTTCAAGTGGTAGATCCTTCCAGTGCACAAGAAATTCCTTGATAGTGCGAGTCCTCAAACTTCTCTCCTGACTATCGAGGATTTTTGCTGGTTCCAGTACTAACTTTCCTCTGTCGTCCAAGGGGGTAGGTCTTTAGAGACTAACACTTGCTAGCCCACGAATTTCTTTAGACAAGAAATGGAAGACAAGGATTCAGCTCCCTTCAGGTAGGTCCAGTTCATATGAAACTTCGCCCACTCTCCTTGTCACACGGTAGGGTCCGTAGAAACGTGGTCTCAACTTTTCTTTTTCGGAAGCCTTCAAAGAAGATTATCTATATGGTTGAAGTCAGAGGTATACCAGATCCCCTACTTCAAAAATTCTCTTGATTCAGTGTCTGTCAGTGTACATTTTTTGCTGATTCTGAGCTTGCTAGAGATTTTCTTTCAGAGACTTTAAAATATCTACTCCTTCCTGCAACCAATCATTTGCCTTTGGTGTGTGACTGTCACCGAGAGCCAAGTCCACAAATGAAGGGGGTCCATATCCATACAATGCTTTGAAGGGTTTCATTCCAATTGACATATGGAAAGTGGTATTATAATAGTACTCTCCTAGGTGTAGCCATTTAACCCATGCTCTCTATCGTGCTGAAACATAATTTCTGAGGTAACCCTCCAACCACTTATTCATGATTTTTGTTTGTCCATTAGTCTGTGGGTGGTAACTGGTGCTTGGTGAAAACTCTATCCCTGCTAGTCGAAACAATTCTTTCCAGAAGTTACTAAGGAAGTGGCTATCTCTGTCACTCACTATATTTCGAGGGAGTCCATGCAGATGGAACACGTCTTGAAAGAATAAGTCTGCTACTTGTGAAGCAAAAAACTCTATTGGAATAGCGAAGAAATGTGCATACTTGGTTAGTCTTTCGACTACCACAAAGATGCAGTCCTTCCCCTATGCCTTAGGGAGCCCAGAGATGAAATCCATTGATATACTATCCCACTTCTTCTCTGGTATCGGTAATGGCTGCAGCAATCCCACCAGTAGAGTGTGTTCAGATTTATTTTGTTAGCAGATGGAACATTCTTGGACATACTATAATTTATCACTTTTTAGGCCCTTCCATGAAAATCTTTCCGTAATTTGTTAGTAGATCTTCAAGTACCCTTGATGCCTGACTAGCAGTGAATCATGCATTTCTTTCAAAACTTTTTTCTTCAACTTGGATTCAGGCACCAGGTAAATTCTATCCTTGTAGAAAATAATATCATCAACCACCTTATACCTATCATCCTGTATTTCTTTGTCTAAGAGTTGGCATGCGAACATGTCCTTGGAGTATTCGACCAACAAATGTTCTTTCCAATATCCTGATATTTGAGATAAGGAACAGATGGTCGGCTTTCTTGACAAAGCGTCAGCCACTACATTATTTTTTCCTTTTACATATTCAATGTCAAAGTCAAAAGCTTGAACTTTACTTACCCATTTCTATTGTCTCTCATTCAACTCTCACTGTTCCAGAACATGCCTAAGGCTCTTGTGATCTGTACAGACAATGAACTTGGCTCCAACGAGGTACTGCCAAAACTTTGTCAAGGCATGCATGATGGTCAACATTTCTTTGTCGTATATAGAATACAACCTTTTGGCCCCTAAGAGCTTCTGACTTTCGAAAGCAATAGGGTGGTGGTCTTGCATTAAGACAGCCCCAATACCCTCTCTGAAGGCATCACACTCCAGGATGAAAGAACAACTGAAGTCTGAAAATGCAAGGACTAGACAAGAACTCATAGTCTCCTTGAGTTTCTCAAAAGTTTGATGTCCACGTTTATTCCACTGAAAAGATCCCTTCTTCGTTAGGTTGGTGAGAGGTGCACTGAGCTGTGAGAAGCCCTTCATGAACTGTCTATAGTAACTACATAATCCAAAGAATCCATGTAGTTTTGAGAGTCTTGGGGGGTGGCCAATCCAAGATAGCCTGAATCTTTTCTTGATGCACTTGAACTCCCTGACTATTGACAATGTGCCCCAAATATAATATCTTCGTCATCCCGAATTCACATTTGGATTGTTTGGCGAACAACAGTTATGAATTCATAATATTGAGCACTTCTTCCAAATGCCTTAAGCGCTCTTCCCATGTCTTGCTGTAGATTAGTATATCATCGAAGAATACCAATCAGAACTTACGCAACTATTTGTTGAAAATGTGATTCATGCAAGATTGGAATGTAGCAGGGGCATTGGTTAATTTGAACGGCATGACCAAAAATTCATAATGCCCATAATGGCAATGTAATGCTATTTTCTCCACATCCTTCTCTCTGATATGGATTTGGTGATACCCCGAATGCAAATCTATTTTGGAGAAATAAACAGCATCGTGTAGCTCATCCAACAATTCATCAATCCTGGGAATTGGGTATCTATTCTTGATAGTTTTTTTGTTCAGCACGTGATAGTCCACACACATTCGTATTGTTCTGTCCTTTTTAACTAGCACTACTGATGATGCAAAGGGACTGGCACTGGGTCTGATCCAACCTTTGTTAAGGATTTCCTAAATTGTTTTTTCAATTTCATCTTTTAGCCTCTTAGGGTGGCGGTATGGCACAGTGATAACCGGTTTGGTGCCCATTTCCATCTCAATGGTATGTTTGAACCCTCTGTGTGGTGGTATACCTGGTAGTATGTCGGCGAAGACCTGGTGATAACTATCCAAAACCATTTGAATTTCTTCATCCTGGTGGTCCTTCTTTTGTCCTTGTGTGGGTTCCATCGAGGCAAAATAGTGTGCAGCCCAAACCACATCGTCATGTCTGAAGATTGCTTCCATTCATTGGGTTGAAACTTCCTTCAATCCTCCATTCGAAATTCCTCTTAGCACAACCTTTTTTCCATTTACCTCAAAGGAGAACTCCATTTGATTGACACTTTATGTGTATTCATCCAATGTCTCCATCCATTGAATGTCGAGAATGACTTCCATGTCATCCAAATCCACCATGAAGAAATCATTCGTCACTGTGTGGTTTCCCATGGTGATGCTCAATTGCGGAACTAGATGAGTGCATTTTAACAGGTTTCCTCCTGCTACTTTGACGTCAAATCCCTGGTGTGCCTTCATACATAGACTTTATTGGCTCACTAGTGATGAGTTAATGAAGTTGACTGTAGCTCCATTGTCAAGCATGACCATGACCTATTGTCCTTGGAGGGTACCCTAGACCTAGAACACAGTGCATCTCAGAGTTCCCGCCAGAGCAGCAATGGCACCTCCTCTTTTGAAGAGTGTGGCAATTCTTTCCATGTGATTAAGGTTTACCCCCCCCCCCCCCCCCCCCGAAGTTTGTTGTTCCACTGGTTTAGCTTCGAGTGTTTGTTCTTCCTCTCCATCAGAAGAAACTTCAATGTAATGGATTTTTCCTTTTCCAAGGCATCGATGTCCCGATACCCATGGCTCCTTATAGTTGAAACAGATTTTCTTCCTCTTTAGTTCCTACCTAGTTTCCTCATCCAAGGCCTCCTAGGTGGAGCTCTATTGTCTCTTTACTATGGAGCGAGAGGTGGTTTGGGCTACAAGTAATATTTGGTGGATGAAGAACACAATTTCACCATGTCGCGTGCCTTCTTAATTGCTTCCATGAGTGTGATGGGGTTGAATCCTTTCACCCACCCTTTCAAGGGTTCTGCCAGACCATCCATGAACAGTACCACCAATCATCTTTCTAAAATATCAGTCACCAAGATAGACATTCTCTAAAATTCTATTATGTAACTATCGACTATGCCAGATTGCTTTAACTGAGCCAATTCTTTGAAATTCAGTTCTGGATCTCTTCCATCGAAATGGTCTATCAACTTCTCAGTGAATTCAACATAGGAATTTATTTGGTCGTGGCTGAGAGCAACCATGCCATGATGCCACCATTTGTGGGCTATCCCTTCGAGATGTAGTGTTGCAAATTTGATGGCTTCATCTTTCGGCATAGGGTTGAGCTGGAAATATGTGTCTACTTTTTGCACCCATGCTCGACCTGTGATAGTTCCAGATCCATCAAAGGATGATAGATTAACCTTGCCCATCTTCCATCTCAAATCATCATTATAATAGCTAGGCTTATTTTCACCAGAGTACCTCATTCTCAGCTCAGCATAATCTTTGTAGGATATATCTCCTTCCATATTTGTATTCCTCCAATCCTCCCAAAGCTAATCTTGTATTTCTTGGAAGGTTGGTTGCTCTCCTCGCCATTCTTTTGTCCATGGAGGGAAAGTTAGCATTGACAGTCGACAGCATATGGGTTGGGGATTTTACCATCCTGAGATAGAATTATTGCTTTGTTCCATGGATATCTTTCTTTCGGCCAATTTTCACAGTGTTTCTTCCATGAGGTGTTGAGTGTCATTTAGCTATACCTAGTTCTTAGTAAGCTCTCTCAGAAGAGTCATGACTTCAGTCGTAGGATCTTGGGGATCACCCATTCTACTAACTGAGTGAGATCTACTCCTTTTCCTTGAATAAAATCTTATTCAATACCCACAAGCTGGTAGAATCACCAGCTTTGATACCATTGTAATGTCCCGAAGGAGATTTTGGTCCGGTGGTGAATTCTGTCCCAGCGGTGAATTCTATCCAGAGGTAAATTATGTCCTAGCAGTGAATTCTATCCCGTCAGTAAATTCTGTCCCACTGGTAAATTCTATCTGGAGGTAAATTCTATCTCGGCGGTGAATTATGTCCCGGGGGTAAATTTTGTCTCAGCGGTAAATTCTGTCCCGGTGGTGAATTCCATCCAGAGGTGAATTATGTCCCGACGGTGAATTCTGTCTCAGCGATGATTATGTCCCGATGGTGAATTTTGTCCTGGTGGTGAATGATGTCTTGACGGTGAATTCCGTTTGGAGGTGAATTATGTCTTAGCAGTAAATTTTGTCCCAATGGTGATTATGTCCCGGCAGTGAGTTCTGTCCTGGTAGAGAATTTTGTCCCGACGGTAAATTCTATCCTGGCAGTGAATTATGTCCCAATACTGAATTTCATCTGGAGGTGAATTATGTCCCAATGGTAAATTCTATCTTGATGGTGATTATGTCCTAGTGGTGAATTCTATCCGGTAGTAAATTCTATCCCGATAGTAAATTCTATCTAGACGGTGAATTATGTCCCGATGGTGAATTCCGTCTGGAGGTGAATTATGTCTCGGTAGTAAAGTTTGTCCTGATAGTAAATTATTGAGAAATTTTCTCAGGCCGTACGGTTGAGGTGATGGAAGCTGTACAGTGGGAACAGATGAGGGATGATGCCTTCCAAACGCCCGATTGAAGTCCACTTCTCCTTTGCAGATAATTAGATATGAATTTGCAAACACAGAGTAATACACCAACTAATATGATTGCAAGAAATATCTTATTGAATTTATTAACAAAACTTCAGATTTTCCAGATCCAATGCAAGAAGAACAAGCAGAGTAGGGTGAGGGTTGAATCCCACCGAAACTACAACAAACCAAATAGGGAGGGTCTTTCACCTCTAAAATGGTGAATAGCAGAATCCCAACAGGAATTCGCAAATACAAATCAAAAATAAATCTCAACATATGAAAACTAACCTACATGTCATACATAAATACCCATCGGGGAAAAATTCCCGAGAGTGCACAAAAGAGCCCATGGTGACAACTACACTACACAAAATAAAAGAATGGGCCTGAGATAAACTAAATTGATTGAGACCCAAATACAATAGTTTTATTAGTCATTTAATGACGGGGATATCATAGATTGACAAAGAGACACGAACAAAGACAAAGAGGAAGAGGTGGCAGATTTCAGAGAAGTAGAGGCAGATCTTATGGAGAAAGTAGCAGATCTAGTAATGCAGTACAAGATAAAGGATGGAACGATGAACCTGCTAAAAGAGCTAATTACTCTAGAGGTAGCTATACTAGTTACTCTAGGAATAAAAATAATGGGAAAAGAGAAGAGAAATCTTGGTTTAAAGGTACTTGTTACAAATGTGGTGAAGAAGGACATAGCGCTTTTGAATGTACTAACTCTGGAAAGAAGACTGGAGGTAATGGAAGAAGTAATTTGGCTTGTGAAGAAGTTGAGGAAATGTCTAATGAACCTGAACATGGTGAGAACTTAATACTAAGAAGGATCTTGTGGAATGAAGAAGCTAATGAGGAACTTGTTTTGAGGAAAATTTTGTTCAGAACCAGATGTAAGATCGTTGATAAATGTTGCAAGGTAATCAATTATAGTGGAAGTTCTGATAATTTGGCATCCGAAGAGCTGGTTAACAAGTTGCAGTTGCAGAGATTGAAACATCCTAAGCCTTACCATATTGCTTGGATCCAGAAGAAGCATAAACTACTTGTAAGTGAACAATGCCTTCTTAAATTCAAAATTGGGAATTATCATGATGAAGCCTTGTGTGATATTATGCCTATGGACTATTGTCATATTCTTTTGGGTAGACCTTGGCAGTATGATAGGAAAGATTTGCATGATGGTAGATTGAATCAATATACTATTTGGATGGATGGGAAGAAACAAGTATTATTGCCTTTGGTAGAGAAGTCTGATAAAGGTCACTATACTACAATCAGAGTATGCTTGGTTGATGGCAAAAATTTTGCAAGAGAAATGAAAGAACATGTTTGTTTTTCTTTAATGCCAAGGAAAACTGAGAAACAAGATAAGTTAGAACATGCACCTGAGGTTAAACCTTTGTTGACTAAATTTCATGACATCATTTTTGATAATGTACCTGATGGTTTACCACCTATGAGAAGTATAAGTCACTGTATGGATTTGATACCTAGAGCTAGTTTGCCTAATAAAGCACCACATAGGTTGACACCTGATGAAAAGATAGAGTTGAATAGACAAGTGCAATAATTTCTTGAAAGAGGTTTGACTAGGGAAAGTTTGAGTCCTTGTGTAGTACCTATTGTGTTAGCACCTAAAAAGAATGAAGAATGGAGAATGTGTACTGATTCTAGAGCTATAAACAAGATAACAGTAAAGTACATATTTCCTTTGCCTAGGATGGATGACATAATGGATAGTTTGAGTGGAGAAAAGTATTTCACAAAGATTGATTTGAAAAGTGGATATTATTAGATTAGGATCAAAGAAGGGGATGAATGGAAAACTGCTTTTAAGACTAATGAAGGTTTGTATGAATGGTTGGTTATGCCTTTTGGTTTGACTAATGCACCTAGTACTTTCATGAGGCTGATGAATGAAGTTCTAAAAATATTCTTGGGTAAGTTTGTGATTGTATATCTTGATGACATTTTGATATTTAGTAAGAGTAAGGAAGAACATCTTGAACATATCAGACAAGTATTGCAGAGATTGAAGGAAGAAAAGTTGCTGATTAATTTGAAGAAATGTTCATTTATGAAAGAAGAGATCGTGTACCTTGGTTTTGTAATTTTAGCCGATGGATTGAAGATGGACCCTAAGAAAGTGAGAGCTATACTTGATTGGCCTACACTAGAGAAAGTTTGAGAGGTAATATCATTTCATGGATTCGCAAGTTTTTATAGGAAGTTCATCAGAAATTTCAGTTCTATTTGCAATGCTATGACTAAAACTATGAGAGGAGATAAAAAGGATTTCAAATGGACACATGGAGCACAAAAGAGTTTTGAAACATTGAAACAAAGAATTGCAAAGTTACCTACACTTACTTTGCCTAATTTTAGTAAAGTTTTTCAAGTTGAATGTGATGCTAGTGGAACTGCAATTGGATCTATTTTGAGTCAAGAAGGAAGACCTGTAGCTTTCTTTAGTGAAAATTTGAATGATGCTAAGAGAAAATATTTAGTTTATGACCAGGAATTATATGCTATTGTTCAAGCTTTGAAGAAATAGAGACATTATTTGATGCCTAAAGATTTTGTGTTGTATACTGACCATAAAGTTGTGCATTATTTGGGAAGTCAAAATAAGTTGAATCAGAGACATATGAAGTGGGTTGAGTTATTGCATAATTTTTCCTTTTCATTGAAGCATAAGAGTGGACAGTCAAATAAGGTTGTCGATGCCTTGAGCCGAAGAAGAAGTTTGCTGATAGAGATGAGAGTTGAGGTACTTGGTTTTGATTATTTGAAGTGTTTGTATGAGACTGACATTAATTTTGTAGAGCCTTGGAAAGCTTGTAAGGAATAGACAGTAAATGATAAGTGGACTGATTATTTCATTCAAGAAGACATGTTGTTTAAAGGAGTTTTGTTGTGCATACCTAGAGGATCTATGCGAGAGAACATAATAAAGGAGAAACATAGTGGTGGACTTGATGGACATTTTGGGATTGATAAGACTTTGAATTTGATTTTAGAAAGATACTTTTGGCCACAGATTTACAGAGATGTACAAAGAATGGTTAGAGGTTGTATAATTTGCCAAACAATAAAAAGAACTAGTCAAAATTTGGGATTGTATACGCCTTTTCCTGTACCTGATAGACCTTGGGAAGATGTGAGTATGGACTTTGTTCTTGGATTACCTAGAACTCAAAGAGGTAATGATTCTATTTTGGTAGTGGTTGATATATTTTCTAAGATGGCTCATTTCATACCTTGTAAGAAGACATCTGATGCATTGCATGTAGCTGAATTATTCTTCAAGGAAGTGGTATGATTACATAGTTTGCCTAAGTCTATTGTTTTAGACAGAGATACTAAGCTTACTAGTTACTTTTGAAGAACACTTTGGAAAAAGATGAATACTGAATTGAAGTTTAGTTCTACATTTCACCCTCAAATAGATGGACAGACTGAAGTTGTGAATAGAAGTTTGGGAAACTTGTTGAGATGTTTAGTTGGAGATAAGCCTGCTAATTGGGATTTAGTTTTGGCACAAGAAGAGTTTTCATATAATAATTCTATGAATAGAAGCACTAAGAGGACACCATTTGAAATTGTTACTGGATTTCATCCCAAGGGAACCATAGAATTGAGAGATTTCCCACAGGATTTTGTAGTCTTCATGAGAACTTTACATGATGAAGTTATAAAGAATTTGGAGGATAGTAATCTGAAATATAAATAGAGAGTAGATAAGAGAATGAGAAATAAATATTTTGAAGTTGGAGATGAGGTTATGATTCATTTGAAGAAGAATAGATTTCTAGTTGGTACCTACAACAAGCTGAAAATGAAGAAGTTTGGACCTTGTAAGATTCTGAAGAAGTTTGACAATGAAAATGCTTATGAAGTGGAATTACCAGAGGACATGGATATATCACCTATATTCAACATTTCTGATATCTTTGAGTACTTTGAATCAATGGATGAGATAGAAGATGATCTAGATTACCCTAAGAAAAATAAAGACAACATTGAGAAGATCTTGAATAGCAGAGTAAGCAAGAGTACAAGAGGAAAGGACTACATGGAATATCTAGTTCGGTGGAAAGACAAGCCAGTTGAAGATAGTTCATGGATTACACAAGCTGAGTTGGATCTTTATGATTTAGGTCAGAATATGAGAATTTCTTGATGTGGACATCAGTTCTTTATTTACCCCAGGTCTCTGATGCAGGAGCATCTTGGGTCTTTGAGCAATCTTGCATCAACCAAAAATATTTCCTATTTTTTGTTGTTTGCATTATAATCTTTGCATTTATTAGTTTCATGTTGTGCAAAGCTTTCATGATGTTGAGGACCTATTTGGTAACCTTCTCCTATGATCACATAAGGATTGGATGGATCATTTCAAAGTTATAGTTGTTTTCCTTGCTGCCGGAGTCGTATTTTCCTGCATTCTACGTGTTGATTGCGCATCATATAGCCGTTGATCCTTAATAAATAAGCCTTTTCACTCTTATGTAATTTAAGAGGACCTAAATTAATATCTTCACCTAAGACCACAAGTCCTAATTAATTATGAATAAAAATTTATGACCATTTTTCTCGAGTATCCATTTTCAGCCAGTTTACACGTGAAACATGGAGTGTTTCTTCTTGCGCGGTTTCATGTGATGAGATGGGGCCTTGAAAAGTTAGGGGAATGTTCTTGGGTCATGTGTGGACTAAATATAACTTTACATTAGGTGGTGTTCATTCTTTCATTAGTTTTGGTTTACTCTTCTAGGCTGGACCTATAATGAAATTAAATGCCTGACTGGCCGACTTGTGGCTTTGTTGGCTATATATTTGGAGCTTGGGTTGTTGTAGAGGGAGTTCAAAGGGAGTTCTAAGTAGAGAATAGTAGAAAGGAAAATAACATGTGAGCTGAGTCTTTGAATTCATAATTTTCATTGTATAAGGCTAAAACTTGGAAGGCCTCACAGCCAGGCATGTTGAAAGATATAATATAAATTCGATGTTGTTGCTGCCAGATGCTTGTCTCATATCCTTTGTGTTTTCACTAATTTCATGTGGTATTCATATTGCTTTCATGTGTAACTCTGAGCGGGGCTTGTTGTTGATTCAAGTGGACTCAATTCTTCTTGTATCTACCCTACCCCTACGTCAAAAGGGGATGTAGAGAGAAACTTGTCACATAAATCTCAGTTGAAAATAGGTGGTAAATGTTTCCTTTGGTGCCCTTGACCCACAAGATGAATTTTTGAGCATTAGGATTGAATCTTTATCCCTAAGACCTTGTAACTACTTCTTTCCAAATGTTAGTTTCTTCCAGGAGGTCATTGGCACCCCAAGCACTTATTAGTAGGACCATGACACCCTAGGTGCACTTGATTGGGTCTAAAGGCACCCAAGGCACTCTAGACCAGGTTGTTATTCCTAAATTTGTAAGCGAAGCTCTATATCTATCTTTTGATAACATTTTCATCTTTAGTCTCCATTAGAAACTTGCAGTTGGACATACATCTACATACAAGAGCGGTAATTTTTGTTTGGGGTCTATATAGGGGTTTTCCTTAGTCAAAACCAAGGTTGGGACTTAAACCTAAAGCGATGATGAATTGAAGTAGAAATAAAAATTGAAATGCTTGAATGGAAGTGCTTAATTGAAATTATTATACCTCCAATTGATGATGCAATGTTCTTAGGGTAAGTATTCCATGTGTTGATGCAACAACATAATAAATAATCATGAGATCATAACTAAAACATAAGTGAAGATTCCTTGATATATTTTTCTACTGTTGAATCAAATTTTCTCTTGAAGAGAATAATTACTCTTGAAATGATAATGTGATGTCTTGTGTTGATGATATGAAATATGATGAAATGAACTAAGAGGGATGATTTATATATGGATCTCAAGGTAAAATATCCTTTTGGATAACTTTAAATTATTATTTTTTTGTATGAGGAATAGTTCTTGAAAGGGAAAGACTAGAGATAATATCCTCACAAAACTTGGGCCAAAACGCAGAGGTCTACATTTCTCTGAGCAATATAGACCCAACTAAATTGGCCAAATTTTTTAAGGATGAAAGATAATATGGTTTCATACCTAAAATACATTTTCATGGAAAGATATGATCTGTTTAGATGAGGGAGATTTGTCTTGAGATTTTAAATGGGTTAGGATTTATAAGAAATTAATTTATGATAAAATATAAAGGGCACAAGAATAATAAAGGGCCCAAATAATAAAGTGTTGATGTATTAAAGTGGAATAGGATTCATAATGTTAATTTAAATCAATAAAGTGATGAACTACAACTAATTGAAGAACTTCAAGTGATTAGAGATCACCGAGAATTGAATTGTTATGTAAGATAATTGAATCAGTTTTATGTTGTCATTAATGTCAACTAGTTTTGACAGTACTTATCATGGAGTTGCAAACATCTAACACATTTGTAGAAGAGAAGAGAAAGATGAAGAACTGAGATATCTACATGGAGGAAGATGGATATGAAAAATGAGGATAAGGAATACTCTTGGTAACTTATTGATGAGTCTGTGACTTCACAAAGTTGACTTGATTATGTTGCATTAATCTGTTATGAAGTTGGGAGGAAAATGTTACAAAGCAGTGTGGTTGGTTAATGAAGCATTCCAGTATACATAGAGTAGTGTAGTGTATACCGAGCACAATATAAATCAAGCTTGTGTTCACCGACGCATTTCTTTGTTAACTGAGAATGAACAAAAGAAGTAAATGATTAGTTTAGCCAACAAAAGTTGATGAGCTATAAAGTGTATGATCACAGAGTGAAAAGATAAAGTTTGTTATAAGATCGATGGATAGAAAAATTCAAGGAAGATCTAAAGGACATAATTGAAACGTGTTACTGACACATCAACCGAGGAAGGTTTAAGCAGCAAAATCAACGAAGGAGATTTAGCAGAAAAATCTAATGGATGAAAGGAAAATAGTTTAGTTGTCTATTTAAGAGACTAGGGTTTCATTATGAAACTTATGCTGAAGGAAAGAATACTACAGAGATATCATGTGAACAAGCTTCATGCATGTCTGATCAAACTAGTTAAGGAGAACCAAACTGCAAAGATTACCGAGTGTCAGAAAGCTATAACTGAGAGACAGTAAGTTACTGAATATTGTTGAACATAATTGATATATTGATCAGAGGATTTGAATGACCATAATATAGATCTGTACATCTACAAATCAAGTTGTATTGTAATCAGATCACCTGCTATTATAGTTTAACCATTGTAATGAGATAAATCTCTTAACCAAGTAGACTAGAAATTCTTGTAATGTCATTCATAGAATGTACATTTGTTATCATGTCAACCCCATAGTGAATGTTGGTTGGATGATAATGGTTAGTGTTAAATCCTCTAACAAGGTCACACCTTATAGTGTGTTTGTAACCTTTAATAGGGTTGGATCTTCACCGACCTCACTTCAGAAGAGTGAACAATTTTTGGGTTGTCGGTCCCAGGTGGTTTATCCCTTTACAGGGTTTCCACGTTAAATCTCTTGTGTTATGTGTTGATTGTGATGATTTTTGGATATCATAATTTACATGTTGCATATTAGATTTGATCGGTAGTTACAGAATTTATTAACTGGTAATCGGTAAAAGCACAGACAGTTTACTATTCTATGTTACCGAGCTATAGAAATAGGTCTAAATTGTTTTTGGATATACATTTTGTATTCGGGACTGTGGATAACTGATTCACCCCCTCTCAGTTATTATAACAATTAGTATCAGAGCCATATTGGTTATTTGGAATGGAGTTTTAAGGACTTCAGCATAAAGGTCACAAAATGTATAAGAGGGATGTGCCAAAGCTGAACAAGGACAACTTTACAATATGGCAAAGCCAAATGAAATTGCATATATTTGGAATTGGGAATTCTGCCCTCACACTATTAGAGAATGGCTACATTACACCACCCACTGGATCTTTGACTCTTGATCAACTAAGAGATAGACATGAGCATAACATTACTATGATGGAGATTGTTGCTGCTCTGACAGATGTCGAGTTTGAAGATATTAAAGATTGCACTACTACTAAAGATATGTGGGATAAACTTGCTCAAGTCTATAGTGGTGATACAAATGTCAAGAGAGCCAGAGCTGAAAGCTTAAGAGGTAGATTTGATGATATGAAGATGAAAGAAGGAGAAAATATTGTGCAGTACACAAACCAAATAAAGGAGGTATTTCATGCTATTAGAGCATCTAATAGTGTTATTGATGAAGACACTATGGTAAGAAAAATTATAAGGACTTTATTGCCTATTTATGCCATCAGAATATATGCAATTCATGAAAATAGGTTAGCACCTAACAGTACTCTCACTCTTGATAATCTGATTGGAAAGCTAATGACTTTTGAACTAAACAACTATGATAATAGTGTTGTACCGACTGTTGAATCTTCTTTTATGAATTCTCTGAAGATTGGTAAGTCTAGTAGTAGAAATAATAAGGATGATAGTGATAGCAATACTAATGATGAACTTGATGAGCTTGAAGCTCTTATGGCCAGGAGATTACCTAAAGGAAAAGGTAGATATAGAGGCAAATTACCTTTAGCATGTTTTAACTACAAAGAAGTTGGTCACATTGCTACTAGATGTCCAAACAGGAAGGAAGATGATAGAAACAAGGATCGATCTGGTGAAGGAAGCTATGGGAGAATAGGAAACAAAAGTTACCGACACTACAACAGAGACAACCAAGACAATAATGATAAAGGCAAAAAGGTATGTTACATTGTAGAAGAAAATGAATCAGAATCTGATTCAGATGATGATGTAGAAGTGGTATTTGTTGCTATGAAGGATGATTCTAGGGAAGAAGAAAGGTGTGTAGAAACAACACTGATTTCTAAGGTTAATAAAAATGATACATGGATCATAGATAGTGGTTGTACACATCACATGACTAGTGATGAAGAAAAATTTAATCATCTTGAGCAATATAATGGAGGATCTGTAAAAATGGGTAATGATACACCTTGTATGGTTAAAGGAAAGGGATCCTTACTGATAAATGATAGAATCCAATGTGATAATGCTTATTGGGTAGAAGGACTAAACTATAATTTGCTAAGTGTGGCACAACTAAACAATTCAGGTCACCGAGTAGCATTTGAGAGAAAGAAAGTAAAAATATTTGATGATGGAGGAAGACTTGTTGGAAAAGTTGGAACAGGAGCACAATTGAAAGGTAACTTGTTTTATCTTGATAATGCAGAGTCTTCTTTTTTAATGATGAGAAATGAAGATGCTTGGTTATGGCATAAAAGGTTATGTCATGTAAACTTTGATAACATGATTAAAATCAGTAAAAAGAAAAAGGTTAGAGGTCTGCCTAACTTATCTAAGCCTGATCATGTTATGTGTCATGAGTGTCAGAAAGGTAAAATGACAAAATCTAGTTTCAAAAGAAAAGATTATTCAACAAAGAAAATACTTGAGTTGGTTCACACCGACTTGTGTGGTCCCATGAGAACACAGAGTTATTATGGTGATAGATATTTCATTCTTTTTGTTGATGACTATACTAGATTGATGACTGTCATGTTCCTGAAAGAAAAATCAGAGGCATTTAAGATGCTCAAGTGGTTTAAAGTGAAAGTAGAGAAAGAGATTGGTAAAGAATTGTAATGCTTAAGATCTAACAAAGGAGGTGAATTTATTTCTGATGAATTTACTAACTATTGTAATGAGCATGGTATAAAAAGATAGGTCTCTGCACCGAGAACACCTCAGCACAATGGAATTGCTGAAAGGAGGAATAGGTAAATAGTTGATTGCACAAGGATGCTAATGATAGAGAAAAATGTTGCTCAGACATACTAGAGAGAGGTAGTTAGCACAACTTTTTATGTTTTGAACTGAGTATAGTTGAAGAAGGACACTAACAAAACATCCTATGAGTTATGGTTTGGACACAAACCCACTGTAAGTTATTTCAGAATTTTTGGAATTAAATGCTTTATTCTGAAAGATGAAAGAAATGGAAAGTTTGACTCAAAAGGTGATGAAGGGATATTTCTTGGATATTCCACTAAAAGAAAAGCATACAAGTGTCTAAATAAACTTACTAATAAAATGATAGAAAGTGCTAATGTTAGGGTTGATGAGTTTGATGACAAGAATGCAGAAGAAAGCACAAAGGAACTAGAAGACTATGATAGATTCACATACATTGAACATCCAGAGTATCTATTGAAGTTGCAAATAGTGACAACCGGTCAGCAGAAAAAAAAACACAAAGGAACAGGAAAGAGAAACTAACAAGCAGGAAGGACCTACCGAGCAAGAAAATGAACCTAAATAGGATGAACAAGAAAGAAGAGATTGGATACTGGCAAGATTTGTCAAAAAACATCATCCTGAGAACTAGATTATTGGTGACAAGCAAGATGGCATACAAACAAGAAGTAAGTCAAGACAAGGTACATGCTTAGTTTGTGAATATGAACCAAAAAATGTTAAAGTTGCATTGGAGAATGAAGAGTGGATAAATGAAATGAATGAAGGGATTGAAAAGATAGAGAAAAATGAGACATGGACCTTAGTACCTAGACCTAAGGATAAGAATGTTATCGGTACTAAGTGGATCTTCAGAAACAAGCTGAATGAAAATGGAGAAGTTACAAGGAATAAAGCCAGACTAGTTTGCAAGGGGTATGCACAAGAGGAAGGAATTGACTATGGTGAGACCTTTGCACTTGTTTCTAGACTAGAAGGAGTTTGAATGTTACTGGCTTATGCAGCACATAAGAAATTTAAAGTTTATCAAATGGATGTTAAGTTTGCATTTTTGAATGGGATACTTGAAGAAGAAGTCTACATAGAATAACTACAAGGGTTCATAGATCCAGACAAGAAAGACATGGTATGTAGATTACATAAAGCTTTGTATGGTTTGAAGCAAGCACCGAGAGCCTAGTATGAAAGGCTGCATACTTATTTGTTAAGTATTGGATTTGTTAGAACTAGTGAGAACAACAATTTGTATATGAAAGGAGATACTGATGATACTATTCTAATTGCTGAAATATTTGTGGATGATATTATCTTTGGAGGACAAGATCACATATGTAAATAATTTTTTGATGAGATGAGAAAAGAGTTTGAGAGATTAAGTTCTTTCTAGGACTGCAGGTTATTCAACAGAATGATGGGATATTCATCACACAATCCAAGTATATAAAATAAGTACTAAAAACATTTGGCATGGAAGATGCTAAACCAGTTGGAACACCGATGGTCATAGGCTGAAAATTGACTAAAGAGGATGAAACTACATAGGTGAACCAAACACTATATCGATCAATGATTAGTAAGTTGATGTATGTAGTACACAATAGACTAGATATAGCACATGTTGTGGGGATTGTTGCAAGATTTTTTGCAAATCCTAGGGAGTCACACATGATTTCTACAAAGAGAATCTTAAGATACCTAAAGAAAACAAAGGATTATGGATTATGGTATCCTAAGGATGGAAAGTTTGAACTTAAAGTATACACCAACGTTGATTGGGCTGGAAATGTGGATGACAGAAAAAGCACAACCGGAGGAGCATTTTTCTTCAGTGAAAGACTTGTTACCTAGACAAGTAAGAAGCAGTCTTGTATTTCCTAGTCTACAGCTAAAGCAGAGTATGTTGTTGCTACTACAAAATATTCAAATATTGCATATATTAAGCAAGTGTTAGAAGGAATGAATGAGGTAATCACTTAGCCAGTGATTATATACTATGATAACACTAGTGCCATAAACATTTCAAATAATCTAGTGATGCACTCTAAAACAAAGCACGTATCTATCAAGTATCACTACTTAAAAGAATAAGTGCAGGAGAAGCAAGTGAAGCTTGAATTTGTTACATCTAAAGAGAAACTTTCTAATATTTTCATAAAGCCTCTACCGAAAGATACATTTGAATACTTGAGGACTAGACTTGGGGTCTGTCCCTTGTCTACTAGTCACTAATGTGATCTGGAGGTTGGATCAACCTAATTTTATCAGAAGATCATTCATGTTGATACAACATAGTTCACACTTTGGATTTCTATCTAAGGTTGTGAAAGATTTGAGAAACCAGTGGTATAATCAGTATACTGAGATACAATGAATGCACAGGACAACAGTGAGTTAATTGGCTACTACAAGAGCTATATGGTTTTTGTTTTTCTTTGACATTGTTGTCAAAGGGAGAGATAAACAATATGATAACTGAGGAGAATACTAGAACATCTATCTAAGGGAGAGACAATCTGAAAAGATAAAGGGAGAAATAAACAAAAGGAATCTGAGAGTTGCTAAAGATCATATCTGCAAAAGATAGTATGCATTTGCAATGTTGTTATGTAATGTAGTGATTAAACATATTAAGCTAGGGAGAGCTTACCGAGCTACAACATTTGTTTACAGAGTTGTAGAATACATGTTTGGTATGTGTATGGTATACTTCATATTGCTTGAGTTGCCATCAATGCCAAAGGGAGAGATTGATGAACTACAACTGATTGAGAACCTGATTGAAGAACTTCAAGTGATCATAGATCACCGAAGACTTAACTGTTATGTAAGATAATTGAATCAATTTTATGTTGTCATTGATGTCAACTAGTTTTGATAGTACTTATCATGGAGTTGCAAACATCTAACACATCTGTAGAAGAGAAGAGAAAGATGAAGAACCGAGATATCTACATGGAGGAAGATGGATATGACAGATGAGAATAAGGAATACTCTTGGTAACTTATTGACGAGTCTATGACTTCATAATGTTGACTTGATTATGTTGCATTAATCTGTTATGAAGTTGGGAGCAAAATGTTACAAAGCAGTGTGGTCGGTTAATGAAGCATTCTAGTATACATCGAACAGTGTAGTGTATACCAAGCATAGTATAAACCGAGCTTGTGTTCACCGACGCATTTCTTTGTTAACCAAGAATGAACAAAAGAACTAAATGATTAGTTTAGCCGACATAAGTTGATGAGCTGTAAAGTGTATGATCACAGAGTGAAAAGATAAAGTTTGTTATAAGATCGACAGATAGAAAAATTCAAGGAAGATCTAAAGGACAAAATTGAAATGTGTTACTGACACATTAGTCGAGGAAGGTTTAAGCGACAAAATCAACGAAGGATATTAAGTGGCAAAATCTAATGGATGAAAGGAAAATGGTTTAATTATCTATTTAAGAGACTAGGGTTTCATTATGAAACTTATGCCGGAGGAAAGAATACTGCAGAGATATCATGTGAACAAGCTTCATGCATGCCTGATCAAACTGGTTAAGGAGAACCGAACTACAAAGATTACTGAGCATCAGAAAGCTATAACCGAGAGACAGTAAGTTACTGAATATTATTGAACAGAATTGATATATTGATCAGAGGATTTGAATGAGCATAATATAGGTTTGTACATCTTTAAATCAAGTTTTATTGTATTCAGATCACCTATTGTTACAATTTAACCATTGTAATCAGATAAATCTCTTAACCGAGTAGACTAGAAAGTCTTGTAATGTCATTCATAGAATGTACATTTGTTATCTTGTCAACCCCATAGTGAATGCTGGTTGGACGATAATAGTTAGTGTTAAATCCTCTAACAAGGTCACACCTTATAGTGTGTTTTTAAACCTTTAACAGGGTTGGGTCTTCACCGACCTCACTTTAGAAGAGTGAACAATTTTTGGGTTGCCGGTTCCAGGTGATTTTTCCCTTTATAGGGTTTCCATGTTAAATCTCTTGTGTTATGTGTTGATTATGATAATTTTTGGATATCATACTTTACATGTTGCATATTAGATTTGATCGGTAGTTACTATAAGTTATTAACTGGTAATTGGTAAAAGCACAAACAGTTTACTATTCTATGTTACCGAGCTGCAAAAATTTGTTTAAATTGTTTTTGGATATACATTTTTTATTTGGGACTATGGATAACTAATTCACCCCCCTCTCAATTATTCTAACATAAAGGTCATATAGTGCATAGATGAATTATAAATATTAAAATGAGTGCTAGGAGAGTGTGAAATTGGCTTCCAAAGAGTACATCTTGTTGTTGTAAATAAACTTGATTTTGCAATGAAGATTAAAAGGGACTACTTGCATAACATGAATCAAAGGTCTAAATAAGAGAAGGTTATAGGTGAGAGTATTGGGCATGACATAGATAATTGTATCTAATGACGGTTTATCAACATTATAAAAGCCACGAATAGGAATAAAATAAGGTTGAATAAGAGAAGTATCCACTTTATATTTTATGCAACAAGTCAATGCTACATAGATTAAGAGCTAAACCATTATCAACTAGAGTATGTTATATAGAAATACAATTAATAATGACAACAACATGAGGGGATCACATTGATCTTGAACTTCTAGAGAAGGTAACTTATGTTGGTGGAACTCAATTTTTGTCTTTGGTTCATGTATACAATCAAGAACAACTCCTACCTCATTTGACCTAGCAGGATGTGATATAATTAGTTTTTTAATGCTTCTTGGAGCATCCCATGGTATGCAGGAAATTTTTTAATTAAGTCCCAAAGGAAGATCTTAGCTAAAGTATAATAAATTTTATCAACAAGATCATAATCCTTACCAACATATTATGAAGAATGAGGGGGAAGGATTGTTGTTATATGTGTGAGATATTGTACGATAATTGGGTTGTTTATCACCTTTTATAACAATCATTGGTTTGTTTTGAGGTGATGAATATATTGAAAATGTTAGACAATAATTTTAGGTTCATGACCCAAAACAATGATGAAAGTGACTTGATTATGTTTATTGTTCTCCAAGGTTTTGTCTCAAGAAGTGAGAGCATGAAAAAAATGTTAATGGTATCCTCCTTTTATCCAAGTTGTACTCGTAGAGAATAAAAAATTTAGAAGATGGATTAGCATTTTTCATCAATACTTCATCTCTATAAGAGATTTCATTTAGCTGTAACAAAGGTAAAGTGACATTAAGAAATGTTTTTATAATATCACCCTCTTTCTCTAAAATATCCTTATAGGTGAGGTACATTTTACAAGAATGCTCAACATCATTCCTCAAGGCATCATCCCTAGAAGGGACATATTTGAAACGAGTGTTGGTAGTCTCTTCTTATAGCATTTAACATCGTCATGGATTAGAGGATATTTAAGAGAGAGGTAAAGTGATATAAGAGAATCTAGGGCCACTATCACATTTATGAAATACATGCATCATGAAATAAAATGGAAATTAGAAATTTATTTTTCAAACTGAGAACATGTGCTAATCACATCAAATAAATGATAACAATGTGCAATTTTTATGTCTTTTTCATTGATGCAAGTGCATAAAAAATAAATTTGGGAATGGAAGCATCTATATTTGGTAATTTCACTCAAAAAAATGGATCTAAAACTAAGAAAATATGTACAAGGAGAGTTGGGTTCACCAAAATGTAATGTTGTGGAAAATGAGGTGTTCACTTGTTTATGAATACAAACTATGAACAAGACCTATTCACACTTGATTACATTAAGGAGAGTGAATTAAATTGGCTTAAACTCAAATTTAATTGAAAAGGATTAGGTACAAGGTGAATCCAATCCTTCCTTGTTTGAGTTGAAAAAGATACTACAAAGATGTGGATGAAATGTGAGGATTAGGGCTAGAAGGTGCAAAATTGACAATGAACAACATAAGTAGATAATTGTAAAATTAATAGTGCAAAACCAACTCATATTTGGAAAAGGATTTTGTCGATGTTTTGTAGCTTCAGTTGGATAAACACTATGAGTCAATACTAGTGAAGATATATATATATATATATATATATATATATATATATATATTATATCTCTTGAGTATTATATTAATTTCTCTAATATTTACATAATAATAATATTTATATATGTATATATATTTAAGTATATATATACATCTCATATTATATATATATATATATATATATATATATATATATATATAATATCTCTTGAGTATTATATTAATTTCTCTAATATATATATATATATATATATATATATATATATATATATATATATATATGAACACTAGTATTGACTCATAGTGTTTATCCGACTGAAGCTACAAAACATCAACACTCCCTCTTAGCTAGGGAAGATAAAATCCATCAATCTAGAAGAGCAACACAACGTTAATTGTGAAACTTTATTTTGATATCACATTACTATGATGTCAGAGATATGGACTACCTAGGAATATCAAGTCTCATGATATTCACCGTAACTCATAGATTTATAAATATCATCTCATGATATTGGGAGTATTTGTCATAGAATATCAAGTCACAAGATATTCTCCAAATACTCAGAGTAATGGCCTACCAACATCAAGTCACATGATGTCCACCAAGTTCTCAAAAGTTTACAAAGATATCATCTCATGATATTGGGAGCATTGGCCTACAAAATATCAAGTTGCATGATATTCACCAAGTGCTCAGAGTAATGGGTTACCAACATCAAGTCACATGATGTCCACAAATTACTCAACAAAATTATAAAGATATCATCTCATGATATTAGGAGCATTGGCCTACAGAATATCAAGTCTCATGATATTCACCAAGTGCTCAGAGTAATGGCCTACCAACATCAAGTCACATGATGTCCACCAAGCGAGGTTGCTTCTTTAAAATCCTAACCGCTTGAAGGGAGATCCAATCATATTGAAGGTTGTCATAGTGTATAGAACCTTTGGATATTCAAGAAAGATCATGTGAAGAATTATGGTAATGTTCAAGAATGGGGACATCATTTTGTTTATTTGCATGATATTTTCTATATGGGCTCACCTTACAAAATGAAATACTTGAAATTTATAAAAGATAAGTATTTCATGTTTTATTATGTGCTTCATGTTTTATTAATGCACATAATTTTTGAGTTTTTTTTAATTCATGCTGTACTATTGGTTATTAAAATCTTGTATGCTTCTATCATTGGTATTTCTGGTTGAGATAGTTTAGTGAGCTATTTGTAATCTCTCTCGGACATACCTTGAGGACAGAAGCACAAGATAATTGCTTTCAAGGTAGAAAGAACTTGATGCTTGCAAACAAATTGATGATTGAGACTAGATGCAAAGGGAGTCTGAGATTTCAAAAGAGATCAAGAAGTTGATAAACTTGAGCTTCATAGGGAGCAGATGGTTCATACAACGTGTGACAATCTTGATCAAGAGGGAGTTCACTATTGAAGGTGCAACACTTCTGAGGTAAACTTGATATAATTGATTATTATACTAATGAATCATGAATGTTTTTAATGGGCCTACCCCCTATGTAAATAATGAGGAAGTGATGACTTCCAAATGATTATCACTTGTGTTTGTAAAAGTTATTGGAAGGTGACAATCTTACAATAACTTGATCTTCTATTGTGATAGACATATTGTGATGGTTGAAACAGATCATAATAGATGGAATCTTCTATTGTGATAGACATCTTGTGATGGATGAAACGGATCATAATAGATGATTTGAATGTTCCTATGGTAAGTGCACATTACCTATAGACATATGTTGAGTACTTGGTGGACATCATGTGACTTGATGTCGGTAGGCCATTACTCTGAGCACTTAGTGAATATCATGTGACTTTATATTTTGCAAGTCAATGCTCATGATATCATGAGATGATATCTTTATAATTTTGTTGAGTACTTGGTGGACATAATGTGACTTGATGTTGGTAGGCCATTACTCTGAGCACTTGGTGAATATCATGCGACTTGATATTCTACAGGCCAATGCTCTTGATATCATGAGATGATATCTTTATAATTTTGTTGAGTACTTGGTGGACATCATGTGACTTGATGTTGGTAGGCCATTACTCTGAGCACTTGATGAATATCATGTGACTTGATATTCTATAGTCCAATGCTCCTGATATCATGAGATGATATCTTTGTAAAATTTTGAGTATTTGGTGGACATCATATGACTTGATGTTGGTAGGCCATTACTCTAATTATTTGAAGAATATCTTGCGACTTGATATTCTATGACAAATACTCCCAATATCATGAGATGATATTTATAAATTTATGAGTTATGGTGAATATCATGAGACTTGATATTCCTAGTCAGTCCATATCTCTGACATCATAGTAATGTGATATCAAAATAAAATTTCACAATCAACGTTGTGTTGCTCTTCTAGATTGATGGATTTTATCTTCCCTAGCTAAGAGGGAGTGTTGATGTTTTGTAGCTTCAGTTAGATAAACACTATAAGTCAATACTAGTGAAGATATATATATATACATATATATATATATACATACATATATATATATATATATATATATATATATATATATATATATATATATATATATATATATACATATATATATACATACATACATACATACATATATATATATATATATATATATATATACATATATACATACATATATATATATATACATACATATATATATATACATATATATATATATATATATATATACATATATATACATATATATATAATATATATATATATATATGTATATATATATATATGTATGTATATATATATGTATGTATATATATATATATATATGTATGTATATATATATATATGTATGTATATATGTATATATATGTATATATATATATATATATATATATATATATATATATATATATATATATATATATATATATATATATATATATATATATATATGTATATATATATATGTATATATATATATATGTATGTATATATATATATATCTGTGTGTGTGTGTGTATAGATATATATAATCACAATTTTCATTATATTAATTACATAATAATGAATAGACATGTCCCATGAAGGGACATGTCTCTTCTTGGATCTTTCTCAATATAAATGCAAGAGATTGTTGCATTTGGAAAACACATATAGTCAGATAGTGCTATTGCATTTACAATGATTCTAAAACCTTAAAAGATTTAAAGAGGAACCTATCACAAAAATATAAGCTAAAACTAGGTGGTCAATGTTGCCTTGGGTTCCCTTGACCAACATGATGAAATTGTGAGTATTGGGACTGAATCTAGATTGCTAGGACCTTGTAAATACTTTCTACCAAATAATATTTTCTTCTAGGAGGTAAATAGTGCCCCAACCACCCTTGATTAGGTCTATGACACCCAAATCACCCTAGACTAGGATTTTAGTGGTAAATTGTTATGTGAAGCTTTATAATTGTCTTTTGATAAATTTTTCATCTTTGGTCTCTGTCAGAATCCTGCAACTGAACATGAATCTACATACAAGAAGAGTGAAATGGTGGTTGGGGCTATATATGGTTTTTCCTTAGTAACCCCAAGTTGGGACACAATCCTACAATGATCATGAATTGAAATAGAAATCTAAACTTAAATGATTGAATGGAAGTACTTAATTGAAATGGTTATACCTCCAATTGATTATGTAATGTTATTAGGATAATTCTTCAATGTATCTATGATATAACATGATAAATCATTATTAAACCATACTTGAAAAATAATTGAAGATGCCTTGACGTAGTTTGTTGCTCCTTGAATTAGGGTTGTTCTTGAAGAAGAATTATTGCTCTTATGATGATGATGTGATGCCTGTTAGGAATAGTCCCAAGAGATAATTGAGAGGGGGGGGGGTGAATCAGTTATCTACAAGTTTCAATTCTTTATCCAATTAAGTATACTTAAACATTAAAGCATAAACACAATGAAAGAACACTTGAACACAAAACCAATAGTTTGGTTATGGGGAAACCCAAATAGGTAAAAACCCCGGTGAGAATTGACACCCACTAATATTCTATACTAGTGTATAATGATTCTTGTTAGTAGATCCTTAACCTTGTTAGGAGTTGCTTTACAATATATTTAGTACAGTAGACCTGGTTTAGGGTCAGACCTTATTAGGGGTGAGGACACACTGTCTGAGAGCACATTGCTCAAAGGGGTGAAGGCTACAACCTTCTGTTTAATAGATACACACTATATCTCGATTTTGGTGAACTGCGCTTTGACTTGCTTCTTTGGATCAGTTCCAATGTGTAGCACAAATACTTTACTTGGTCACATAGACCTTCTTCTAATGGCTCAAAACTTCGCACACTCTGCTCTGCTCTTCACAAACTATGAACCACACTCAAGAAATCACAAATGACTTCCTATAAATATCTTTCCTCTAAATGATATAATCAAGTCAGCCTATTAGAACCACCTTCAAATCATATTAGAGAAGCATAAAAAACTCCAATAATAATTCAATCAGCTCTACTAAGCATGCAACACAATCTTGGACCTGTCTAATAAGATAATTGTAGACACACACGCTACACACTATCAGCTCTACCAAAACAATTGGATCTTTCTCCTCAAGCTGAATTATCTCACATGGTCTTAACTAAACCTTCCTAAATCTTCTCCAAGATTTAATCCAAGGGTGCATACCGAAATGATAGGTGCAATGCTAGAACCAATATAATCTCTATTGGCTCTTCTGAATAAACACAAGAAACTACTACTGGTGAATAGCGACTGCATAACTTCACTTCTACTAATCATAAGACTTTGTGTCCATGAATGTAACATCACTAAAATGTCTTCATCACATATCCAAATGTGCAAGGCTCCATGATAACTGTACGAACCATCATACATAGATCACTGCCTGTTACTCTATCAAGAACATTGCTGATACAAGCTGCGATATAACTGTCTGTACTAACATTTAACCTCTGCACCCATGATATCATGTTGAGAACATTTCCATGCTATATATACTAAAATCTTAGTGTGTAAGTCTTCCACACATACTACTTACCATATGTGTCATCAATAACAAACATACAGTCAGCACTAACTTGCTGGCAAATCTCCAACAATCTCCCCCTTTGGCATTAATGGCAACATATGGAATGAAAAACTCCACCAATCCAAATGAATATTTCTTTTATAACATTCTCCATTTCCTCTTCAAAACTCCCACAAGGATGAATCCTCCATCTTCTACAATATTCTTCAACATTCTCCATTTCCTCAACTGAACCACTTCCATAACTGAATACTACTCCCCCTTCTAAAGTATATTACTCCTTCTTTTGCTTATGTTTTTCATGACTATATATTACTCCCCCTTTGACATCAATGGAAAAGGGTGCCAAATAGTTTAAGCACTGGTACTACTCCTGAGGTAGAGTAGTCAACCATCCATCAGTCCTTGAGGACTGATGCTCTTTCTACTTTCTTCTAGGCAGAATCAAAAAAGGGAATTACTCCCAACTTCTCCTTGAGATACTCAAAAGTATCCTTTGACAAGGGCTTTGTGAATATGTCTGCTATCTAATCTTTAGTACTCACATAGTCCAACTTAACTTCTTTTTCTGCTACTTTCTCTCTTAGAAAGTGATACTTGATCTCAATGTATTTTGTCTTTGCATGCATCACAGGGTTTTTTGACATGTTGATAGTGCTAGTGTTATCACAATGAATAACAATAGGATAATCAATCTGAATTCTAAAATCCTTTATCATCTTCTTGATCCAAATAATTGTAGAATAATTTAGGGCTGTTGCAACATACTCTGCTTCTTTTGTTGACTGAGAAATGCAATTTTGTTTCTTGCTTGTCCAAGTGACAAGTCTGTCACCAAGAAACACTGCTCCACCTAATGTACTATTTCTATCATCAATGCATCCTGCCCAATCTGCATCAGTATACACATGAAGCTCAATATTTTCTAAATTAAGATACCATAGACCATAGTCTATAGTGCCTTGCAAGTATTTGAATATCCTTTTTACTTCCATGAGGTGACTTTATTTAGGCTATGCTGGAAATCTTCCAGCTATGCCAACTGCATTGGAAATATCAAGTCTAGTTTGAGTAAGATAAATAAGCTTTCCAATCATAGAATCATACAATGTTATATCTACTGCTGGTGAGTCATCTTCTTTTGCAAGCTTGCATCCAATTATCATAGGTGTCCCTACTGGCTTGCAATCATCCATCCTGAATTTCTTCAATAAATCTCTCTGTCTACTACACATTCAATCCCAAAAAGTACTTGATAGGTCCAATCATGCTCATCTCAAATTCACTCTACATCTCCTTAGCAAATTCAGCACTAATTTTGTCATTACCTCCAAAGATAATGTCATCAACAAATATAGCTACAAGTAGTAGTCCTTCAAATGTCTCTCTTATGAATAGGTTATAATCTGCTGCTCCTTTCTTGAATCCAATCTTTGTTAAATATCCATCAATTCTCTCATACCAAGCTCTAGGGGCTTGCTTAAGTCCATAAAGGGCTTTCTTCAATCTGCATACCATATCAGGTATGTTTGATAGGGTAAATCCTTCTAGCTGCTCAATATATACTTCTTCTTTTAATTCACCATTCAGGAATGCTAACTTAACATCCATTTGATAAACTTTGAAGTTTTTTAATGTTGCAAAAGATAAAAACAATTTAATAGCTTCTAACCTGCTTACTGGTGCAAAAGTGTCTGAATAATCAATACCTTCTCTTTGTGCATATCCATTACATACCAATCTTGCTTTATTCCTCACTACTATACCATCTTCATTCATCTTGTTTTTGAATATCCACTTTGTTCCAATCACATTTTTATCACTAGCTCTTGGGACCAGTTCCCAAGTATCATTCTTGGTAATCTAATCTATTTCTTCTTTCATAGCATCATGCCAATTTGAATCATTGAATGCATCTTCAACACTTAAGGGTTCAATCTTAGATAGTAAACATATTGCTTCATTTCTTGCAAAAGTCTTTGCTTTTGATCTTGTTGTGACTTTTCCACTCTAATCTCCAATGATGTCATCCTTAGAATGATATCTAGATGTAAACTTTGGAGCTTTGGGTGATACTGTCTTATCTTCTTTAGGAGTTTTTTCTTCACTTGTCTCAAGGTCATTGAATAACACATCAATACTATCAAACATTTCTTCAATAACTATCTCACTCGTGGAGGGTCTAGATTCTTTCTTGAACCATAAACTTTTCATCAATCTTAACATGAGAACTTTCAATGATCATTTTCAATCTCAAATTGAAACATCTATAAGCTTTACTTTTAGTAGAGTAACCAAGGAAAATACCTTTATCGCTTCTTTCATCAAACTTGCCTACTGCTTCATCTCTCTTGATGTAGCACTTGCTTTCAAAGATTCTGAAGTATTTTACTATGGGAACATTACCAAACCATAGCTCATATGGTGTTTTATCTGCGCCAGGCCTCAATTGAATTCTATTGATGGTATAGACTGTTGTATTGACTGCATCTCTCTAATAGGTGTGTGCAACTTTTCCTTCAATCATGATGGTGTGCTTTATATCAAGGATGATCCTATTCCTTCTCTCTACAATTCCATTCTGCTGAGGGGTTCTAGGTGCACTCAACTGTCTCTTGATGCCATGTTCTTCACAGTACTCATAGAATTTTTCAAAGGTGAATTCTCCTCCTCTATCCAATCTCAAACATTTTATCTTTAGTCCAGATTCATTCTCAACCTTATCTTTGAATATTTTGAACTTCTCAAATGCTTCTAACTTGTCTTTCAAGAACACAATCCACATTATTCTAGTATAGTCATCAACAAACAAAATGAAATACCTTTCACCATAGTATGATCTTGTTTGATTTGGACCACATAGGTCCGTATGAATTAGATCCAACTTGTTCTTTTCTAAATTGTGCTTGCTCTTGAATGAGTTTCTTACATGCTTTCCCATCACACATTCCCCGCATATAGTATCAACTGGCTTTGCTATGTTGGGTAGATCTCTTACTGCCTTTGCATTGCTTATCTTAACTATGTTATCAAAATTGATATGACATAGTCTTTTATGCCACAACCAGCTGTCATCTACTTTAGCAACAAAACAACTTGCTTCTGGATTAAGCTTAAAAACATTACCTTTAGTCTTTGATCCTAAAGCAATTATTTTTACTTCTTTGTTGTTAATGATGCACGTGTTTCCATTGAATTCCAATCTATAACCTTTGTCAAGTAACTACCCAACACTTAGTAGGTTATGTTTCAAACCATCAACATAAAGAACATCATCAGTACTATTCTTTCCATCCAAGGTGATGGCTCCTCTACCAACAATGGGTTTAGGAGTGTTATCTCCAAATCTAACCATGCCACCATTGTATTTGTCCAGATGAACAAAACTATCTTTATCACCTATCATGTGATGTGAACAACCACTATCATAATCCACTTTGTCCCTATATCAACTTGTGAAATCAATGCTAGCTCTTGTTCCTCTTTCTCATCTTCATGATCTATTTCATTGTTCATTTTCTCTATAATAGCAATAAATCCAATTTATTCTTCAGCTAAATCATCATCTGAAACTCCATCTCCAACATAGTAACATTCCTTAGGGTATTTAGGCTTGTAGTCATTTTTTAACTTTCTAGCTCATGTAGGACACTTAGATGCAAAGTGACCAATCTTATTACATGAAAAGTGTTTAAATGGAAATTGACCTTCATATTTTCATTTTCCTTTCTTTTCTCTTTTGGCAATCATAGCAATGAAATCATCTAGTGTTTTCTCTTCATCATCATCATCATCATAATTACCAAAAGTGTTTGCATATTTCTTACCATGGACTATTGCTTTGAAGGTTGTCTCACTTTTAGGTTATGTCTTCAATCTTGAAATCTCAAAAGCTGATATTTTGTTGATCAAGGTCTCTCTCTTGAAATTTGATGTAAGCTGCATGGTCTCATCAAGGATGTTGATCTTGTTTTCATATTCTGGAGTGAGAGTAGTCATCAATTTGTCCATAATATCTTCCTCTGAGATCTCTCCACCATTGTTCCTAATTCCAGCAACTGCTTCATTGATCCTTTGATTGTAAGCTCTAATGTTTTCTTCAGGTAGAATCTCTAATGCATTGTATCTTTTCTTTCATGTTTTTTTGTGCGCATCCTTTTCTTGTTTGTCTCCTTCAAATATGTCTTCTAGGTACTTTGATATTTTGTGGGTTGTATCTACTTTCTTTATTTCTAAAAACTCACTATCAAATAGGGCATTGATAAGGGCTTCTTTGGCTATTGCATTCTGATGAAACAATTCCTTTTGCTTTTTAGTAGCATCATCCTTTGCAAGGTCTTCTAAAGTATGAATCTTGACTACTTTGATAGTTACATCAAAAACTTTGAAAGAAATGCATTGAAAATGAGTCACCATCTTGTTCTTCCAATCAAGATAATTCTCTCCATCAAACTTAGGACTTTCTTTTCTGAAGAATGTCATCTGATCAACCTCAATCTATTAAACTTTCTCTCTGAGGCACTTGGCTTTGATACCAATTGTTATGAATAGTCCCAAGAGATAATTGAGAGGGGGGAGAGGGGAGGGGGGTGAATCAATTATCTACAAGTTTCAATTCTTTATCCAATTAAGTATACTTAAACATTAAAGCATAAACATAATGAAAGAACATTTGAACACAACACCAATATTTTGGTTATGGGGAAACCCAAATAGGTAAAAACCTCGATGGGAATTGACACCCACTAATATTTTGTACTAGTGTACATAATGATCCTTGTTAGAAGATCCTTAACCCTATTAGGAGTTGCTTTACAATATATTTAGTATAGTAGACCTGGTCAAGGGTCAGACCTTGTTAGGAGTCTTTTACAATTAACCCTATTAGGGGTGAGGATGCACTATCCGAGAGCACACTACTCAAAGGGGTGAAACCTACAACCTTTTGTTTAACAGATACACACTATACTTGGATCTTGGTGAACTACGCTTTGACCTTCTATCTAAATCAGTTCCAATGTGTAGAACAAATACTTTACTTGGTCACATAGACCTTCTTCTGATGGCTCAACACTTCGCACACTCTGCTCTGCTCTTCACAAACTATGAACCACACTCAAGCAATCACAAATGACTGCCTATAAATATCTTTCCTCTAAATTATATAATCAAGTCAGCCTGTCAGAACCACCTTGAAATCATATTAGAGAAGCCATAACAAACTCCAATAATAATTTAGTCGGCTCTACTAAGCACACAACACAATCTGGGACATGTCCAATAAGACAATTGTAGATGCACGCTACACACTGTCGGCTCTACCAAAACAACTGGATCTTTCTCCTCAAGCCAAATTATCTCACGCACTCTTAACCAAACCTTCCCAACTCTTCTCCAAGCTTTAATCCAAGGGCACATACCGAAATGATAGGCGCAACACTAGAACCAATATAATCTCTGTCGGCTCTTCTGAATAAACATAGGAAACTATTACTGGTGAATAGCGACTGCATAACTTCACTTCTACTAATCATTAGACTCTGCATCCATGAATGTAATATCACTAACATGTCTTCATCACATATCCAAATGTGCAAGGCTCTATGATAACTGTACGAACAATCATACACAGATCACTACCTATTACTCTGTTAGGAACACTGCTGACACAAGTTGCTATATAACTGTTTGTACTAACAGTTAACCTCTGCACCCATGATATCATGTTGATAACATGTCCATGCTATATATACTGAAATCTTAGTGCATAAGTCTTCCACGCGTGCTACTTACCATATGTTGTCATCAATGACAAACATACAGTCAGCACTGGCTTGCTAGCAAATCTCCAACAATGTCTTATGTTGATGATATGATATACGATCAAATGAATGATGTGGACTTGACTAAATTGGCCCAATTTTGAAGGGATCCAAGATAATATGGTGTACATTCTTGAAATGAATTTTTCATGGAAAGATATGACGTTTAGGAAACATTTCTTAGTATCTTATTTTTTTAATTGTTTCCTTCTTTATACTCATCTTTATTTTTTTATAAATTTATTATTATTCTAATTATGATTTCTTGATTCTTTCTCATCATTCAAAAACTTTATAATATTATACCTACAATCTAAAAATATTACTTATTCCTCTTCCTAATGATAGATCACCACATGTGATTTAAAACATTAAAAAAAAAAATTTACTCCATTTTTTTTTTCAATAATATCTAAAATCATTCAATAGATTTGAGTTTCATCTCAATCACAAATATTCCAAAAGTAATCATAACACAAATTCATCTCAAACACAATACAAAAGAATGCATCTACAAGTACACTAGAGATTACACATGGATTTCCCCAAGAGAATGCATAACACACCCATTATCATAGAAAGAAGAAATTGGAAAAAGTGAACAATTTTGTATACAAATTGATCACAATAAGCAATCCTTTGTCTAATCATATAGTATGTATTTCACTTTCGCTAGCTTAGGCTTAAATCTATCATTATGAAAGTAAGAATGTTAGCCGAATGGTCTCAAAGACTTAGTATGATTAACATATCTTGAATCAAATTAGGAAGTCTAGGAATAACTCATTCTAAAAGTATTTAATGATATTTTAATATGAAGCCCTTTTAATTCTACTAACATATTCGACTCACTAGACTCGTTATAACTACTACTCACTTTATCTACTCCCACTAATTATCTAGCATATTTTTTAAAGTATTTCTAAATAATAAAAATGACTATCATGTATAAAATTTTTATATTTATCCTATATTTTTATCTTTCTATGTAGTGTAAGTGCTCATTATTTTACATAAATAATTGTTATAGGAGATTTTACACAACTTTTTAAGAATTAATCTATTGTAGAAAAATAAATTTTCCATAATTATTCAATAGTCTAATGTAAAGGGAAAAAAAGGAATTGATGTACAAAGGATAACCTTTCTTTTCAAAGAGATAATAAAACTTAGACCTTTCTTTTCAAAGAGATATAATAAAACTTAGAATGCCTAACAAGGATTATCTCTACTTATGCTAAAACAAGAATAGCACAATTCAATTAATATTTTCCATAATGAATCACTTTCAATAAAACAATACTTTTTTTATAAGATTTCAAAATATTTTTTTAAAATTTCACATTCAATCACTCTACATTATGATTTTTTTTACTTTTATTTATTAGGAAAGAAGATCTATTAGTAGAGTGTGTTCCAATAGCTGGATAGCATTTGTTGATTTAATGACCAATATCTTTTACAATATTGCAAGGATAGTTGTGACTTTAAAGTTGCTATTGTTGATGATGACTACCCATAATTGAATGAAATACATCCCTCAGTTCTAAAAAGTGGCAAATAATATGATGACACATCAACACACAATAAAACATGACTTAGTGCACATGTATCAGTCTGACTTATTTTTGGGGTGTTTTAGACGCTTTGGCAAAAACATACTGATGTGGCATCATATTTGATGATGTGACCCTTAAACCTTAGTTATCAACAGAAAACTTGCCAAGTAAGCTGTTGGAAAAAATTAAGAATGATTTGAAATTTCTACATATGAAAAACACAAAGTTAGAATAGACAACGACTAGATCTTCTCCCCTAATACCACTATATATACTTTTGACATTCATATCAACAAACATATGAAGTTTTATAGAGCATAAATGACTTATTCGGTAGATAAATAACTTATTATCCTTTAGCTATTTTCTATTGAAATAACAAATCGAGCATCTTCTGATGACTCGAATTCGATCTTAAAGATTACTATGAGTATCTTGCATTGCAGGTAAAGACTAGGTGAAAACCGAGAAAAACATAGATTCATTCCACCACAAGCAGGCTTATTTTGAGAAAAATCTTACTTTTACAAAACTAAAAATTGGTTTGATAAAAATGGAAACAAAAAATTGGTTTGATAAAAATGGATGCATGATAGAAATAATAATAGGAAAGAAAGTAATAAATGCCTGAACTGGTTGAAGAATTGACTACAGATTATAACTTTTATCCTATCAAATCATTGAAAATTAATCCTACTGGTTTTATACTTTCAGCATGCAACAATATGAAGATTTCAAAATATGAAATCTTACCTAAACGCTGAAGCCACCATTCCTCTGAAATCTCCTGTGTTGCTTCCTCTTGAGATTTTCGCTTCCTTCAATTCCCATTTTGTTGCGTATAACCCCTTCTCAATATCTTTCGTTGTTAGTGAAGACTAAGCGATTCACTTCCTCCACTAATGGAACATCTTGTTGGAAATGTATGCAAGAATAATCTTGTATATATCAAAATATTTGATAAGAATAAAGGAATTGATAATTGCAATTTTCTTTTTGGTCCTTTAAATTTTCTAAACTTTAGATAAGATAATTTGGGTTGTGACACTATGTATTATGATTACCCTAATTCTAGAGCATACATTTAAACTTTCAAATCCTTCGCTTTTAGACTCCAAGTTACTGCTAATTACATATAAAATAGTATAGTTATTTTTAAAACTCTAGTCTAACCTTCTATTGCAACCCATTCTTCTTGGAAATCTAAGTATAAGACTATCAAAGAGAGCATGAGACACCATGAACCTATACTCCAACAAAGATCTATTGGAGCCTTGTAAGAGTAAGACATATAATCATGTTAATTAGAGAGCAACAACACAATTGGGTTGTGATGAGATTTAGACCACCTCTTATCATTATTCCTACACATTTTCTTATAGCTTTAGATCATGTGCCACAAGAACTAGAGACGAGATGGGTAGAAAGAATAAGACAATCCAATGGGTATGTAGCTCTAGGTAGATTATACATAGAATATAATAGGGAAAAATACAATAAACTTATCTAGTTTGAGAGGGTGAATCAAGCAACAAGAGGGGTTGTATAGTTATGACCAAGTGGACATGGTCTCGATTAGGCAAGTGGGATGATGAGCTATCATTTGGTGTTTTAAGCTAATATAATTGAAAGGACTTTCTTTGTTACTATTTTATGATAATTGGAATAAAATCACAAATGATAAGTCCCTTTTTGTTTATTAAGAATTTAATTGATCAATGATTATGGGCCTATTACCTATGCAAGAAAATTTCTTTTATAATGGATTATTGTTCATTTTTGTGCATGAATTCTCATTCTTTATAACTAAGCATCGTTGGGATTTATACTTCCTCAAGTCAAGAAACTATTAACAAATCTAGAGACAAACTCTCCACCTAGAATCAGACTCTTCTCCAAGTATTCGACACTTTCACTTGTTTCTAGTCCTTATTGGAGTTGAGAAACAACCAGCTCCCATGAAACCCAGATTGTCCTCCCATCATTTACTACAACTTGTTATGATGTATATTTCCTATGGAGGAAATTCTTATTACATTGTGTACCCTGCCTAGTCTTATTCCCTTTTGTGGATCACTCCAGTAGATATCTTGCAACTATCTTGTTTTTTGTAACACAATAATTTTGATGATTGATTGATGTTACTTGAGATTATCTACTCATTTTGATTTTTTTTTTTATAAGTATATGTGTGTGTGTGTATTATTATATACACAACCCGTGTTTCTATGGTCCAGTTATCATGCTTGGGTTTGCCTTTTTTTAAGCCAAGAAGGTGATCATACTTTATGTATAGAAGTGTTTTTGTCATATGTGAGCTTTTATTTTTGTGGGACATGTGTTGTGTCCACATAAGTTTTAAGGAAAAGGAAGGGAAAATTCTTATGAGAAAGTTCGTTGTTGTGACACATAACATTTGCAAGGTTCAAGGAAAAGGGTCGTTGCCATCTAATCAATGGACATAATGGCTAAAAGGTGGGTGGCTAGTTGTTTGACATATGTTCAATGGATCTGGTTCTATTTTTTTAGTGTTCTTGATGATGGTTTCTCTCTAATAATAGATGACATGATTCTCTATGGGCACCTTTTACAACATGTGTAATGATTCGAAGAATATTTTTTTGGTAGAGGTTATTCTTAAAAGGGAAAAGTTAGCTTTGTTTTAAGTGTTGGATTATGTAGAAACTAATGTAAATCTGGTTTTATTAGAAGAAATACCATTTCTTTTATGTACTTGTTTAGATATCTATTTCATACTTTATTTCTATGAACTTTAATGTTAATTTGAAAGGTCGACTATGCTCTATGGAGCCTTTTGGATTTTGAATTTGTTGGAAAGTTGACTATACTTATGTATATGACTATGATTTAGTGTTGTCATTATGGCAACAAAGTCATATGGAGTTTTGGAGTCAGCACATTGCTTAGAAGATCAGGAAAATGGCTAAGTATGGAAGACTGGACAGTCAGTGAAGCACCAAAGGTACAAAGCATCAACGCATGTGCGTATGACTAAGTTTTGGCATGCTCCCTTGAAGATAATCTTTGGGATATGTTATTGAACTATGGTTAAGAGCGCAAGATCAGATGAGTCAATATGATGAAGATACAATGAGTCAAAGTAACACAGACAATGAGCGGTAGAACAGAATAGAGCATGGAGATGATTGTTGGTATTTTGGTTAGCATGTATAATATTGTTTTGTAAAGGCTATATGCCTATTATATTTGTATTGTAAACATGTTAAACTCATTGTATGTAAACACGCTTGAGCCAATTCATTTGGAAGCGTTCTATGTAATTAGTTATAAGACAACTTAGTGAATAGTTTTGTTTGCGCATATAAATAAGACATGCACCTTTGTATTTGAGCATGGCATAAGATATAGAGTTGATAGTAGTAGAGTAGAAGTATGTGAAGAGAAGTTAGAATGTTGTAGAGCTTTACAAGAGGTTAAAGCATTATCGCACACAAGGAATTGATCAGACAAGCAGTGTCAAAGCAACAGTTCACCATTGGCAAATATAGTGTGTATTTGATATCCAGAAGGTTGTAGCCTTCTCATTGAGTAGTGAGCTCTGGCAGTGAGTCACCACCCCTAACAAGGTTATTGTAAAAGACTCCTAACAGGGTCCGACCATTGACCAGGTCACTGTACTTATTGCATTGTAAAGATCAACTCCTAACAGGGTTGTAAGATCTTCTAACAAGGATCATAATATACTAGTGCAGTTCTTAGTGGGTGTCAATTCCCACCAGGGTTTTTACCTATTTAGGTTTCCCCGTAATCATATCTGGTGTTATGTGTTATGTTTTTTTATCTTACTTGCATTGATATTCATTTTAGTACTTAAGCAATTAAGTTAAGTTTCAAGATATCAGAAAAAGAAATAACATATAGAACACTAATTCACCCCCCTCCCCCCTCTCAGTGTTCCCATTCCTAACAATTGGTATCAGAGCTTTTGTCCTCTAAAGCAAGTTTAACCACTTGAGGAGATCATGGCTTTGGAAGAAGTGAAACATCTGAAGAAAAATCTTGAAGCAACTCTTGAAGACCTTGACAGATCCGAGAAAGAAATTGAAGAACTGAAACTAAAGGTTAGTGGTTCTCAAGTTTTCATCAAGAAACTGAGAATAGATTTGAAAGATTGTTCTACAGGTGATTTAGGGAAAATGGTCAAAAAGATGAATGAGAAAAAAAGAAATTGAAGGATCAGATTGAAGAATTGGATGAAAAGCTATTTAACAATCAAGAAGTCTATGAAGAATAGGTCAAAGAAAACAAGCAGTTGGATGAAGAACTGAGGCAAGAAAACATGAAAATCTTGGAGTTAGAGAACATCAAGAAGTAGATGGAATCTGAATTGACTAAAGAAAAGAATCATATTGACAAGTTGCACACAAGTAAGGATCTAATAGAATCACAGTTATATGCTCGGAAGCTAAAGGGAGATATGACTAGCATTGGATTCAATGAAGCCCAAGTTCAGATTGATGCTATGCAAGATAGAATGAAATCTCTTGAAGAACCTATAGAAGCTAAGAAGACTAGACAACATATTGAAGCTAAAGAAGAACCATCTAAAGATGAGCGCAAGCTAGTAAAAAAAAATGTGTTATGCCTGTAACAAGCATGGACACATAGAAAGAGATTGTAAAGAGGTAAGACTTTTCAATGGTTACTGTTATTCATGCCATAAGTTTGGTCATAGAGCTATGAATTTTAGATCAAATCAAAGAAATCAGAATCAACAAAGTCAAAGAAATCATTCTCAGCAAAATGTTAGAAGTCCTTAGAACATTACATGTCAAATATGTAATTATAATGGACATACAACTAGACAGTGCAAATTGATAACTCACATCAATGCATCGAGGAATATAAGGCCTCCGGTCATTTGTCACTCTTGTAACAAGGCTGGACACATCTCTAATTTTTGAAAATCAAAAGTGCAAAGACAAGAAAGCCCTAATAAGTCTCAAAAGTCAATTCTAGATGAATCTAGAGAAGTCAAGTTTGTGAAAGCTACAGAAGATGCGAGCATGATTTGGAAGGAAGAAAAGATAGATAATGTTGGTGAAATAGTTGAGGATGCATCCTCAATGGACACACCTCCTATTTATGGTTAAATGACCTTCATGGTCATAGGGGGAGCTAGATTAGCTCTAGACCCCTGTGCGGCTAGTATAATCACCCTCAGAGTATGTGCCTTTGGTTATAGCAGTTTGGTTACTATTTGATGCATGAGCACATTGGCTAATTGATAGCAAAAATGGAGATTGAAAGTCTTTGTTGCATTTTGTGTTTATGCGGAAAGCATTAATGGTGAAAAGTTTCTTTAAAGTCACTGAAGATCCATTATTCACATATTTTCATTTAAGTTCGAGCCTTTGGAGAGCACAGGAGATCAAGCAGTTAAGAGATTGAAAGATTGTTGTTAGTTTATCAGCGAAGAAGTTTGAAAGTTGGTTGTGAAGCCCTAGTTCAGTCGCAATGGTTCAGCAACCCTTGGAAACCTATTTGAAGTTATTAATCAAGTAATTCATGGCAAGCCCAGTTGTTTTCGATGTTGCTGAAAGGAAGAGATATGTCTTTAATAAGCATCCTTTCAAGTCAGTCTTAGATGACCTAGAAGGAGCTTTCTCTAGGACTCTAATGTGAGTAATGCATGTAGAGGATATATGTGCATATATCTATTGTAAAAAGGAACTAGTAGGATTGGATAGAATCAGGTCACACATGGAAACCATGATGAATCTAGACAAAACATTCACTGGTGAGTTCACACACTTGGAAAATAGCCCTATCATAGAATATGCGACTGCATATGAATTTTATGAATCCGAATGGATCAAGATTTTGTTGAGCAGAATACATGATGACTTTTTCTAGATAGGAGAATTCCCTATTAGAATAACCACTTATCTCATTCATGAGATGACAGGACTACCCAAGACTGGCGCCATTCTTCCTAGTGGCAAGGATGTAAGAAAATAAGTAGAACAAGCCTGCAAATCCTGAAGTGATAAGCGCGGGATAAAAATTGAGCCAATTGAAGAAAAATATATCAAGCTAATGTCTATGATACTTGGATATAGATTCCAGCATGCAAACAAGGTAAACAGTGTGTCCACAACCACTATTTTAGCAGCTATCAGAATAGTGAAGGAAAATGGTGAATTCAACTTGTGTGAGATCTTGCGCGCATAGTTGATGGATAACTTAAGGGCTATCAAGCATGACAAGAGAAAGATATTTAGGTTTGGATCACTAATAATCTGTATGTACTTCCATATAGTTGGAAAAGAATCAGATCTTTATCTAGATAGGAACTTGCCTACAATGTCTCAAATTTCATTCAAGGCATCATCTGATAACACCTTGAAGGATTTCATAGACTTGGAGATCAAGACATTTAGAATAAAGATGTGGAGGAGGTATAGGATACTTGAGAGTATTGTGGAGAAGTATAAGGATAGTATTTTCTTCATGGTAGAGACAGACATCACATGCATGGAAGTAGTACAACCTAGAACTAAGTGGATTCATCCACTCAATTATGAAGTGAAGGAATAGGTTTTGGAAGCATATGTACAAGTTCTACTATCAGCACCCAAGGATCCTAATGAGCCAAGATGGGGAACCTGTGAGGAGAAAACAAGACAAGTAGATTCAGTCTTGTACAATGCAGCAACCAAGAGGAAAGCATCAAAGATCACCTCTAAGATACTGAAGATTCATGGTGTCAGTCAAGCTGACCTAGATAAAGCTAGAGAATCCAAGATAGCAATGCAAATTGAGAGCGCACCCACTGCCAAAGTGAAAATAGAGAAGTCTGATGACCCCAAGGAGAAGAAAAGTAAGACTGATGATAGCACTCTTGTGCCCACAGAGACTATTGATTTGGAGTTCACTCCATCTCCTGAGCCAAGAAAGATACCCAAGAGGAAGAAGCAGACAGTCACAAGACATCCATCCTCAAGATCCACTGGAAGCCAAGGAAGAAAATCTCAAGCACCTCCTGAGGTAGGATTCATTCTGAATCTTGAAATATTAAGAACTAGAATTGTAGATGAAGAAAGGTTGGAATAGATTTCAAAGTTATATGATAAGTATCATAAGATTGATAAGTTAGAGATCCATTCCATGATTATCAAACACATGATTAAGTTCAAGAAGACAGTCTTGGAACTTAAGACAGTTATTCTGGATAGTGTATGGAACATCTTAGAGTTTTTGAAGAGATAGGTTATTGAGGAAGATTTCAGAATAAGGGAGAAGATACTGCATGAAAGCCTCCTTGTATGCTCAATTGAAGAGAAAACACTACTATTGGATTTGGTGAAGCCATACCTTAGAACAAAACTAAGAACTCTACAGATCATGAACAAAGAGTATGATTTGGTTGCCAAGGAAATAGAAAAGGCATTTGAGAAGGTATTCCTAGATAGACACATGTATCCTTCCACTGTGCCTGCAACCCAAACTCCATCCAAGGAAGAAAAAGCATCAAAGGTCCTTAATGCACCTATAACAAGTCCGCAAGATTTAGTGCCCACAGTGACAGTTTCTACTGATGCAATGGAGTCTGCGCCCATGACTGGAACACAAGATGATACAATTGTGATTGATAATGTGGAGATATCAATGGTCGCCATAGATAAGGACTTGGATAAGTTTGAGGAAGCCTTTGTAAGTACAGAAGAGGCTAAAATTCTATGTGGTGATAATTCACCTAAGCAGCAAGAGGAAGTTTAGATTGACGATATAACTGGACAAGAACAAGAAGAGGAAGAAGAGAAAGAAGAAGAAGAGGAGAAAGAAAAAGAAAAAGAGAAAGAAGAAGAAGAAAAGGTAGATGAACCTGCAGAAGAGCCCTCTGTTGGAATTCCAGTAAAGGTTAAGACTAAAATCATGGATAGTACACTCATCACTCCCAAGCCATCATTGTCATTGTTGTCAAGTTTGACCCCTGACACAACAATTCTAGACTCATGGGGAGAAGAAGACCTGATCAAGATCAGTGTACTAGAAATGGAAAAGGCAAAAGAGAAATAGGTAATGAGGAACCCTCTATTTGTGGAATCAGTAATCATATTGAACAGTCTATTGCCTAAGGACAAGAAAGTGTTAAATATTCATTCAGTTGAAGATGTAAGCAACATTTTGACAAACTTTAAAGAAAATTTCTCTACTCTAGAAGAATCAACATCTAAGATGGCAAAAGAAAAATATCTTAAGAAGAGGCTAAGTGAATTGATTGGTAACTTCATAGTTGACCTTAGTTCTTTATAGGTTGGTCAAGCTATGTTAAAGGAGATAATAGCTAAAGGAAGAAAAATAATAGCTGATTGTATGAACCAAGACAAACTGACTGAAAACCTTTACAAGAAAATTTAGGAAGTAGAAGCTATGATATATGCAGTAAGGAAATTAGTGGAAGATCCCTCCACAAATGTAAATATGTGTAACAATTTCTACCAAGGACAAGTGGATAAAATAGAGAAAACAAAAAAAGAAATGGCTAAGATAAGGGCAAGGAAAACTCAACTAAGAAATTCTCTTGCACCCTCATTGGATGTGCTAAATCAGAACCTCAAGGAGATGGATGCCACTATTGTGACATATGACCAAGGCCCATGTACTGATTTGGAGAATATGGAGAAGTTGACTTATGCGTTGTGCACCCATCTTTAGACTATAAATGCACTAAAAGTATTTTGGAAGCAAGAGATCCAGAACTTGAAGATTGGATATCCAGATGTACTCACTTTGTAACTACTTCTAGATACATTTTTGAGAACCTTTGTCATTAATGTCAAAGGGGGAGTAGAATATATAGTAGAAGGGAGAATATGAAGTATTATATATGATATAAAGAGGAGTAGGGTATATAGTAAAAGGGAGATATATGATAAGGATATATGTTAGAAAGATCTTGAAGATTTTGTGTATAGATACAGTTTAGTAACTTCACCATATTCCTTTGTTGCCATTAATGAAAAAGGGGGAGATTTTTGGAAAGTTGACTATACTAATGTATATGACTATGATTTAGTGTTGTCATTATGGAAAAAAAGTCATATGGCATTTTGGAGTTAGCGCATTGCTTAGAAGATCAGGAAAATGGCTAAGTATGGAAGACTAGATAGTCAATGAAGCACCAGAGGCACAGAGCATCAGCACACGTGCGTATCAACAAGTTTTGGTATGCACCCTTGAAGATAATCTTTGGGATATGTTATTGAGATATGGTTAAGATTGCAAGATCAAATGAGTCAGTATGATGAAGATATAGCGAGTTGAAGTAACACAGATAGTGAGCAGCAGAACAGAGCAGAGCATGGAGCCGACTGTTGGTATTTTGGTTAGCTTGTATAATATTGTTTTGTAAAGGCTATACACCCATTATATTTGTGTTTTAAACATTTTAAACTCATTTTATTTAAACACACTTGAGCGAATTCATTTGGAAGTGTTGTATGTAATTATTTATAAGCCGACTTAGTGAATAGTTTTGTTTGTGCATATAAATAAGACATGCACCATTGTATTTGAGCATGGCATGAGATATAGAGTTGATAGTAGTAGATCATAAGTATGAAAATAGTATTTAGAATGTTGTAGACCTTTACAAGAGGTTAAAGCATCAACGCACAAAAGGAACTGATCAGACAAGTAGTGTCAAAGTAGCAGTTCACCATTGGCAAATATAGTGTGTATTTGATATCCAAAAGGTTGTAGCCTTCTCATTGAGAAGTGAGCTCTGGCAGTGAGCCACCACCCCTAACAGGGTTATTGTAAAAGACTCCTAACAAGGTTTGACCCTTGACCAGGTCACTATACTTATTGCATTGTAAAGAGCAACTCCTAATAGGGTTGTAAGATCTTCTAACATGTATCATAATACACTAGTGTAGTTCTTAGTGGGTGTAAATTCCCATTGGGGTTTTTACCTATTTGGGTTTCCCCATAATCATATCTGATGTTATGTGTTATGGTTTTTTATCTTACTTGCATTGATATTCATTTCAGTACTTAAGCAATTAAGTTAAGTTTCAAGATATCAGAAAAAGAAATAACATATAGAACATTGATTCACCCCCCCCTCTCAGTGCTCCCATTCCTAACAGAATTAACATTGAATATAATAGAAGTTATTGTTAATCAAAAAATAACTATCTTGTTTGACTCTTACATCTTTGTTTATGAAGTTGTATTTAATTGTGGATCATGTTACATACTCTTCCATTTAGAGATAATTGAATATATAAAGGGGTTCCATGGCCATGATGGTATTGAAGATGAATAGATGAATATGGATACTCTTAAATGTATATGTTGGCTCTGTAGCTTTTATGGGTGCACCCACAAAGTGATATGAAAGTTATAAGTTCAACAATGAAGAGATTGTGACATATTATGCTAAATAATGAGGCAATATTTATATTCTAGTATGTGTAATCAATCTTGGTTAATTGTTCATTGTTTTAAATTACCTATGAAATGTTTTGGCACATCACCATAGTTTTAGATTTGATTCAACATTATCTCTTTCCAAACAACCTATTCATGAAGAGCTTGTTTCTCAATCCTAGAGATTGTTTCAAATGGTAGCATCCTATTCCCACACCACCTGAACATCTCATAAGATCTGTTACATTTATGGGTTGTAAAACTTAAGATCAACAATTCCTTTTTGTGGGCATGCCTAGTGGGACCAAACCATCCTTGAGCTTGATATAAAATACATGTATGAGACACGTGCCTATCACAGGATCCCAAAATACTCTCTATTTGGGATTACTACTCTCTCCATTGGTAACTGTAAATAAGCCTAGAAGAAACATCTTTGCATCAAGTGCATCAACAAGACCACCCCCCACAAGACCAATGGAAAACTAAAATTTCATCACTTGAGATATTGGAAGCCCCCTTGTTCCCCCAATTTTTGGTGTGATTGGGATGCTATTCCTACTAGTTCTCTGAAGGCTTTACCTAAATTCACCAGAGATGATGAGAAAACCTGTGTTGAACATATAACAAATGTAGAAAGTACATGTATGATACACAAAATTACACAGAAAAATGTAGCCCTGAGACTCCTAGCTACATCTTTTAAGGGGAACTATTTTTAATGATATAGATTTTTACCGCCAAACACCATAGGTACCTAGGATGACCTGGGTAACATGTTTTATAGCCATTATTGTGAAAAAGGTGACCACTTGTCATTTTTCCAATAGTTAATCAATATTAAAAGAGCTCCCCAAGAAGCTATTGCTAACTTCAATAGTAGATTCTACAAAACATGGCATAGGATCCCCACAGACATTTTTCCTCTAGTCCCCATGGCCTTTGTATTTTACTTGAAAGTGTTTAACTCATATATAACTTGGACCATACAAAACTTGGGAGGAACTTATTTATTAGCTGCCTATGAGATAACCACAAGACAAGAAAATAACTTGATAGATGCAGGAAATATATCATCTAGATCACCACTGCTAGTATTTCCTAAAGTTTCCCTACAAGCCCTAGAGAAAAACTAAGGTGAAACTTCCATATGAGATACACTTGCAATTCCTATATAGATGAAACTACTAAAGGAGGCTCTTGAAAATCAAGATAAACAAGCTAGAGTCAAAGCTATGGCTGAACAAGTGCATCTCAAAGGAAAAGTACCTTCTATAGAATAGGAGAGTTCTCGAATGTAGCAACCAATTGTGTTGATCAATTTAAGTGACAATGAAAAAGGAGGAAAAATAGGTAATTCCAAACCCATGCCATTATTTTTTACTTTGATAGTAGGGGATAAGTTGTTGCATAATTCAATGATTGACTCTAGAGCTAGTAGCATTGTTATGCCTAAACAAATAATGGAATCTATCTACATATAATGTGAGACTTCTAGTATAGGAATCATGAAACTAGATGGGAAGAAGGTCCAATCCATAGGTGTAATAAATAATATTCCTTTTACTCTATTTTCATATCCAAATAGCATGGTCCCACAATAAATTGTAGTCATTGATATTCCCCTATTTTTGGTATTTGTTTTTCATGATATTTTACTACCAAAATAGGAGGTTGTATGTCATTTGAATGGTCTCATTGCAAGAACCAAGAAAAATTCTAAATGCAAAGTTTTTTCAGAACCCATGCATAACATGCATGTGACAAATTAACATGTGCTTAAGTTTGAACCTACTCACACCTTTATTTTCAAAGATTATATGTATTGTATTGAAATGTTAGAGGATGAGGAGGTAACTGGTGATAGGACAAAGAAGAAGACATCCTACTCAATCACTTCATTGAAAATGTCTCCTTTGGGAATTATGGTGCAACTACCTTGGGAACTTATATGATTGTTTATGAAGATCTCTCATTCTTAGAGTTACTGATAAAAAAAAGATGATGAAAATGATATATCAGTCACCGAGCAACAAAAATATAGACAATGTATTTTGATGGAGAAAGGTAACAAAATAGTTCAAGCACTGGTCTCCACCTGATTTCTCCCTTAGGAGAATAAGGGAAACAAACCTTTCATTTCTAGTCTAGTTCTACAAATAATTAAGTAGAGTAAGAAGGATTAGTCAAAGGACTAAACCTAGTTGAAATTATGGGAATAAAAAAACCTAGAATTTTTGGAGATTTTGAGTTGGTAATGACACGAGTATGCAATACTTCTGTAGAAAAGAATTATTGTATGAGATCCTACCATCATAGGGTATGGGATCTAATTGAATTTTTTTTTCGCTTTCAACAATCAAGTGGTTTTGATGAAACAAAATGTAGAAGTTGATCAACTAGCTATGGTTTAGTTTTAGTTTGAGCCCATGATAGATTTTCCTATGAATAAAATTCAGTTCGAGTGATCATCAAACCAGCCATACTTGATAATGACAAGAATTAATAATTATTTGAGAACAATGAGAAAATAACCTTGTTCATTTAACAAGTTGGAGAGTTTGTTAAATAATTACACCCAAAGATTGAGGAAACATATAAAGATCAAATAATATAATTAAAGGGAAATAAATTACCTCAAGGGTTGATGAATTTAGAAAACTTATTTGACTATGATGGTGCCTGAAAGGACAAGTGGAATTTTATTGTTGATCAAAAGGATTATGAAGACCTTGAATTTTAAAATGACAGGAAGCTAAAGGTAGGAAAAAGTTTATCTATTGCTAACAAAGAAAGGCTTAAGTCCATATGTGAAAAATAAAAAGGAGTCATAGCTTGGAACTATGATGATTTAAGGGTTATAACTAGGATATCATTAAGCCCACCATTGAACTAGTAGAAGGATCTAAACCTAAAGATAAAATCATTGATGACATTAGAATTAAAAAAGTTCATTGATTCAAAGATCATCTATCCAGTCAAGCATAGCATGTGGGTGTCAAATCTAGTGTTAGGTTTGAAGAAGAATGGAAACATTCACCGCTATGTGAAGTTTTGAGACTTAAGTAAAGATTCTTTAAAGGATCACCTAGAAAAAGTTTTCCAGAGGTGTTAAGATTTTGGAAAATCACTGAATCAAAAAAAAATGTGTATTCAGAGTTCCTGAAGGAAAACTCCTAGGACACTTGGTTTCCAAGGATGGGATTTCAATTGACCCTGGGCTGGAAAAAGCTATTATGGAGGATCTATTGCTGGTATATAAGAAGGGATTTCAATCCTTCTTAGGTAAGATTAATTTCATCAACATATTCATTTTATATTTTACTAGATTGATATGATCAATCACTTTGACATTGAGAAAGGAATAGACCTTTAAATGGATAGAAGAAGAGAGAGTTTCTTTTGAAAAAATAAAGGCAAGTATAACCACTACACTAATATTATCTAATCCTAATTTCTCAAAATATTTTGTAATGCATGTCCATGGAAGTGAGTTCAACATTGTTGTTGTGTTAACTCATAAAGGGAATGATCAAAGCAAATAACATCTTGTTACTTTTTACTCAAGAACCCTCAATAATTATGAAGTTAAGTATAATTTTATTGATAAACAAACATTTTCATTAGTCAAAGGACTTTAAAAAATTAGATATATGGTGATTGGAAACAAAATTATCAAAATTATGGTATATGTAGCCACCCCAATGTGCAAGAGTACATTATGGAAGGGAAAATTATTGAAAAGAGGGCCAATTGGATCACCAAATTCATGGAGCATGATATAGAGGTCAAACCTACCAAAGTGATCCAAGTAAAAGGACTCTACAAATACATTGCTAAGGAAGTGGAAGGGGTAGAGGTAATACATGGACTAATCCTTGGTTAACCACAAAATTGAGATTGAAGATTGGAAGGCATATCGAGTAGCTTTTATGTAGATAGGTAAGTATCCACATCATCTTCCTATGTCTAAGAAGAGGTATTATAGATTGCAAGGCGTAGGATACCTCCTTGTTGAAGAGTACATTTTTAAGATAAATTTTAATAGTGTTCTACTAAGAGGTGTTAATAAAACCCAAAGTCAAAAGATCTTAGAGAAAATTCACAATGGTTCCTTTGGTGGACATTTCTCAGCCAAAACCACTATGCTCAAAATTATGCGAGTAGGTTATTTCTAGCTGTCCGTGTTTTCAAATTGTTTTGAAATGGTCAAAAAATATACTCAATGTCAATTCTTTGCAGCGAAGAGGAAGACTTAAGCTATGCCCCTGAAACCTATAGTAGTCAATGAAATATTTTCTCAATGGGGTTTGGATTTCATTAGGATGATTAATCCTCCCTCTAGTGTAGGACACAAATGGATTTTAACCGTAGTTGATTATTTCACTAGATGGGAAGAAGAAAAACCACTTAGAAATGCTATGAAATAGTTAATTTCTTGGAAGAACTAGTTTCAAGGTTTCAACCCCCTAAAAAAATCTTTTCTAATAATGAAAGGGATTTTGTAGGGTTGAGGATGTCTGAATTTTCTCTAAAGAATGGTATTTTTTAGAATATATCTTCAAATTACCATCCCCAAGGAAATGGACTAGTAGAGTCAACAAATAATTTTGTGAGAATTATCAAAAGGATATGCTTTGAACACCAACAGGAATGGTGCAAGCATTTGTAGTCTACCTTTTGGGAAGATTAAATTACTCCAAAGCAGGTCCTTAGGGATTCCCTTTATGAATTAATTTATTGAAATAAGTTGTGCTTTCGATTTCAATGGAAATCCCAGCTTCGCAACTTGAAAAGTTAGTTAAAATTGAAGAAGATGGGGCCATGAATGTCAAGGTGGAAGAATTTTTAAATTCACAAAAGACTCTCAAGGAATCATATGATTCCTTAATATGTCACCAAAGATTTTTCAAACACTAGTTTGACAAGAGATCCTCAAACCCTCTTTTCAAAGAAAATGGTTTGGTTCTAAAGTGCAATGAACGAGAAGCTAAGCTAGGTCAACAAACAAAATTTGGCACTTTGTGGGAAGGTCCTTTCCATATTTCATGCTTCAAGCTGGAGAATAATGATTTGAAGTTGGAAGACATGAAGGTAACCCTTTTGAGATCTTCATAAATGGGATCCACCTTAAACATTTGCATTAATGGCTTTCTCTTCCCATGTACATATTAGGTTAGTCATGTTTTGTGTTTAATAAGTACCACCAAGTACATTTCATTTTTTGTTAGTTTTCAGTTTCCCCAAAGTTTGAGCCCTTGTTTTACCTTAGGTGTGGCAGTTCATGTGGTCCTACCCCTTTTAAGATTTAATGCCCACTTGATATCATGTCATGATCTCTTTATCTATTAGTTCCTCATTTTTGGAAACATTGACAATGTCTAGGTGATTTGTACCACCATATTAATCTTTAGTCTCACAAATCCCAAATAAATTAATGTGCATGAATGAGCAGTTATGACCTTAGGTCTTGCATTTCTTTTTGTGAGCTTGAAGCTAGGGATGAATTAGAAGTTGTAGAAGAAAAGTATTCAAATAAAGGAGTCTCGTAGTTGAATAATAGAATAGTAGTTTGTGAAAGCCTTACTATGAGTAAATAGCTTCTATGAGTGCCTCTTCAAGTGGAAGAATTTATGTTTCACTATTGGTTACAAAAATGGTAGATGTATTTATAGATGCATCATTTGTTAGAGCATTCAAACATCCTGGAGTTGATCCTATGAAGTCAAGGGTTGAAAAGATTGGAAAAAATAAAGACTCAATATTGGTGAAGGAACAGATGATATTCTGGACTCACAACTAGCCACAAACCCTAAAGGCCTTAAGGAGGTGGATTTGTAGAGAAGAAATAATAGAAAATACACTTTGGTCGGGTCTAGAATTTGGAAGAGAAGTTTAGCTCAATTTATGGTGCCAAGAATCCACATATGTCCTAAATTAATCAAAGCTATGGTGAATTGTTCGGACACAAAAGAAGGGATCATTCAAAACAAAGAGTTAAAGGTGATTATTAGACTATCTCAAGTGAGGAATATGATCTGCATTCATCATGACCCAAATAAAACCACAACATTTGACAAAAAAGGATTGGAATATAATTGGAAAAATGAAAGCAACCTCATTGTATTCCTCGAAATAGAAATGCAAGTAGAAGTACCATTTCTTCCCAGATTCCTAATGAACCATGCAAATTTTAAAGATGATTAAATGTAAATTTTATTTATATTTTTTTTTGTCTATGACATGGATGGGGATGTAGTGGTGGAAGATTTTTAGGTAGTAGTTACCTACCTTTTGACATCATCCTCTTGTCCTAGTATCTAGTATGATTTTGTAGACATCATTGCAAATGGAATAACCTAAGAATTACAAGAGTATGAGATTTCCTCTATTTTCAAGTACATGCCTTTATTAGTCCATATGCTTTTGTACCAAAATATTGATTTATTTCAAAGATTCATTCCCCTTGATATATGGGAATTAACCCAACGAAGAAAACCCATCACTATATGTACCTCAATTTTAAATAGACCTCACATGATAATGGCATCTTTGTAGAATATTTTCTAAGGCCTGCTTTACAAAACCTCCTATATAGAATTGATGAGGGCAATATTTTAAGATCCCATATCTCTTGGTTGAAAAGGTGTGAGCTACCTATAGACTGGTTCTATGGGACTAAGTATTTTATAATTTGGGTTCATGGTTTCACTAGTGAACCAATCTTTCTTCTCGCCATAGTCCCACATAGAGTCTTGGCCCTAGATTTTTTTAGGTGAATTTACATAGTGGATTAAAAGATAGGTGCATGGAAAAATAAAACTATGATTTATAAGCCACCAATTGTATATGGAGGTATATTTTTTAACAAGAGAAAATCACAATCATTGTTGAGTTCAAAATTGGCTCAAATGAGTTTATTTCTATGGTATGATTTCTGGGATTTTGATACTAACAATTGTCTATCCAACATATTTAATGTTGTTACCCATCAACCTAGAATATATTTGGAATCAAGAAAGAAGTCATCCTCATCCATTTTCAAACCTTCTCATAGATCTATCTTTTGAACATGTCGATTCTAGACCTGCATTGATGAATTTCTACAAGGTGGCAATACGATATAACTCTTGGATGAAAATTACCCTAAATATGAAGAATACATTAAAAAATGAGAACTAGATAGAAGAAAATATCACTAGCTTTTGGGTATACAAGAAAGAAACCAAGTAGGGACATATTCCGGCCTATAATGCAAATGATATTGATGAGAAGTTTGAAGAAAAGTGGGATGGTGGACACCATGAATCTTTTGAAGATTCTAAAAAGGAACAATATGTTTCCTCTCTCTCTAGTCTTACTCAAAGGAAATAAGAATTAATGCAGAGGGTGGAGAAACATGCAAATTTAATAACATCTTTAAGAAGTGTGGAGGCATACCAACATTCAAAGAGTTCACTATTGAGAGAGTCTCAAAAGATAGTTTCCACATCAAAGAATATAAAAATATCTTCGAGAAAGAAAAGATATATAAAAATTAATACCCCTCCTTAGAAGGGAAGGAGACAGACCCATAAAAATAGTGAACAAGAACTGGAGGAAGAGGAGGAGGAAATAGTAACTATAAGAGCACAAGCATTCATCACCTAGCCGATAGTTCCTCGAGTAATTTTTTCTCCTTCCCTCCTCTCTTCTCAATATTTGGTTTCTTTAAGTATAGTGCATAGGGTTTCTCTTGTTAGGGTATGTCCACACCAGTATCCCAATGACAAGTTCCTACACAATGTGTCAATGAATTCTTTGTAGAATTACTTGTCTCTTTTTCTCATTATAATGGTCATTATTTCCATTTACTTTCAATATTTTTATTTGAAACCAATAAATTTGGATCACCCATAAGACCTATATCTATATGGGCTTAATAATTTTCCTTCTTCTTTTATTTAGATATCTACCACAAACAACTAAGACCTCCTTGAATAAATTAGAATTTAAGATATTTAGAGTTGTTAAAAATTAATGATGATTTTCTACCCCATCCATTTTAATTTTTTATGGATTTCCCCTAGTGTCCATCACCAAGTGATTTGATGAATCTAGAAAATAATGTAGAAAAGTCAAGAAATTTTCCTTATTCTCCATATTCACTCCAAGTAAGTGAAACTAGGAAAGTGCCATGTTAAACCTGCTATAAATTCAAAAAGATGAGGGACCAAAAAGTGACCATACAATTTTTGGGTCCCACAAAAGACATAAAGTGAGAACTTTATAATGTTTTATCATCATAACATTCTCACATTAAATGGCTTGATAATGACCAAGACATAACATTATCACAATGTCATCACATTATAATCTACTTTGTAAATTAAAATAGAGGTTTGAGAGAGAGACATGGAGGGAGAGAGATAGGTAGAGAGAAAGGGAGATGGGAGATAATGAATAGTAAGGGAGGAAGGGGGATAAAGATTAAGGTCAAGAGAGATGGGTAGGAGAGAGAGAGAGAGAGAGAGAGAGAGGTTAATATTTATATTATGCACTTTTTGGTGGTCAATATTTATTAAAAATTCTATTTTTCTAATGATAATGGTTGTGTCATGCTTTTTGTCTCTTCCTCCTTCCATCCTTCTCTCTGCACCCCTTAAGACTCACATTTATCTAATTAATTTAGAGGGCTACTTAGACCATTTTTTAGTCCCCCATTTGTATGCACATACCCCTATTCTATTTTTCATCTAGGAGTCCAACACACTCCATCCTAAGGATTTACAACATATTTAAAGAGAAAAGATTGTTTATTCGAGATGTAGCTTGTTAAATATCACCCAACTTCTTTTTTTTATTGTAGTTAGTCTCTTCATGAACATTCAATAATATTTAATTAGTCAAGTAGATTCTAATGAGAAACTTGGTTCTTATGTCCATCTTATGCCATTTTTGTGTTGCATAGAAAGAGAATTAGATCTAGATATTATAGTCCATATATTTCTATCTATGAGTCTATATGACATCTTAAGATTCTAATGTTTAGGTTTTGTGTTTGAGAACTTCATTATTATTCTAGATGTTCTTATAATTTATTCCCATGATAATATCAAACCCTTCTATGCAATCTCTCACTCAAATGAAGATTACTATATAAAAATGTATATCCAACACCTCAAATCCAAGGTGATAAGATCTAATACCAAATGAAAAGTTAAGTGAGGTATTTGGAAATTTTTTCTAAACTAAAAATTGAGGAGAGTAATTTGAAAATTTTAAATCAACAATAAAAACCTTAATCTTAAGAACCCAATAAATCAAATAAATAATGCATGAAATCATCATGTTACCATAATTATTATTAGGGTTTCAAGGAAGATCATAGTAATAAACAATATTAAAATAAAATGCAAAATCAGAGAAGAAAAATAACAAAACACTTAATAACATGTAGATTTAACATGGCTCAACCAATATGAGCTACATCCACCAAAAAAATAGCCTTCCACTTCTTTTCTACTATCCGATGAATATAAAACTACAATGTGATGATTTACATGCCAAAATAATAGCCAACTTCTTTATTAAATAATATTCAATATTTTCTTCAGGGGCACTTCCTCCAAAACCCTTAGTTGGGGGCTTGCCCCCAAACTCCTACAGTGAGTTCTACCCCTAAGCCGCTATTACAGAAATAAAACCTTGAGCCATGCACAAGGAGCTCTATCCCCCCACCCCCTCCCTCCTCCAACACTCCCCCACTAATTGATTTGGGGAAAAAGATAGCTAGAAAAGTCACTAAAATTTAAGCCTAGTAGCATGATCAATTACCGCATACCAACAATTACAAAATGATGACTTAAATCCAACTAAAATGTGGTATCTAAATCTCTAGTTAGAAATATAAAACTCAAATTACAAGATGAGTCCATAGGCTAAATTTAACATATTAATCTCACTTACCATAAGCTCCTCATAATCCACTCACAAACTTGAGCCTTCTATTTTTCACTCCATCGTCTCCATTCAAAGATGTCTTATGATGTGTTGTAGTGTACATCATAAGTGGGTCAACAATTGCAACTCTCTCCTACAACTATTTTTTGCACCTTATATGTTTTGGCATTTCCAATATAAGAGGACCAATTTTATTTAAGAGATCATTGGAGTCAAAATAAAATATTTTAGCCAAAAACCAACTTGATAGCCCAAATACTAGGTTTTTTGTTTTACATCCTAAAACTCATATTTTTCATATGCTTAACATTGGAAGAAAGGATGAAACACATTTCTTAACACTCACCTTCTTCCATGGAATTTTTTATTTATTGAAGAGATACTAGTAAAAAGAAGCATGCAATCCTTTATTTTACATCCTGAAACTCATATTTTTCATATGCTAAACATTAGAAGAAAGGATGAAGCACATTTCCTAACACTCGCCTTCTTCCATGGAATTTATTTATTTATTGAAGAGATAGTAGTAAAAAGAAGTATGCAATTTTTTATCACCTTTCTTCTTTTATTAATCATCCTATTAACCATAATTCATGTAAACAAATTATATTCATAAATTTTAACATGTATGGGGAAGACAAAGGAGATTGAAGTAGATTGAGTGGTAGGATTAATACCAATGTGTTTTGAGGAAAATATCTATAATAGTGGGCTTATTGAAGGAATGTGAATTTTTTTTGATGTAATAGCTGGACAAAAAATCATATTAATCAAATATAATCAAAAGTATATATTAAAGGATTGGGAGGAAAGAAAAAAAATTCAACTCCTAATCACCATAAGAAGTTTAATAAGGGAAACACCTTATAAACACAAGTTCAGATGGGCATGTGATGCAGGGTCATCCAAGGTTAAGGTAGGGGCATTCTGTGTCCTCGGTAAACTGCATGGAGTGTTTGTGTTTTGGCCAGTTTTACTCTATTGCAGCCTTGACTGACAGTCTCAGTCATTAAAGAAAGCTCGGTCATTAAAGGAACTTAGCAGTCTCTGGTGCTTGGTGAAATGGTTGCTCGGTCATGCCTGTGGTACTTGGTCGATACTAGTGGTCAGTGATGTCTATCGTGCTCGGTAATTTTACTGTTTCTCAGTAGTTTAGGTTTACTGACTGGAGTTCTATGTGATTTGTGAGCTGACTTAGTGAATTAATTGTTGGTAGCCATTGTCTTGGGCCAACATGCAGAATTAAATGTTTGTATACATTTGTAAGCCAACTTGTATGGCATTTAATTAGTTATTTTGGGGAGTTAAGGGTTTCATCCAGCTGACTTGTGGCTGATGATTATTATTTAAGGAGGGCTTGGGTAGATGTTTGGGGCAGAATAGAGAGGAGAACTTAGAGTGAGGAAAGGTTCATGAATTGGAAAACTTAGTGAGTCAGATCTAAGGTTCTGAAAGCTGGAGTTGGCAAAGTTGTGGAAAAGTTCTTGATGTTCTTGCAGATCAGATTGTAAATTGATAGTCTTGTGTAGCAGAGCTAGGGGTTTGCATACTTGGAGATGAGGAGATTTCTTGGAGGCTTGCAAGCTCAAGTTTAGATCTACCTTAGGCTTTCCATTAGCTTATGATTGCCTTTAGAGCTGAACTCGCTAAGTTTGTATTGGATCTGGTTGTGGATCTTGCAGAATTGTTTCATGTTGTATTTGGCCCTAACCTGGAAGGCCTTACAGTTGGACATGTTAATGCAAATTGATTGAAACTTTTTTGGTGTTGTCTATATTGTTAAGTATTCCACTGTGTAATTATTTTGGCTACAAGGTTTGGATTGTCCTTCATTCGATCCACCATCCTTGATTGCATAAGGTGGTATCAGAGCAAAGTTTTGTTCCTGCTGGAGCAAAATTTTGATCTTGTGGAAGTAGAAGTTTGACCTAGCAAATCTGATCTTGCAAAGTTGATCTTGTTGGAGTAGAGATTGTGTGCAATCTAGATTATAGATCCGGAACACTGAACTTGTGAAATTATGCCCTAGTTGTTTACAAGGTTGCAAGTTGAGATCTGACTTGTTACAAATTGGAAATTGTCACAAGGTGGTAGGTGAGGGTTTGTTGTAGAGGGTTTCTCTTATCTTTAAGGATGCCTCCGAAAAGATTGGACCCTAGAGTTATTTCAGATCTTTGTGATACTGTTGAATCCTAGATCATAGAGAAGATGAAATTAGATTTCAGATCTGAGTTGGAATTGATGAAGAATGATATGGCCACTGAGATCATGAGAACTATTGTTGGTATACCTCAGAATGTTGGTACTGAGGATGGCTATGAAGAAGCTACTAAAGAATTTGAAACTGCTAGATCTAGTGGTGATGACTGGAGGAACAAATCTGGTGAAGATAGAACTGCTCGGTTTAGTAATTACCGAATGGAAGTTTCTACTTTCTTTGGTACTTTGAAGACCGACAATCTAATTGATTGGATTGGTGAACTTGAAGATTTCTTTGAGCTAGAAGAAATTGAAGATCCTCTTCGGGTGAGATTGGCATAGACAAAGTTGAAAGGACATGTTGCTCTTTGGTGGAAAGAACTACAGAGAGACCAAGAAGATGAAGGTGAAACAAAGATCAATCGGTGGAGATTGATGGTGACTAAGTTGAAAGCTAAGTTCATACCAGCTGACTATGAGCTTGACTTGTTTAAGAAGTTGTAGAATCTGAAGCAAAAGGAATTATTTGTTGAAGATTATATCGAGGAATTCTACAAACTTACTATTCAGTCTAGACACCGAGAGCTTGGTAAGGAAAAGGTAGCTCGGTATGTGAATGGTTTCAAATTCAATATTCAAGATGAGCTTGGTATGTTGAAGATTGATTCTCTTGAAGATGATTATCAGTATGCTCTAAAGGTAGAAGATAAGTTGAAGAGGAAACAACCTAGCATTTCTTGAGGAAGAGAAAAGATTGATCACTCGGTGAAGGAGAAACCAACTAATGCAGAAGATGAACAGAAACCCATGGAACCTAAGAAGAAGACAGGTAGAGTTATCTTTAAGGGTACTTTCTATAAATGTGGAGAGGAAGGACATCATTCTTTTGAGTGTACACAGAAGAAGGTTGACCAAAAAACTACTGTGATGAATGAGAACATTCAGAATGAACCTGAATCAGAGAACTTGCTACTTCAATGAACATTGCTCGATACAAAGGATGAACCTTGTCAAAGGAGTAACTTGTTTAGGACCTGATGCATAAGTGAAGGTAAACTCTGTGATGTTATTGTTGATAGTGGTAGCAATGATAACCTTGTTGCTAAGGACCTGGTTCAGAAACTTGGTTTGAGTAGAATGAAACATCCTTGTCCTTATAGGCTTGTCCGGTTGCAAGATGTTCATGCTTTGGAAGTTAGAGAACAATGCTTCATTGATGTTCAGATTGGCCAGTACAAGGATCTTGTGCTTTGTGACATTGTGAAGATGAATAGTTGTGATATATTTCTCGGTAGACCTTGGTAGTATGATTGTAGAGTTATTTATGACTTTGTAAGAAATGTGTTTACTATTGAGAAGAATGACAGGAAGTTTTCACTGATGCCTTTGATGGATGCAACGCTCAGTAGGAGAAGCTTGAGTATTGGTAGCCAAGTTGAGGTTCTGGATCCTGAGAAAATGAATGATCAATATGAAGAACCGACCTGTACATTGTCTAGAAAATACTTGAAGAGATAGAGGAAGCTGAAGTGGAAGACTTTGCAAGAAAAAAAGGTGGAGGACTTGTATGTGAAGAACCAGTTTGGGATTTATGTGTTGAATCCTGAAAGATGTTCTTCTCACATATGAACATCTTTTGGAACCTGGGGTGTCTGATGCAGGGGCATCCAAGTTTAAGGCAGGGGCATTTTGTGTCCTTAGTAAACTGCATGGAGTGTTTGTATTTTGGTTGGTTTTAATCAGTTGCATCCTTGACCGACAGTCTCGATCATTGAAGGAAGCTCAATCATTGAAGAAACTCGGTAGTCTTTGGCACTCATTGAAATGGTTTCTCGGTCATTCCTGTGGTGCTTGGTCGATACTGGTGGTCGGCAATGCCTGGCATGCTCAGTAATTTTACTATTGCTCAGTAGTTCAGGTTTACCAACTGGAGTTTTATGTGATTTGTGAGCCGACTTGGTGAATTTATTGTTGGTAGCCATTGTCTTGGGCTGACATGCAAAATTAAATGTTTGTATACATTTGTAAGCCGACTTGTATGGCATTTAATTATTTGTTTTGGGGAGTTAAGGGTTTCATCCAGCTGACTTGTGGCCGATGATTATTATTTAAGGAGGGCTTGGGTAGATGTTTGGGGGCAGAACAAAGAGGAGAACTTAGAGTGAGGAAAGGTTCATGACTTGGAAAACTTAGTGAGTTAGATCTGAGGTTCTAAAAGCTAGAGTTGGTGAATTTGTGGAAAAGTTCTTGATGTTCTTGCAGATCAGATTGTAAACTAATAGTCCCGTGTAGCAGAGCTAGGGGTTTGCATACTCAGAGATAAGGAGATTGCTTGGAGGCTTGTGAGCTCAAGTTTATATCTACCTTAGGGTTTCCATCAGCTTCTGATTTTCTTCACAGATGAACTAGTTGATTTTGTATTGGATTTGGTTATGGATATTGCAGAATTGTTTCATTTTGTATTTGGCCCTAACCCAGAAGGCCTTACAGCTGGGCATGTTAATGCAAATTGATTGAAACATTTGTGGTGTTGTCTATTTTGTTGAGTGTTCTACTGTGTAATTCTTTTGGCTACAAGGTTTGGACTTTCCTTCATTAGATCCACCATCCTTGACTACATAAGCATGGCCCATAAATAATATATAAAACATAAACAAAAAATAGGAAATCCCTTAAGCTACCAGAGCAGTGGTAGATGGAGGTGGAGGGTTTGCATCATATTTCTTTTCACCCTAGCTTAAAACTTGAGTGGGCTCTGGGTATGGCAATGTCCAACCATCAACATTGTCTTTGTCCTCCTTTTCTTCTCTCCTTGGAGAGATAGCCAGGGCTAGCCAACAGAAATCCTTTCCATAAGAGGTCTATCCTAAACCCTTTCCATTCGGCTAGCCAATGGTGGGAGCTAGTGGCCAATTGGGATCTGTTGAAGCTTTCCTACCAAAGGAATGATGGCGAGAGGGAGACCAATGATGAGGAGATCAAGATTGAGAGTCACTCCACTTGTTGGAGCCACTTCTACCTCAACACCACCCATGGGAGATGGAAGGAGCATCTGAAGTGGAGGTATATGGAGGAACTCTAGCCATAGTGCAAGGAGCATTTCCCCAATGTTGAAGGAGCTCTTATAAATGAGAAATTTTGAGCAAAAATTTGTTTGCTTGAACTTGAATTTGAAGCATTTCATTATTGAAAATACTAGCTTTAGCAAATAAAGACACTTTAGTATCAACTAAATTATTAGAAAATACCACATAATTTTGTTCTTTCCAAATGGTAAGTAGAATCTCCATTCTCAAAATGTGTCATATTTGTAGGAACAAAAATGGAAATGAAGGATTGTCTCCCAAAAGGATCATTGGCTAGGTAAACATGGATGGATGAAAAGGAGAGAAAAAACTATGAATCCAAACCCAATAATTTTGTGCTCTACGATAAAACCAAAAAAGATGAAGAAAAGATTCAGTCTAACAACAAAAAGGCCAACAAGGATCTAGAATACCCAAATGATGGAGGCGTGAATCCAAAGGTAACCCTTGAAATAGAATACACCAATTAAAATGTGAAATTTTGGGCTTTGTAAGGCTAGACCAAATAGTAATAAAATGTAATCTCCATAAATAATGTGAGGATTGAACATTCCATCTTTGGTTTAAGACCTTAACCATAGGAAAATGGAAAGAAATCCATAGGTAGCCTAGCCTTGGATGGTATTTGTCAAAATCAGTATTTGGGTACCAACTCCTATCTTTCCACCATAAGGAACGACTAGTGATGCCAATTTTGTGCAAACATTTGAGTGGAAAAATGGAAACTAGTAACTCAAATGTGTCTCGGTCTTGAGTGGTAAGACCAAAATGAGACCAGCCATCCTCCCACTTATGGAGAGACATTGTTCCTCTACATAAAGGATCCTATGGAGTGTGAAGCCCATGTCTGTACAAACGTAGAGCATGAAGATTAGGAACTCTGGCCAAGGGAAGTCATTGTGTCCTAATTAAAGGTGACCACCAAAAACTCTATTGATTAAATGAGAGACCATCTCAAAAGATAGCCTCTCATGCATGCCATATGCTCGTTGCCACAAATAAACCTTGAATTTTCACTGGCTCTCTCATCAGAAGTAGAGTCTGGAAGCCCAAATATCGCTAGGCTAGTCGATGCAAAGGGTATCTATAGGAGATGAAATTTCCCAAAATGAATTTCTATTCTTCATCTCTTGTGATATTCTGAACTATCCATTTAACACAAAGATCTCGACCTTTCCTATGTGTAGAAATGACGCCTAGCCCACTAGAATATCGAGGGAGACAAAAATACTCCTAGACAACATGGTGGAAGCCATGGCTTTGAGCATCTAAGTCCCATACAAAATATGTCAAAAGAAGTATCTGGGTACCATCTCCAATCTTTCCACCATGGGGAATGACTAGTGATGCCAATTTTGTGCAAAAGTTCTAGTGGAAAAAGGGAAACTAGTAACTCAAATGTGTCTCGATCCTGAGTAGTAAGACCAAAATGATACCAACCATCCTCCCACTTGTGGAGATACATTGTTCCTCTATAGAAAACATCCTATGGAGTGCGAAGCCCATGTCTGTGAAAATGCAGAGCAAGAAGACCAGGAACTCTAGCCAAGGGAAGTCATTGCATCCTAATTAAAGGTGACCACCTCAGATTCTATTGATTAAATGAGAAACAATATAGAAAGAAAGATCCATGCCATCTAATCCAAGGTTTAATAGCCTCCAATGCATTCCATATGTTATTTTCCACAAATGAACCCTAAATTTGCATTGGCTCTCTCATCAAAAGCAGAGTTTGGAAGCCCAAATCTCGCCAAGCTAGTTGATGTAAAGGGTATCCAAAGGAGATCAAATGTCTCAAAAGGAATTTATATACTTCATCTCCTATGATATTGCAAACTATCCATTTAACACAAAGAGCTTGACCTTTCTTGTGTGTAGACATGATGCCTAGTCCACCAGAATGTCGAGGGAGACAAAAATACTCGTAGACAACATGGTGGAAGCCATGGCTTTGAGCATCCAAGGCCCATAAGAAATCTCTCAACAAACACTCTAACTTGGCATATGCTTCTTTGAAAGGAGACCAACATGAAGAGTAGTAGACATGTGTGGCTGCGAAAATCTTGGAACAAACCTGAAGTTTTCCTTCCAAAGAGAGAGGTTTGGTAATCCAATATGCCAACTTGGCCTCTGTTAGAAAGTAAAGTCCACCAAGATAACTAAGAGGGGGGGTGAATTAGTTATCTGATAATTATAACTTTTATCAACTTCAATAGATTTTAACCATGTAAGCAATATAATTACCAACCATAGAAAGATATTCATACACAATAACACAATGACACAAGATATGTTGACTACGGAACCTCTTGATCAAAGAGTAAACCCTGGTGGGAATGATGCCCACAAAAGATGCACTAATATGAATATTCCTTGTGAAAGGATGGACTCTATTAGGAGTCTTATGAAATACATTCAGTACATATGAATCCCTATTAGGATATTTTGAATCCCTGCTAAAAGATTCTAACTCTGTTAGGAGTTATGGAAGACAGAAGGACCCACTGCCCAAACAACTTCAATGGCAAGATCACTGAACACACTATCCAAATAATCTCTAGATTATTCAATAGAATAATATCAAATCATTACTGATCTCAACAATATGTTACCTCATCTCTAATTGTGCCAAACCGCACTCACTGCTACACCAGATCTCAATTTCAGATCTTTGTACCTCGCATGTCTTCATAAATTCTCTTTCACAATCTTTCACTTTACCAATTCAATTCATCTCTTTGTCTCTATCTCTCTTACAAAAAGGAAAAACATTCTTTCATTTATACCACACTCAAGTAATTACAAATGAGTCAGCATCCAATTACAAAATAAAAGTTTCCACACATTACATCAAAATTACACAAAACTATCGGCTTCCAATTAGAATAATTCTTGACTCGTGCGACCTCAAAGTTTGCATTTTCATCTACATCACTATCAACATGTATTCAACTACTCTTTAACTATGCAAAACCATATTCCATCCCGGCTAGGAGATATCATCTTATTTCCACAAACCGCTACTCAGGAACACTGCCTGAATATTGCTTCCACCAAAATGCTCATAACTTCCATGAATAAATGAATTACTGTCTACACTCTTAAACATGAAAATATAACACATCAAAGATTAAATTCTCAACATTGCATAGCTTGATCTACAATATCCCATGTGTGCTAATCAAAACACTGTCTGCTCCTCTAATAATCTCTAGTAGATCACTGTGTTGACATCAATGACAATCATAGTCATGAATGCAACAACAACTGCTACAGAATGGCTGCCAATACTCCCATAGGATATATTAAGAATTTATTCCTAATAATCTCCCCCATTGGCATTGATGGAAACATAGATGAAAAACATCCAATGTTCCATGAATCCAATACTGCAATTCTGCTGCTCTTCAACAAATATTTTCAAATCCTCTTCATCAATCAAATCTTGCTTTGTTTTCCTATTCAGTTCTCTCCAACAGATGGTATAAATGGTTTTTCATGTACACTTCTCCCCCATTGACATCATTGACAAAAATTTCATCATTATGTCAACAACTCTAATGTCAAAAGACACTATTCAGAAAATACATTCACTAGAGTCCTCATGACTCAGCTCAAATACACATACTCCCCCATAGAGGAAGTACCAACATCCAATCCAGAAGAAAGATAAGGCTCATATACCACTAGACAGATGCAACCAATCTACACCACTTCTCAAAATTAGGCTGGGGCATAAACCCAAGCATACCTCTTAGATACTCAAATGTATCCTTAGGCAAAGGCTTTGTAAATATGTCTGCAATCTACTCCTTTGTGCTTATGTACTCAAGTCTGACTTCTTTCTCAGCAACTTTCTCTTTTACTACATGATACTTAATCTCTATATGCTTTGTCTTAGAATGTAATACAGGATTCTTAGACATACTAACTGTGCTGGTGTTATCACAATGTATAATAATAGGTTCAACAAACTTTATTCCAATATCCTTCAGCATCTGCTTCATCCAAATTATCTAATTGTAATTGTTTGCTGCTGCTACATATTATGATTCTTCTGTGCTCTGTGAAATATAATTCTTCTTCTTTCTTAGCCAAGAAACCAATCTTCCTCCAAGGAAAAATGCTCCACCACTGGTGCTCTTTTTATCATCAACATTGCCTCCCCAATCAACATCTGTATATGCATATAGGGTAAAATCATCAGATTTTTCATACCACAATCCATAGTCCATTGTGCCTCTTAAATATCTCAGTATCCTTTTTACTGCTACATAATGTGATTATCTAGGTTCATCTTGAAATCTTGCTACAATTCCAACTGAATGTGCTATATCAGGTCTTGTATGTGTCAAGTACTACAATCCTCCAATCATAGATCTGTACTTCTTCTATTCAACTATAGGAGTCTCATCTGTGCTAGATAATTTATGTCTAGTTACCATAGGTGTTCTAACTAGTTTACAGTTCTCCATTCCAAATCTCTTTAACAAATCATTCAAGTACTTTGTCTAGCTTACAAAGATACCATCAGTGTTTTGTGTTATCTATAATCCCAAAAAGTATTTCATTTCACCAATCATACTCATTTCAAATTCAGTTTTCATTTTATCAGCAAATTTATCAGTAGCTTCATCTTCTCCTCCAAAAATAATGTCATCAACAAAAATAACTATAATTAACAAACCATTTTCAATTTCTTTTGTGTACAGGTTGCTATCAGTTTTTTCCTTTTGTAAATCCCAATTTTAACAAATACTTATCCAATCTTGCATACCAAGTTCTAGGTGCTTCCTTTAGTCCATAAAAGGCTTTCTTCAGTTTACATACCGTGTCTCCTTCTTGAGTCAAAGGAAAACCTTCAAGCTGCTCAACGTAGACTTCTTCTTCCAATTCTCCATTAAAAAATGTTGACTTCACATTCATCTGATATACTTTGAATTTCTTAAAAGATGCATAGGCCAAAAACATTCTTACTGCTTCAATTCTTGCTACTGGTGCAAAAGTTTCTTCATAGTCAATTCCTTCTTGCTGTGAGTATGCCTTACATACCAATCTTCTTTTGTTTCTTAGTACTTCTCCTTGTTCATTCATCTTGTTTCTAAATACCCATTTAGTTCTAATAACATTCTTATCTTTAGTTATAGGGACCAATTCCCATGTCTTGTTCTTTTTAATCTGATCCAGTTCTTATTTCATAGCTTTAATCAATGTTCATCTTCACAAGCTTCACTAGTAGATTTAGGTTCAATTTGAGAAATCAAACATAACTGTTCTTGTACATTATTTTGAGTTAGAACTCCTCTATCTATGCTTCCAATAATTTTCTCAATAGGATGATTCTTTGATAAGTTCCTATTAGGTGTCACTATCTCAGATCTCACTTCAAGTGTTTATTCTTCAATGATTTCACTGTGGCTTTCATTCAATAAGTTGTTAGATTAGGTGAAATACTAATCTCCCAAGAACACCTGCATGCATAACCCTATCACATGGAAGAAGCAAAGAACAGAAGCAAGAAAAATCTATGGAGGCCAAAAAGCCAGAGACATCTTATGGACATGTAAAGAGCAATTGTATTCCAAGATTATCTGAAAAGAATGTACAAAGGGTTCGACCATATAGGTGAACAATAAAACCCTAAAGCTATAAAGCAAAAAATAAAGCTAGGTTGCACATTATAATTAATAAATATATTAATTATAATGCACCTAAAAGATAGCTTAAGTAAATAAAGTAATAAATGACTTAATTAATTAAACCAAAGTGATTTAATTAATAAGCATAAAGTATGATTACTCTAACACCCCCCCTCTTAAGCGTAGCTCAAGAGGGAAGCTAACCTAGCACAGCTATGAAAGCAGAAAATGGGTCCCGGCAACAAGGCCTGATCAGGTACCCAGTACAAGAAATAAACTAGATGAAGGAAATAAAGCCTCCAATCTAGGGAATGTCCCAGAGAAAGGAACAAGAAAGAGCATGAAGCATCTCTGAAACATAAAGCTGCAAACACTGTCAGAAGTAACTGCTGGAACCCCCACTGAAATAGTGCATGATCAGGTAGAGAAGACAAAGTCTGAAGAGCTGATCAATCGAAGAGGTGACCTCCAAAATAGGAATGAACAAGTGTCTATATAGTGGATGAACCATCTCACCGAAATGCATAGGTGCCTAGCCACTACATCCACCTAGTACATAGGAACAAAAACTGAATACGTAGATCACTCAACCAAACCAAGGAAGCAATAGAACCAACAGGTGAACCCCCCCCATAATGCTGAATAGGGAGAGGGGTGACAGGAACACTGAAATGCAATGCCAGAAACATCTGCAAGAAGAAGAATCAAGAACACCAATAGTGCAACAGAAATACAAGCACAGGATAAAGGGCGGTGTCACAGACACACATCATGGGCTAATATCGTGGAAGGTACGCTCACTTGACAAAGGTGGATGTGCAAAAAAGGCAAAAATATCATAACCCCCCATGGCACTTTATAACTGAGTGCGAGTACAAACAAACACAAGGTGCTCAAAATTTCAGATATGTAGAAGCAAACACTTTATCTCAGTGTGTTTACAGAAAAGAAATGCTATATAAGAGAACCATACAAAGCTCAGAAGTCAGAAAGAAGAGTGAGCGAGAAGAATAGAAGAAGAGATCCCAGGACCTATAGAACCCAAGTAATCTACTAGAGTGTGAAAGAGAAAAACCTAGAGGAGAAAGAACCTAGAGTAGAATCTGGATAAAAGACCCCTGCAACTGAATAACTCATAGAACCAGCTTTCCAACGATATCTCGTTCGCCAAAAAAAAAGTTCGGATGAGCAAGATATGGCTCCCGGAAGGCAAAAATAGACATCAGACTTTGACAGAAAAAACCATCATCAAAATTGAAAAATTAGAAAAGCAAACCTCTACCATTGGATTGGGCTCAGAAAGAGCTTTCTGACGATATAAAGAAGTCAAAAATCCGATACCGTATGCTCAAGATATGAGCAAAAAACCACAAGTCACTCTAGAGAACAAAAAAAGCCAAAAAACACATGCAAAGTACCTCCGGATGCGTGCATTTTTTTACCTCGGTAAATGTGCCAAAAAAAATTGATGCATCAGGGAGCGTGTTAGTTTTTTGTCTCGGGATATGTGCTAAAGAAAAGTTGCCTCAGGAAGCGTGTCAAAAAAATCACAGTTTCAAAAAATATGCTAATTTTTTTTGCCTCGAGATGCGTGCCAAAAATTAAAAAAATTATCACCTCGGGATGCGGGCCAGATCCGTACGGCTTGGGCCCAAAAAATTTTTGCCTCAAATTGCAAAGTTGTCCAAAATGGACAAATTTTAGATGGATTCTGGGGTTTTTGGGTGCTCTGAGTGCAACGGTGATGTCCGTTTGAGCCCAAAATGACCAGAAACAAAGGTCCCCCCTAAATCCACATAAAAAGCTTCTAAAAAATATAGAAAACCTCCTGCTTCTGAAAGACTTCAACAAAGCACGAACAACAAGCAGCAAGATGGCTCTGATACCATGTTAGATTAGGTGAAATACTAATCTCCCAAGAACACCTGCATGCATAACCCTGTCACATGGAAGAAGCAAAGAACAAAAGTAAGAAAAATCTATTGAGGCCAAAAAGCTAGAGACATCTTATGGACATGTAAAGAGCAATTGTATTCCAAGATTATCTGAAAAGAATGTACAAAGGGTTCAACCATATAGGTGAACAATAAAACCCTAAAGCTATAAAGCAAAAAATAAAGCTAGGTTGCACATTATAATTAATAAATATATTAATTATAATGCACCTAAAAGATAGCTTAAGTAAATAGAGTAATAAATGACTTAATTAATTAAACCAAAGTGATTTAATTAATAAGCATAAAGTATGATTACTCTAACACAAGTCACTGTTAGTTTCATAGAATAATTTAGTAGTTTCAGTGTTAGGTTTAGGATGAGTTCCTTCATCGGATTCATAATCAAGCATTCTTTCCTGAATTTTGAACTTTTCATCAACTTTAACATTTGTGCTCTCAACAATAGTCTTAGTTCTCTTGTTATAACATCTATAAGCTTTTCTCTTCAAAGAATATCCAAGAAATATACCTTCATCACTTCTAGGATCAAACTTTCCAATATCATCATCTCTCTTTATATAACATTTGCTTCCAAAAATTCTAAAATACTTGACTGAGGGTGCATGTCCAAACCATAATTCATAGGGTGTCTTGTCTGTGTCTACTCTAATTTGTAGTTTGTTCATTGTATATACTATTGTGTTCACTGCTTCTCTCCATAATATCTTCGCCAAATCATTCTCAAATAACATAGCTCTTGTTGCTTCAACCATTGATTTGTTTCTTCTTTCTGCAATACCATTTGTTCAGGTGTTCTAGGGCTGAAAACTGTCTCTTAATACTATTCACTTCACAAAAGGTGTTAAACTCTCTAGAAGTAAATTCTCCACCTCTATCAGATCTCAAACATTTAATTTTCATTCCAGATTCATTCTCAACTTTATTCTTAATGATCTTAAACTTATCAAATGCTTCAAACTTTTCTTTAAGAAATGCAATCCACATCATTCTTGTAAAATCATCAACAAGAATCATAAAATACCTTTCTCCATAGAATCCTCTAGTCCTTGTAGGACCACTCAAATTTGTATGAACAATCTCCAACTTCTCTATAGATGTAAACTTCTTACTGGGAAATGAACTTCTCATCTATTTCTCCATCGCACATTCCTTGCAAATCATGTTAGTAGGCTTCATAATTTTAGGCAAATCTCTTACTGCAAGTAGTACTTATTTTAACAATGTTATCAAAATTTATATGAAAAAATCTTTTGTGTTTTTACCAATTGTCATCAATCTTAGTAATCAAACATGTCATCTTAGTAGGATTCAACTGAAATACATTACCTCTGGTTCTAGATCCAGTTCCAATCAAATTTCCATCTTTATCTTTTATCACACAAGTTTTCTCAGTAAACCAAACTTGATATCCCTTATCAACTGTCCAACACTCAAAAGATTATGTTTCAAACCATCCACAAAGTAAACATCATCAATATTAGTCTTTCCATCAAGAGTAAGAGATCATATACCTTTAATCAAACAAGGTGCATTGTTTCCAACTCTAACAACTCCTCCATCATGATTGTTAAACTTTATGAACTTTTTCATGTCTCTAGTCATATGATGTGAACAACCACTATCTATAATCCAATCAACTTTCTTTTCAACTTGAGAAACTAGGGCTTTTTCTTCCTTAACATTTATTTCAAGATTTTCTTCTTTAATTGCTACAAATCCTATGTCATCATTATTCTTAGTATCACTTTCACTTAAAGTTATCTCTATACTAGCTTCAAGATCTTCATCATTAGCATAATAACATTCATTAGATCTTCTAGGCTTGAAATTGTTTATGTACTTGTTAACTCTCTTAGGAGATTTAGATGCAAAATGACCATATTCTTGACAAGTCCAACATTTAAAAATTTTCTTACCATCTGGTTCTCTCTTCACAAGTAAGGCAATACCTTCTTCAATCTTCTTGTCTTCTTCATCTCTAGATCTATTGCTTCCAACATAATCTCCGCTCACACTAATGCTTCTTGACAAAGTAGGGCAAACACTAAGAGCACTGAATGATGTCTTCATTCTAGGCAAATCTCCTGATAACCTCAGGTTCATTTTTGTTGCTTCCAATCTTCCAAGAAGAGTCTCTCTTGTAAATTCAAAGTACAAGGCATAAATTGTTCAATCATCTATGTTGTTTTCTTAAACGTAGGAGTCAATGTCCTCAAAATTTTCCATATAACTTCATTTTCAGTCTTTGTTCCTCCACAAGATTTTATGCCTGTAAGAATTTTTGACATTCTACTAATATAGCTTCTAACATATTCATCTTCCATCATTCTTATATCTTCAAATGCACATATCCAATTATGTAATCTAACTTTCTTTGCATGTTCATCACCTTCAAAAGTAGAGTGTAAAGCTTTCCAAATTTCATGAGATGTTTTCAAATATTTTACTTGACTATACTCATTCTCCAGAAGGGCTCCCAAAAGTGCTTCTCTAGAAAGTGTGTTACACATGAATAGTTCTCTCTCATCATTATAACATGTTTCAAGATTATCCTCATCAATGATAGTCTTCTCATTCTTTGTATTTAACCAATAACCTGGTCCTAAACACAGTAGGTGTGTCTTCATCTTTTCTTTTCAGCTGTCAAAATTCACTCCATCAAACTTAGGGCTTTCTTTCTTGAAATTCACCATGGATCTCCTTAAGCTATTAAACTTTTCTTTCAAGGACCTCCTGCTCTGATACCAATTGTTAGAAAGTAAAGTCCACCAAGATAACTAAGAGGGGGGGGGTGTGATCTAGTTATCTGATAATTTTAACTTTTATCAATTTCAATAGATTTTAACCATGTAAGCAATATAATTACCAACCATAGAAAGATATTCATACACACTAACACAGTGACACAAGATATGTTGACTAGGGAACCTCTTGATCAAAGAGTAAACCCCAATGGGAATGATGCCCACAAAAGATGCACTAATATGAATATTCCTTGTGAAAGGATGGACTCTGTTAGGAGTCTTATGAAATACATTCAATACATATGAATCCCTGTTAGGAGATTTTGAATCCCTGCTAAAAGATTCTAACTCTGTTAGGAGTTATGGAAGACAGAAGGACCCACTACCCAAACAACTTCAATGGCAAGATCACTGAACACATTGTCCAACTGATCTCTAGATTATTCAATAGAATAATATCAAATCATTGCTAATCTCAACAATATGTTACCTCATCTCTAACTGTGCCAAATTGCACTCACTGCTACACCAGATCTCAATTTCATATCTCTATACCTCACATGTCTTCCTTCATAAATTCGCTTTCACAATCTTTCACTTTACCAATTCAATTCATCTATTTGTCTCTATCTCTCTTATAACAAGGAAAAAAATTCATTCCTTTATAACACAATCAAGTAATTACAAATGATTTGGCATCCAATTACAAAATAAAAGTTTCCACATGTTACATCAAATTTACACAAAACTGTCAACTTCCAATTAGAATAATTCTTCACTCATGCAACCTCGCACTTTGCACTGTCACCCATGTCACTATCAACATGTCCTCAATTGCTCTCTAACTGTGCAAAACCAGATTCCATCCTGATTAGGAGATATCATCCAATTTCCACAAACCACTACTCAAGAACACTGCATGAATACTGCTTCCACGAAAATGCTCATAACTTCCATGAATAAATAAATTATTGTCTACGCTCTTAACCATGAACATATAACATATCAAAGAGTAAATGCTCAACATTGTAGGATTTAAGAGATACAAATCCACAGAACGCCAAGAATACCTACATGCAAATAACCTATTACAGGAGAGAAGCAGAAAGAAGCAAAAGGAAAAACTCAGAAGTTACTCAAAATGTGAGAGAAAAATTATGATCTAAGTTATTTAAAAAAGAATTAAAACGTTTAACCTATAAAGGTGGACAAAACCCTAAAGCCTAAAAAATCTAGGTTGCACATTAATAATTAATAAAAGAATTAATTATTAATGCACCTAAGAGAAAGCTTAAGCACTAAAGAGTATAACTTAATGAATTAAATCAATATGATTTAATTAGTAAGAAAAATAAATATTACTCTAACACCCCCCCTTAAGCTAAGCATAAGGGGAAGCTAACCTAGCATAGCTATGAAAGCAGGAAATGGGTCCCAACAACAAGGCCTGATCAAGTACCCAATACAAGGAAATCTCTGTAAACTAGAGACAAAGGAGAAAACCAAATGGGAAAAACTCCTCTCCAAAAAGAGATATAAAAAAAAGCAAAAGACCAAAAAAAATGACTTCAAGAGACTCTCTCAAAGTCATAAGTACAATGTGTGCTGCCAACCCCCACCCGTGAGAGAGGGTCAAGGCTCCAAAGCCCCCCCGAAATGAAAGAACCCCTGGATCAATGTAAAAACCACCATGAATCCAATACAAAGGAGTGAAAGGCAGTGAACACTAAAGAGGTAACCTCGAAAGATGAGGTGTCACTAGAAGGCCGAGCTGATGCTCAAAGGAGTATACATGAGGATCCTGAAAGGGAATCCCCAATGTAGGTGGTAAGACAGGTGTGTTGACACTGTCAGGAGAGAGGAGATGAATGTCCTCTATAGAATCCTCAACAAATACACCTGGTGTCTAGATGAATGGAGCTAGAGGGTCTGGTAGTGCTGAAGAAGAGTCCTACTAAAGAGAGGAAACATCAACAAGATGTGGTGAGGCAATCACAGAAGTGGTCTCAGGAACAACATAGAGGTTCAAGTGACCTCCCTGCCCCACATGATGCTCTTGCAGAAGAGGAGAGCTATGCTCTGATAATGGAGATGGTGGACCAAAGTTTGAAAAGGTGTAGAGATGGTTGGAATGATCAACTATCCTTGTAGCAACAATGCCTCCTGTTAGACTATCCCAGATGAAGACTAAATCTGATGTGAACTCAACTGTCTTCCCTGACCCACTGAGTGTAATCTTATAAATCAAGAGAAGGTTTGTAGATAGAGATGGAACATACAATACATCATTGAATGTGCCATCCTAAATTCCTACAGAACCTTTCCCACAAAATAGCATAACAGTGTTATTCCCCATGAGAATGTGAGGAATAGGAGAAGCCTCAATAGAAGAGAAGATCTCCGGAGAAGATGCCATATGGTGAGAAGTACCTAAATCCAATATCCAAGGGACCTATGAAGGTGATGCAACAGAAGCCTGTAATGCATGACCCTGTCCAAAATCCTATCCAGAGGTCGAAGATGAGGCAGAAGACTGAAAAGCAGACCCCTGTGAGGTAGAAGAGGATGGAGAGGAAATAGTGCTCTTTTGAAGAAGAGCTTGCAAATCTGCAATCTGTTTCTCATAGCCATCAAATCTCTTATGAAAACAATATGACTCATCATGAGGCCCCTTCAGACAATAGAAACATGTAGGGCTCTCAGTCTTCTTTTTCTCCATCTTAGAAGAAGATGGTGGGCCAGTAGAGTGCTAAGAAGAGGAATTAGATATCTGCTTTGGCTTCTACTTCTGTGTATCCTGAGGTGTCTTAGCAAGCAATGCCTATGACTGTGAACCTGTAAGTGAATCCATCTGATTGAGCTTGGACTGCTCACGAGTCAACCTATCATAGAAGGTCTCAAAAGAGGGCATAACATGTCATCCACCCAGTGCATCCATAGTGGAGTAAAAGGTAGAAGTGAAAATTTGATAAGGGCCATGAAGCTTTGAGAGTATCAGAAAGATACACTCATCATCTGACTTCATCTTTCCAGCATCTTGTAAAATAGATCAAAGAGACTTGAACTTCATCAAGAAGTCCTCAATGTTGGTTAATGATTCAGGTACCAAGGAGGTGAACTCTGCATCTATTTGGAGAACCCTGAACTGATTCATTGTGCCAAACAAGGTGGAAAACTTGTTCCACATATCCTTGGGTGTGGTCAAACCATCTAGGTGGAACAACAACTCATTTGAAATATTCATTGCAATGAGGCCCATTACCTCATCCATCCTATTTCTCTGCATAAGAGCCTCATAAGGCCTTTGTAGAACTAGCTAAGCCTCATCGAGGCATGACCATAACCCTTTTGCCATAAGAAATCTAGTCATTTGTCCTTTCCAAGTGTGGTAGTTGTGAGGTGTAAGGTGGGTGACAGAAGAGTCTTCCATTGAGAGAAAGTAGACAAAAGTAGAAGGGTCTCTTTGAAATAAATGACAGAAAGAGAATTTGCACCCCCCCCACAAAATATTATACTATCTCTCGTACACTTCAAATAAGTATGTAAGCACAAAAAGAACAAGGAAAAAACCTGATTTCCAGATGTAGAGAGGAAAAAACAAAGCCTCCACTTTGACACCAAAAACAACTGACCAAATGGAAAAATCAAGAAATGAAACCCACATAAGAGAAAAGGGCTAAAAAAGACCTTTTCGATGATATATGATATGTCGAATTTTGAGTCTGTATGAGCCTTGTAGGACCAAAAAGGCACAGGCACCCCCAAAATGCAAGCTCCCTGGAAAAAAATAGTCCCGGCAAATATTTTGATGGTCGTATGGCCGTCACGGGACATTCAGCTGAGTAGAGGTGGCTAGTGGGTGGTGATGCCAGCAGAGGTGGTGGTCGAGTGGTGTGGCAGTGGCAGCAGTGGCAGTGGTCGTGCGACGTGGCAGTGGCGGAGCTCAGGCAGAGGCCTGGTTGTGCGCTAGGTGCGGGTGGCACACTGGCTGCATGGGGGTAGCACATTGGCAACATGTTCTACCTGTGTTAAAAAAACCTTAAAAAAAAGGTTTTTTTAATTTTTTTTTAAAAAAATTTCTCAAAATTTGTGTCGTACGACCTAGGAGAGGGAAAAAAAATTTCCCAAAGGCTACTATGGCCAAAAATGACAAATTTTATATGAAAATTGAATCTCCTGGGCCTTCTAAGTGCGATGGTGAGGTCTGTTTGGGCCCAAAATGCTCAAAAAAACTTTCACCTCTAGATTGATGACAGAAACCTTAAAAGAACTGCAACGCATGTAAAAAGTGCTAAAAAAAAAATTCTTTTTTGCAAGCAAAAAAGAAACAAAAAATAACATCCTGTAGAGAATACCAGATCTGGAAACTATAACCAAAAAACTCTCAAATCAGCCAAAAAAATCCCAAATTTCTTCTATCAAACCCTTGCTCCTTAAAACTTCAAAACATCAAGAACAAGTAGCAGTAGATCTGAGCTCTGATACCATGTAGGATTTGAGAGATACAAATCCACATAACGCCAAGAATACCTGCATGCAAATAACCTATTATAGGAGAGAAGCAAAAAGAAGCAAAAGGCCGAACTCAGAAGTTACTCAAAATGTGAGAGCAAAATTATGATCCAAGTTATTCAAAAAAGAATTACAACATTCAACCTATAAAGGTGAACAAAACCCTAAAGCCTAAAAAAGCTAGGTTGCACATTAATAATCAATAAAAGAATTAATTATTAATGCACCTAAGAGAAAGCTTAAGCACTAAATAGTAATAACTTAACGAATTAAATCAATATGATTTAATTAGTAAGAAAACTAAATATTACTCTAACAAACATTGCATAGCTTGATCTGCAATATCCCATGTGTGCTAATCAAAACATTGTCTGCTCCTTTGCTAATCTCCAGTAGATCACTGTGTTGACATCAATGACAATCATAGTCATGAATGCAACAACAACTACTACAGAATGGCTGCCAATACTCCCATAGGATATATTAAGCATTTATTTCTAACAGCCTCGAGCTTTGAGAGTACCACATTCCACAGTTCTGTAGTAGAACCATGAAAAGAAAAAGAAATTCCCAAGAAGCATAAAACCTAGCTATGTTGAATCCATTTACAATCATATTGCAAAATTCATTGAGGTGGTGGAAGAAAATACTAGCGATAACAGAGAGTTTTATGCCATTTAATGGCTCAATCATTAGAAGCCAAGAAAAAAGTATCTAGGCAGATCAAGGATTGTTGCACATTGACCTCATCCTTAGTGAGAGTGAGAAAAGAGTCATCTATGAAATGGCCATTGAAAAGTTACAAGGAGGGGTTGGGTTAATAAATCCCATGAACTCGTCTTGCTGAAATGGAAGACTCGAGTAGGTAGCCAAAACCCTTAGTAGCTAATACATACAAAGAAGGTGCAAGATGGTATCCTTGATAGGTTGATCTATACAAGGACAAAGTGGTAGAGAGATGACCATTAATGGTAATTTAGGCATTGGCATCTACAAAAAGTATTTTAATAGAAGAAATAAAATGAAGACCAAAACCTAAAGAAGATAACATAGAAAGGATAAAAGGTCATTCAATACGGTCATATACCTTGGAAAAATCTATTTTCAAGAAAATTGTAGGTTGGCTTGATCAACAAGCCCATTCCATACCCTCCCAAACAAGAATAATATTATCAAGGATGAATTGAGATTGAATAAATATAGTCTATTGGGGGCGGATTATTTGAGGAAGCAGATGGTGAATTTTTAATGCCAAAACCTTTGTTATTATTTTATATGAAACATTGAGCAAGGTTATGGGGCGCCAGTTGCAAATTTCTTCTAGGTCACAAGCTTTAGGTATGAATTTGATGTTTCCTTTATTTATTCCAATTCCTAGAATTCTAATTTGTAGAGATTCTAAATAAACATTATGGAGGTCAGAGCCTACACAATCCCATTGGGCTTTATAAAATTCACATGGAAAACCATCACAACCTAGGGATTTATCATCAACCATTGAGAATGTGGCCTCCCTAAGGTCTTGAAGAGACAATGTTTTCTCACAGATATATCTTTGAGAGTGAGAGAGATGATTGGGGACATAGGCTAAACAATCCTCTAGAACCTTTTGTGAGGCTAGAGTGGGATCATGGGATGTGAAAAATTTCTTGTAATGAGCAACAAAATCTTGGAGAATGTCTAGAAGCTCCATTAGAACTAAATTCCCATGTTTGATCCTTTTAATACCATAGGTGGAATGTATGGGGTGTATCAAAGTAAAGAATTATTTACTAGCATGATCTCCTACCTTTAACCAATGCAAACATATCTTTAGTCATTCTCCCCTAGCAAAATGAGTGTCAACAATCTATTTTGCATGACAAAGTTTTTCCACCTTTAAATGTAATTCTACTGAAAAAGGATGAGCTTCCAAGTTCTCAACTATTGCACACAAATCCTTGGTGTTTCTAGAATAGGATTGATGGTGGTAAAAGGCCAGTTGTTTGTCATAAAAGAAAAGAAAGTGAGTGGTGTGAGTAATGGTAGCATTCCACCATGAAATCCAACCTGTCAATTGAATGGGCCTCAATTGAAGATTCCAAACTTTCCTAATGTGGGCCAAGGTTGGATGATTCAAGAATGACATGTTAAAAAATAAAGGAGTTATACAGTCAAGGATGGTGGATCCAATGAAGGACAATCCAAACCTTGCAGCCAAAAGAATTACACAGCGGAATACTCAACAAAATAGACAACACCACAAATGTTTCAATCAATTTTCATTAAAATGCCCAGTTGTAAGGCCTTCTGGGTTAGGGCCAAATACAAAATGAAACAATTCTATAAGATCCACAACCAGATCCAATACAAACTCAGGTAGTTCAGCTCTGAAGATAATTAGAATTTGATGGAAACCCTAAGGAAGATCTAAACTTGAGCTCGCAAGCCTCCAAGCAATCTCCTTGTCTCCAAGCATGAAAACCCCTAGCTCTACTACAAAGGACTATCAGATTACAATCTAATCTGCAAGAACATCAAGAACTTTTCCACAACTTCACCAACTCCAGCTTTCAAAACCTCAAATCTGACTCACTAAGTTTTCCAAGTCATGAACCTTTCTTTGCTCCAAGTTCCCTAAGTCTTCTCCTCTCTTCTACTACTACTCCTAAACATCTACCCAAGCCCTCCTTAAATACTAATCATCAACCACAAGTCAGCTAGATGAAACCCTTAACTCCCCAAAATAAATAATTAAATGCCATACAAGTCAGCTTACAAATGTATACAAACATTTAATTCTGCATGTCGGCCCAAGACAATGGCTACCAATAATTAATTCACCAAGTCAGCTCACAAATCACACAGAACTCCAGTCGGTAAGTCTGAACTATCGAGCAACAGTAAAGTTACCGAGCATGCCAGGCATCACCCACCACCAGTATCAACTAAGCACTGTAGGCATGATCGAGCAACCATTTCACCAAGCCCCAAAGACTATTGAGTTCCTTCAATGACCAAGCTTCCTTCAATGACCGAGACCCTCGGTCAAGGTTGCAACCAAGTAAAAACTGGCCAAAATACAAACACCCCATGCAGTTTTGTGAGGAGACGGAATGCCCCTACCTTAACCTTGGATGCCCCTACATCAAACACCCCAGGTTCCAAAAGATGTTCATATGTGAGAAGAACATCTTTCAGGATTCATCACATAAATCCCGAACTAGTTCTTCACATACAAGTCCTCCACCTTTTCTGCTTGCAAATTCTTCCACTTCAGCTTCCTTTGTCTCTTCAAGTCTTTTCAGGACAATGTATAGGTTAGTTCTCCATACTGATCATTCATTTTCTCAAGATCCACAACCTCAACTTGGCTACCAATACTCAAGCTTCTCCTATCGAGCATTGCATCTATCAAAGGCATCAGTGAAAACTTCCTATCATTCTTCTCAATAGTAAACACATTTCTTACACAATCATAAATAGCTCTGCAATCATATTTCCAAGGTCTACCGAGCAATATATCATAACTATTCATCGTCACAATGTCACAAAGCACAAGATCCTTGTACTAACCAATCTGAACATCAATGAAGCATTGTTCTCTAACTTCCAAAGCATGAACATCTTGCAACCAGCCAAGCCTATAAGGACAAGGATGTTTCATTCTACTCAAACCAAGTTTCTGAACCAGGTCCTCAGCAACAAGGTTATCAGTGCTACCGCTATCAACAATAACATCATAGAGTTTACCTTCAGTCTTGCATCAAGTCCTGAACAAATTACTCCTTTGACAAGGTTCATCCTTTATATCGAGCCATATTTGCTGAAGTAGCAAGTTCTCTGATTCAGGTTCATTCTAAATTTTCTCATTCATCACAGCAGTTCGTCGATCAACCTTCTTCTGTGTACACTCAAAAGAACAGTGTCCTTCCTCTCCATAGTTATAGCAAGTACCATTAAAGATAACTCTACCTATCTTCTTTTTAGGTTTCAGGGGTTTCTATTCATCTTCTGCATCGGTTAGTTTCTCCTTCACCAAGTGATCAATCTTTTCTTTTCCTCAAGAATTGATAGGTTGTTTCCTCTTCAACTTATCTTCTGTCTTCAAAGCATACTGATAAGCATCTTCAATAGAATCAATCTTCAGCATACCAAGCTCATCGTGAATATTGAATCTCAAACCATTCACATACCGAGCTACCTTTTTCTTACCAAGATCTCAGTGTCCAGACTGAATAGTAAGTTTGTAGAACTCCTCGGTATAATCTTCAATAGATAATTCCTTCTGCTTCAGATTCTGCAACTTCTTAAACAAGTCAAGCTCATAGTCAACTAGTATGAACTTAGCTTTCAACTTAGTCACCATCAACCTCCACCGATTGATCTTTGTTTCACCTTCATCTTCTCGGTCTCTCTATAGTTCTTTCCACCAAAGAGTAGCATGTCCTTTCAACTTTGTTTGTGCTAATCTCACCCGAAGAGGATCTACAAATTCTTCCAGCTCAAATAAATCTTCAAGTTCACCAATCCAATCAATTAGATTGTCAGGTTTCAAAGTACCAGAGAAAGTAGAAAATTCCATTTGGTAATTACTAAACCGAGCAACAAGTCTAGGCAACCCAGCCGTTATGTCTTCACCAAATCTATTCCTCCGATCATCACCACTAGATCCAGTAGTCTCAAATTCTTCAGCAGCTTCTTCATAGCCATCCTCAGTACCTACATTCTGAGGTATAACAGCAACAGTTCTCATGATCTCGGTGACCATATCATTTTTCATCAATTCCAACTCAGATCTGAAATCTGATTTCACCTTCTCTGTGATCTTGGATTCAACAGTATCACAAAGATCTGAAATAACTCTAGGGTCCAATCTTCTTAGAGGAATCCTTAAAGATAAGAGAAATCCTCTGTAACAAACCCTCACTGATCACCTTGTGACAATTTCCAAGTTGCAATAAGTCAGATCTCGACCTGCAACCTTGTAAACAACTAGGGCACAATTTCACAAGTTCAGTTCTGCACATCTATAATCCAGATTGTGCACAATCTCTGCTCCAACAAGATCAACTTTGCAAGATCAACCTTGCTAGGTCAAACTTATGCTTCCATAAGATCAAACTTTCACTCCAGCAGGAATAAAACTTCACTATGATACCACCTTATGCAGTCAAGGATGGTGGATCCAATGAAGGACAGTCCAAACCTTGCAGCCAAAAGAATTACACAAAGGAATACTCAACAAAGAAGACAACACCACAAATGTTTCAATCAATTTTCATTAACATGCCCAGCTGTAATGCCTTCCGGGTTAGGGCCAAATACAAAATGAAACAATTCTGCAAGATCCACAACTAGATCCAATACAAACTCAGCTAGTTCAGCTCTAAAGATAATCAAAAGCTGATGGAAACGCTAAGGCAGATCTAAACTTGAGCTCACAATCCTCCAAGCAATCTCCTTGTCTCCAAGTATGCAAACCCCTAGCTCTGCTACAAAGGACTATCAAATTACAATCTGATCTGCAAGAACATCAAGAACTTTTCCACAACTTCGCCAACTCTAGCTTTTAAAACCTCAGATCTGACTCACTAATTTTTCCAAGTCATGAACCTTTATTCACTCCAAGTTCCCTAAGTCTACTTCTCTCTTCTACTACTACTCCTAAACATCTACTCAAGCCCTCCTTAAATACTAATCATCAGCCACAAGTCGGCTGGATGAAACCCTTAACTCCCCAAAACAAATAATTAAATGCCATACAAGTCAGCTTACAAATGTATACAAACATTTAATTCTACATGTTGACCTAAGACAATGGCTACCAATAATTAATTCACCAAGTCGGCTCACAAATCACACAGAACTCCAGTCGGTAAGTCTGAACTACCGAGCAACAGTAAAATTACCAAGCACGCCAGGCATCACTAACCACCAGTCTTGACCAAGAACTGTAGGCATGACCGAGCAACCATTTCACCGAGCGTGAGAGACTACCGAGTTCCTTCAATGACCAAGCTTCCTTCATTGACCGAGACCGTCGGTCAAGGCTGCAACTGAGTAAAAACTAGCCAAAACACAAACACCCCATGCAGTTTACCGAGGACACAAAATGTCCCTACCTTAACCTTGGATGCCCCTTGCATCAAAGAGGTAGTGAGGAACGTGGCATGTGGACACACCATTCAATAGAAAATTTAATGGGATGGTGGTCTGACAAAGTAATGTCTGATAAAGATAAAATTGACAAATCTTGGGTTGTCCCAAAAGAAAAAAAGATTGAGAAGAGATCATGACACGATCAAGCCTTTTAAATACCCTATTAGATCTAGCTCTGAAATTACTCCAAGTATGTCAAACCACATGTGGGAGGTGATGGTTTATATTAGGATCATAAAGCCCTAATTTATTATGCATGTAAAACTAGGCCTCACATTCTCTTGTTGTCAAGTGAAATAGAGAGATACCATCCTTATCAAAATCCACCTCAACCATGTTAAAATCACTACACAAAACCTAAGTTGCAGATTGCAATGAGTCAGCTAGCCATCTCTACAAAAAAATCTCTCTCCACTACATCATTGTAAGCATAAAGATTAATAACACCAAAACAATGATTATTAATTTTAAGATCATATTGAGGAAATCCCGCAAGGACCATAAGATCATAGAGGGAGCAGCGATATCCATCCAAGAGGCTGCGACATCCATCTAAAGGGCAAACCACCGAAAATATCAAGCATGGTGCAGTTCAAAATTCATAGAGTAGCAGATCCAAAATACTAAAGGAGCAGATGCAAAAATATTAAGGAGCAGTCAGGCCTGCGACTTCAATTGAGAGAATCTACAAGACAAAATTTGTTGAGGGAAGACTAGCATTTGGAGGATAGATCTCATATAATTTGGAAGGCAGATCTGAATATAAGCAGAGCAGGCCCGAATTTATCTCAAGGGCAGATTTGTATGTGAAGGAAATTTAGAATTGATAAGAACACACATAGAGACCACAATTCAGTTTGAAAAGGAAGAAGGTTACAGATTTGATCACAGGCCTGCCATTTTGAGGAAGCAAATTTGCAGAATTTAGGTTGTGGCTCCCGACTTAGGGTTTTCACAGGAGATGAGTGCGACTTCAACTGGGTTAAAAATGTTTCCTTTCCAGTTCAGATCATAGCCATTTCGAAGGTCAAATATTCATCTCAGTTTCGGCTCTTTAGCAGACTGTGTTCGGCTAAGAAAGAAATTCATTTAAAATTTAATTAATGCAGTTCGAAGACCAGTCAGCAATCACTACGAACCTGAAGCACATAATTTTTGGTACTAAAATGTTGCCCAGATTCGGTGTGATCTGGGAATAGTCCTACCAGGGGATGTGATCCTATTTTTAACACAGTCTGGCTTCAGCTAGTGATGTGAACATTAGCTACAGGTGTTTACAGCAATGTGTGCAATTTTATCTAAAGCAATCTGATCATCCTTGTTAAGTTCAGGAATGTACAAGCAGCCAACACTGTGATTTTTAAGTATACACTAGGGTCATTCACAGTTGAGCATTAAAGGTGCGATTACATTGTAAAAATACATTTTGATCAGTTTGAAATTGTGTGGCAGTCAATTTGAATAGGAGGAGCCAAGCCCTTTCTTTCAGTTTTAGCTAGCAATCCAAAGGGAGCAATTCAGACCAGTGAAAGAGGCATCAATAGTTGTTCATTCCAGGACAACTATTTGACAAAATTCCCAGTTAACAAAAAGAGATAAATTCATCCTATTCTGGCACGAGACATTACACAATCAGCGAAATGCGAACTTTTCATCCAAAAAGGAAATCCGCCTTACAAAGATGTCAGATAAATATTGGTCTTTTCCATGCGAATCGAGATGCAAAGAAAGATTCGGCCATATATAGTAAGGATAACCCTAGAGTAGAAAGGCCCAATATGGCTACAGGTGCTACAAAGAAGCAAGACAAAGAAGAGGTTTTTTCAAGTTATTGTTTTAATTGTTGGCTCTATGGCCACAAGAAAAAAGATTGTCGTAAACCAGTACATCATCACCCTTCATATGAGCATTTGAAAGATTTCATAGCAAAATAGAAGAAATTAGCTGAAGAAAATATAGATTTGGAATTGCACGCAGTCTTCACTCAAGCAAAACCTTATCCTTTCATTGATGTCTGTGCTCCGATTAAGGGTTCCTCTGAATCTTCACTACCAGATAAGCAAGAGAAGGATTCCCAGAAAGAAAAACTTAAGGAAATTGCTAGGGAGAAGAATCCTGGTTATGCACTTAGAATAAACAATTCAATCCCTAAGCAAACAGGGAATGGTAAGCTAAGAGTCTTCTCAGTCAAGGCATTGGACAAAAAAATAAATATCTATTCCAAGACTAAATATGCAAAATCGGGCATAAGCATCGGGGCTGCTAAGGTGGGAAGACCTGAGTACAATTTAAATTGTAGAACCAATGAACCCCTATCTACTAAGGGGGAAGGTAGGATCTTACCTACTCAAGCACCTCCCGTTTGCATGATGAAGAATGAATCCACTTGGCAGACGGTTAAAAACAAGAAAAAGGTTAACAGGTATCAGCTATCTCATAGTCCTTTTAATCTATCTCTGAATAACCCATTTGATTTGCTTAAAGAGGAACATAATGAGAGATATTCACCCCCCCAAAAAGGCCATAAGGCAAGACAGAATAAGTTCCATACCAATGTCTCAGAGATCTACCCACAGAAGGATCAAACACACAGAAAGAATCTAAAAGGTTTAACAAGTAACAATGTATTAAGGAAGTTTCAGGAACAAAACATACAAGTATGCACGCCCTCTCATAAGTGTAATAAAACTATGGAGAGTAACAATGATAAAAGAATAGGTAATTTCTTTCAAAATCCTAACATGATTAGAATAGATCTAGATGGAAAATGCATAGAACAGAGACAAAATTCTTTTGCAGATACAGGGCTGATTTTTCGATGGTCTGGAGTAGGAACTTCTACCACAGATCTGATAGCCTGGTTGAAATCTCAACTCTCGAATGAGGTAAGTATATCTATCTTATTAGAAAATTTTATTTTCATTAATTGTAAAGATGGAAATATTAAAAGTAAAATTAGAAATGAAGGGTTAGCTAAGTATAAAGACTTTAATTTTTATATTTTTGATTGGGTTCCCCTGTTCAACCCAATAAAACTTAAGGACTTTCTTGTAGAAAAAGCTATAGTTCTTAAAAATCTGCCTATAGAATTATCTGATGTAGAAACTGTCAAATTAATAGGAAAACAAATTGGTGACTTTCCAAGCATTATTGATAATGATAATAACCAGTATGAAAAAATCATTAGAGTAAAGATCAACTATCATAAAAAATGGATACATCCCATTAGAGTATGCTTTAATTCTAACTCTATTATTATTAACCCCATTATTCTAAAATATTTTGTAGAAAGACAAACAAATGATCTAGAAACCAATAATTTAGGACAAATGGACACTCATATTCAGAAAACATCAGAATTGAAGGAGAGCTTTAACCCAGAAAAAGGAGGTTTCACTATGACTTCTCCTAAGAAAACTAATCCGATCAGCATCTCCACACAACCTTCAGACTCTGAGTGTCAACCCCCTTTTGCTCTAGAAAAGGAAATATCAATAAATAAGACCTTAAATGTTGAGGTCAAATCTCCCCTACCTTTATCCATAGAACATGAGAATAACCTTAGTACTCAAAGTTTCAAGCAAGAAATTAACACTAAAATTACCTCTTACAGCCCGAATAGAATCTCCAACAGTCCAGAAGATAAAGAAAGATCACTTCTTAAGGAGAACCAAAAAATAGAAAAAGAAATAGTTGAGATCACCAATGAGTTAATGGACACCCTTATAGATGAAATATGTGACAAAGAGGAACTTGAGCACCAAAAAAGTTTGCTAATTAAAAGCATTATAGAGATGTCGACATCAAATAATACTCAGGAAAATGGAGAAGAAGACATGGAAATGGAATGCTTTCCAAATCTAGATGAGATAGGAGACATGGAAAGGGATATTTATGAAAGAGAAGATCCCTCGTATGGTAGGAAAGAAGAAATAAATAATACAAGGAATCAGAACAAGGAAGAGATCAGAATTTGCCTAGAAGGTATCAACAATGAAGATAGACAATTAGGAATGGCAACAACCATTGATGGAATCAAACCCAACGACAATCTCTCATTGGTTAAAGACTCCATAGAAGGCCTCTTTGGCATCACCAACCAAGATAGGTAGTTAGGAACAACAATGAAAAGAGGAAGTCTGAGCACCCCTAATATCAATAGAATTAAAAAGAAGAGGGGGAGGAAATCCGAAGTGGAGTTAAAAACTATAAATGTTAATGCAGGAACCCAAATAGAGATTGTAGATATTCCTAATATTGATAAAAACTCAGAACTCATCCATTTCAAATCTTTCCATCAGTTAAAAGAAATGCAAAAAGAAGAAATGGAAAAGTCCCCCTTAGTGGAGACCATTGACCAAGGATCACTGCTAGACTTTTTAGGATTAGACCCTGCCTCTATTCTGGAAGATTCTAGGAGTAATGATATAATAACAGGAGTATTAGGCTCGCTATCGAAAGAGGAACTCTATGAGGAAAACAAAGAGAACATTGTTAGGAACAATATAGAAACTTTAGGTTTAGAAAAATCTATTAAGGGCAAGTTAGAAGCTGATACGGGGAAACTAGTCAAACCAAGAGGTAGAAAATCTCTTGCTGAACTAAGAGCTAAGGAAGGAATGGCGCCAGGTTAGGTTAAAATTACCGATATTCTATACTCTAGGAAGGGGAAGATCCTTCCCAAATCCTCATGAAGATCATTAGTTGGAATGTTAGGGGTTTAAATGCCCCTAACAAATGAAGCCTTGTAATAAGGCAATTAGCGAAAATTAAACCAAATATGGCTATGATACAAGAAACTAAACTTTCTAATGAAGGATATGAGAATTTAAAAAAGAGTATAGGGATTAGAGAATTAATAGGTTGTGAGGCAGAAGGCGCTTCGGGTGGGATTTCTTTTATTTGGGATCCAAGAGAAATAGTTTTCAATATTCATGAAAAACATAAAAATTGGATGGGAGGTCAAATCAAAAGTTTAAAATCAGATTTAAAATTTAATCTAATAAACATGTACGCTCCAAAATTCTTACATGAAAAGAGAATTGTATGGCAGGAGGTTAAGGATTATATTGAAAGCTTCCCGAACGATACATTTATACTAGGAGGAGATTTTAATGCTATCCTATCCTTGGGAGATAAACTGGGTGGGACAAAACACATATCAAAAACTACTTTAGAATTTCAGGAATGGATAAATAATATAGGGTCTTCAGAAATTGAATCAGACAGAGGGAAATACACCTGGACTAACAAATGAAAAGACACAGAGTTAATAGTTGAAAAATTGGACAGGTTCTTCTTTATTGGGGAATTGAGAAATTTTGACTTTGATCTTACTAATGAGGTACTACCTATTGCCGGTTCCGACCACTTTCCCATAGAACTAGTAATTTCGGAACCAATCAAAAATAAAAAGATCCCATTTAGATTTGAAAAAATGTGGTTACTTAATGAGGAATGTTTGGATCTAATTAAAAAATGGTGGACAAAGACAAGATTTGAAGGCTCCAAGATATATAAAGTCATAAGGAAACTAAAATTAATAAAAAGAAATTTGTCTCAATGGAGTAAGAACACTATTGGGGATATATTTGTGAAAAGAGATCTTATAGAAAAAGAGCTGGAAAATGTGAATAAGGAGATTACTGAAGAAGGTAAACACACTTCAGATGATAACAAAGAGTAAGAACTATTATGTAAATACTATGATTCTCTTTCACAAATTAGCGCCTTCTGGGGGCAAAGAGCGAGAGAAACATGGCTTAGGGAAGGGGACCGAAACACCAAATTTTGTCACAATAGCATCAAAGCTAGAAGGAATATAAATAAGATTTCCAAAATCAAAGATAGCAATGGTAATACAATAGAGGATCCCGAAGAAATTACAGATTTAGCAGTCTCTTTCTTTGAAAAATCTCTGAATAACTTAGGGAGTGTGGATTTGTTGGACCAGACCAAGCTATTAAGAAACATCCCTCGTATAATAACTTCGCATCAAAATAACCTCCTAAATGCTGCATTTACAAAAGATGAAATACTCAAGGTTTTAAAGGAAATGAACCTGGATAAATCCCCTGGTCCTGATGGATTCCCAACTTTTTTCTTTCAAAAGTGTTGGTCATTTATGGGCAAGGAAATTACTGATGCTCTAGAGGGAATGAGAAACTCAGGACATATTCTAAAAGAGCTAAATAACACATTCATTGCTCTTATTCCCAAAAAGGTCAATGCAGAGAAATTTAACGAGTTCAGACCTATCTCCCTGTGCAACACTTTGTATAAAATCTTCTCAAAAGCTTTGGCAAGTAGAATGAAACAACTTCTTCCATTGATTATATCCGAAGAACAAACAGGATTTGTCCCTAATAGGTCAATTTTGGATGGAGTGATTATTGCTCATGAGGCTATACATTCAGTAACAAATAATAAGGATCTGAGTATGTTGATTAAGTTAGACATTAGTAAGGCGTATGATAAAGTGGACTGGAGATTTTTGTGTAAATGTATGGAAGCTTTTGGATTCTCAAAACAATGGATCAATATGATTTTTGAATGCATCTCCACCCCTCACTTCTCAATTATGGTGAATGGGTCTCCTGAAGGCTTTTTCAGCTGTTCTCAAGGTTTGAGGTAGGGAGATCCATTATCTCCTTTTTTGTACATTATTATGGCAGAAGCTTTAGGGAGAGGTATCAAGAAACTTCAGGAAGAGGATAAGGTTAAAGGAATCAAGATTACTTCGAGAGTCGAGGCTACTACTCATCAACAATATGTCGATCATAATCTCCTTTTTGGAAAAGAACTTTTAGAAGAAGCTCAAGCTTTCAAAGAAATTTTAAAAACTTATGCTAACGCTACTGGACAATGTATAAATGAGGAAAAATCAGAATTTTTTTTTATCAATACTGAAGAGAGACGAAAGAATGAGATTAAACGTATTCTAGACTTGAAAGAAGGTTTCTTCCCATGTAAATATTTAGGTTTACCTCTGGATAAGGGGGTCAAATCAAATCACTTATGGGAAAGCACAATTCAAAATATCTCCAAGAAACTAGATCAATGGAAAGGTAAATGGTTATCAAATGCGGGAAGGGCTGTTATGATCAGGTCAGTCCTCTCTGCAGTTCCTATTTATCAGATGATGAGCATGAGAATCCCAGCAGGTATTAATAAGGAGATTGCTCAAAAGTTAAGGAGATTTTTTTGGCAAGGGTCGGAGGAGAAATCTAAACTAGCTTTAATTGCTTGGAATAAGATTTGTAAGCCAAAAGAAGAAGGAGGTTTGGGAATAAAAGACCTTACGCTTCAAAACAAGGCCTTGGGGGCGAAATTAGTATGGAGAATGATTAAAAACCCAAAGGCAAAATGGGTTAAAATACTAAGATATAAATACTTACTAGGAGAAGAGGAGGAAAGTTTTTGTCATTCTGATAATTATCCGATGGGCTCACGCATATGGAACTTCATAAAAGAATGTAAAGATATAGTATTAGAGTCCCTTTCTTGGGATGTGAAAAGCGGGGATAAGGCTCTTTTCTAGGATGACTCATGGGGTGGAAAACCGGCCGTACGTGAAATTCTTGGGAACGATCAGCTAATTGAACTAATCAAACAAAGTAAGGGAGAGCGGGTTAAAGACTATTTTTCACAAATCAATAATAGTGAGGGTAGCAGCTGGGCATGGAAATCTCTAGAGGAACTCAGACTTCCCCTTGATTTCTAGAATAAACTTAACAAGGCTCTACAAGAATGAAACTTCTATCCATGCTCTAGGGAGGACACAATTATATGGGCTGCCTCAAAGAGTGGTGTATACAACTTGGAAGAAGGTTTCAAAGTTATTTCTGGGATAGATAATCCACCCACCAGTCTTCCCATTGATCTATGTTGGAATAGAAACTGTCTTCCTAAGGCAGGTCTATTCTCATGGGCAGCTTTACAGAAAAGGATTCTCACCGCTGAATGGTTTGAAAAAATAGGGTACCATGGTCCTTCTAGGTGTGCCTTGTGTGAGAAAGAAAGTGAGACGATTAATCATATTTTGTTAAATTGTGAGTATGCTAATAAATGCTGGCTTTGGGTTCTGGAGAAATTAGATCTGAAGACTGCTCTTCAAAATGATATCACAAAAGTTTTTATTTCATGGCAAAGATCATGTAAGTAGGATTTATACAGTAAAATGAGATACATAATCCCATCTCTGTTAATCTGGGAATTATGGAAGGAAAGGAACCATAGGATTTTTCAAGATAAAAGGATGAACATTGAGAGTTTTTTGAACAAATTAGAGGCAAATATAGTAGAAATTACAAACAATAGAAATATGCTGGGACAATCAATGATGGAATTCTCACTAGAAGACAACAACCAGAGAAAGAAGTGGTATGGCTTGAAAGTTCCTCCCTGGATTGGATCTAGCATTAACAATAAATCCTTATCAAGGGCGAACTGTAAATGGAAACCACCGAAGCAAGGATGGATTAAGTTGAACTTTGATGGGGCAGCTAGGGGAAACCCAGGGGTGGCGGGTATAGGGATATGTTTACATAATGCAGAAGGAAAGTTATTAGGAAGGTTAGCAAAACCTATAGGAATTAAGACAAATAACGAAGCTGAAATAGAAGCTATAAGATTAGGTCTGGCTTGGTGCAAAAAATGGAGGCTTAAAAGAATTGCGATTGAAGGAGACTCGGCTATTATTATAAATGCAATAAGACAGGGTAGAACACCGAACTGGAAACTAAATAGTGCTATTGAACAAATATTGGAATCTCTTGAAGTTATAGGAGATTATACAGTGAATCACATTTACAGGGAGGGCAATATAGACGCAGATAAGTTAGCTAACCTAGGAGCTGACGGGCAAGAAATTGAAGAAATTCATGAGAGTTTGAAAGAAGAACTCGGAAGGTGAAGAAAAATTATTTCAAAATAGGAAATCAAGATTAGATGTAAATAAATGTAAATGAATTTAAAGGTAAACAAGTATAGATACATTTGCGAGTATAGTATAAAAATGCAAAAATACACACACAAACACGCACAAACACACACACACATATATACTGCCCTCTTACATAGAAGACTTCAAGATAGGGAATGTAAGAAGTTAACATCTCATTTAGTCAAAACAATCATCATATATTAAGGGCATGCCAACCTACAATGAAGTCGCATCGATCACAAAAATGATAATCTTTAAAATAGAAATTGTTATGACAAACTAAAAGATTCGTAAAGTGCCCATAAATTTCTTATGTTCATAGCATGACTATCAATAGAAATGGACTCAAATTATAATGTTTTATTTAGTAGACTAACTCATGGATTAAGATTTGAAATTCCTTAATTTCAGCAATACCTAACCTTAACTAGCTTTATGAGGATTGAATCATGAAAATGATTAATTAACTGTAAATTAGGAGAATAGAGGTTGCATGGTGTCTTTCTATTTTGCAGGTATACAGGGAAAGCATAATAGACCAAAAAGGCAGAAATACAGAAAAAGAGGCTCAAGAACTTATCAAAGCTAAGGCAAATACTTGAAGAGCGAGGATGAGAGAAAATAACACGATTTTTCAAAAGCACAGTTAAAATTAAAGGAAGGCTCATTAGCTCTAAAGATAAGAGCAAGGTATATGTAATCTCAATCTAAATAAATGTACGACACAGGATGGGAATGCTCATCAGTTCTTCTTAAAAGACCATTGTATATAAAAGATTAATATATTTGTGTTCACTATCATGGAGGTATGCCTCCATTAATATGTACTAAAGAGGGAATGCCCTCTTCGACTCCATCAAGTGGAGCTTTGTAATCCTACGCTTGTAGGAACTCTAAACTTGATTTATTTCTGGACAAAAGTCCCAAGCCAGACTGGAGGTTTTCTTCCCCGTTCTTTCCTACCAGTGCCCGCACGAACGGAGGAAAATGTAAAAAGATAAATTTTAAATAGATAAAATCAAGGCTTCAGTCATTTATTGATCAAAAAAATATATATATATTAAAAAGAAGCCACACCGGCCTATGCATGGGGTCCTCTCCATGGTCTAAAATTGCACTTTTCCAGCTTGGTGCCAACAGTGTCAGCACCCCAGCTCTACCAACTTCATGGGAAGAAGAAAAAACTAAGATTTGAGGCCATATGACAAGGCAAGTCGCCGAAAGAATAAAACTAACTATCTTGATTTCTTGAAGGAAAAGAATATTTGTCTGAGGAAACCAATGGTGACCATCTATGATAGAATATTTTTGATGGAGGTTAGAAAGACCCCTCGCATTCCAAGAAATTAAATTCATTAGAAACCATCATTCATGTTATCTTCATCCCCAAGCTAGGAGAAACTATGGTGCAAAAATGTTGACTCAGAGTTGAAAGCTGGGTATAAATCTCTTGGAAAGATCTACTTCTTCTCTGGCCTAGCGTCGTCGATTTCATCACACCTAGAAGGGATTGCGAGAATGATGACACAAAGAGGCTGAAGAATCTTGGGGAGTCATCTGAGGAACTAAAAGTGGCTGGGAGTCCAAGGATTCTATAGAAATGCCATGAGAAATTTCATGTGTCTTTGTAGAGGGTACCATTTCCCCCTAAGAAGCAAGGTTTGAAACTACCTTTGTGGCTTTTTCTGGAAGTGGTAGAATTGTAGAAAGCATATATTGTAGGAAAAGTTAAGTTAAAAATGAATTGAATAAAAGAAGATTTTGTCAAATTATTGGGAACCTTGATCTTGAATTTTTTTCTATATTTTTGGGAGAATTATTTATTGCATGCCCCAAGTTCGAATGTCCTTTTTATATCCTCTTCAATCTTTTCCATCACCTCTTATCTCACCAACAATAGTAGATATACATTTAGAAATTTTAGAGGATAGCTAATGACACTTCTAGATTTAGAGGGTGAATTATGCTATCTTAATGTTTCATTCCTCCATCAATTTTCCTATCAATCAAGACTAAGCGATGAGCTCTAAAAATCTTTGTTTTATTAGGTATTGATACGAGTTAGATGGATCTTAGGTTCCATCTTGCCAACTCCTAGATTGGCTCAAAAAGTACTTTTCTCTATAAATAACTTGGATACTTGAGATCAGTACCATTATTAGTAAATTGTTTCTTAGTTCCCCAAAGTTTAAAATATTTGACCTACTCTAAGGTCATCCCCCAACTTTTTCATAATCATTTTTTTTATATTTAAAAATAAAATAAACAATATTTTATTTAGGATATGTGTTTATGTATGATAACAAAAATAATTTGTATTCCTTTACTATAATATATTTTTTCTCTAGATATAATCAAATTGCATTGGACAATCATTTTCTAACTTCTTAAAGTGTAAACACTCATTTTTATTAGTTCCTGTTATTGTAGGAATATTATTGCATTCAGCCAAATCCACTAACTAATCCACATCAATAATTAAAATAGGTTCACCAAATTAACTAAGGTTTATATTTTTTTATAAATTTCTTTTAAAATACATATATTATTTTTGTTGGAAATATAGATGGAGTAACTGAGAGGGGGGGGGGGTGAATCAGTTAACCACAAAAATATTACCACAGATCCCTTAGATGTCTTATAAATTCATTTACTATTGTCACTTGGTAAACATACAGAGAAATGCTGAAAACTCAGTTATTGCAGTGAGTATTAATTATAACTGTTCTTAAGTATTCATCAATGATTAACATGCACGCATAAAGAAAATAACATGAACACAAGAGACACTAGATTTAACGTGGAAACCCAATATGGGAAAAACCACCAATGTAACTAGTTACTGTTTTTCACTCTTCTAAAGTGAGCCTTGTTAGGAGCCAACCCGGTTAAAGGTTACAAAACACACTGTTAGGTGTGACCTTGTTAGAGGATTTAATCACCCTATTAGGAGTGGCCTTGTAAGAGGTCTTTGAAACAATTCAATAGAACTATCACCTTGTTAGAGGATTTACAAAATGGTTGTTAAACCAACTCTGTTAAGAGATTTTGAAATCACTGCTACAATGGTAAGAAAGTAACAATGAAATGACCTGAATAATGATGCAACTGAATTGCTGATTACAAATCTCTGTTTTGCTTCACTAGATCCTTCCTGATCAAATATATCTTTGTTGCTCCTCAAGGATATCTAACCATCCTTCAAAATTCGCTCACACTTTCCTTCAAAATGATTTGCATGTTTGCTCATCCACACACTCTTCCTCCTTCACACTTGTCCACACTTTCACTCTCTTTTTCACTTGCACACTCTTTTAATTCACAACTTGACCTTCTATATATACCATTCACATTGTCAAGTTGGCACTAATAATCATTACAAACATTAACACTCATTACAATAGTCGGCTTGAATAAACAAACTTTATTCCTCAAATTAACAAAATTCTTTACTGGGCCAACCTTGCTTGGTAAACACTAATCAAAAAAGAATTCCTTTGATGACCGAGTGATCTTGGTAAACACAGAAAACTGCCTTGCTGACCGACTGAGCTCGGTAGACACTGGGAATCACTTAGCTGACCGACTGAGCTCGGTAGACACTGGGAACTGCTTTGCTGACCGACTGAGCATGATAAGTGATATAACATTTGTGTGACATCAAAGACAACACACAATTAATCCAACAATCTCCTTCAGACAATTTTATCCAACAATCTCCCTCTTTGGCATTGATGGCAACACAACATGTCATACAATAATGAAATTTCACAGAAAACATAGAGTAAGGAACATATGCTTAGCTTCATTTTGATTCTCATCTATGAGAACTCCCTCTGTCAGCAAACTTCTCTTTCTGACTGAAAAACTCTCCTTCTTAACTTCTCAAACTCTCCAAGAAAACTCTCCCTCTTAGAAATCTTAAGAAATTTCTTGAAATATGACAGCAAACTCTCCCTCTTTGACAACACATGCCAAAGACAACACATACCAGGTGAATAGCAATGTACCTTGAGTACTGATTCATATGCAATGATTCCTTGACTAACTACATCAACTGACTGATCTTCAATATGCTCTAGTTGATGCATCACTAAAACTTTATTTAGTGAGCCTCAGATAGGGGAATGACCCCTAACTTACCTCTTAGATACAAGAATGCATCCTTAGGTAGTGGCTTGGTGAATATATCTGCAATCTGTTCTTTTGTATGAATATATTCCAATCTGATTTCCTTGTCCTACACCAATTCTCTGACAAAGTGATATTTTATAGCAATGTGCTTGGTTTTGGAATGCATTACTGGATTCTTTGAAATATTTATTGCACTTGTATTATCACAAAATATAACAACTGATTCTTTGATCTCAACCTTCATGCCTTCCAATAACTATTTAAACCAAACAATATTAGAGTAGTTTACTGCAGTAGCAACATATTTTGCTTCTGTTGTGGATTGGGATGTGCAATTTTTCTTTTTACTGGTCCAAGATACCAACCTCTTGCCAAGAAAGAATGCTCCACCACTTGTACTCTTTCTATCATCAATGTTTCTTGCCCAATCAGCATCAATAAACACTTTTAAGTCCAAATTGCCTCCAAATTTATACCACAAGCCATAATCTGCAGTTCCTTTCAAGTATCTCAAGATTCTTTTGATTGCCATCATATGATTTTCTCTGGGTTTTGCTGAGAATCTTGCTACTATACCAACTGCTAAGGCAATATCAGGCCTTGTATGCACTACATATTGTAATTTTCCAATCATTGATCTGTATAAGGTCTGATCTACTTCTTTTGAATCATCATCTTTGGTAAGCTTCAGTCCAGTACACATGGGGGTACCAACTAGTTTTGCATCTTCCATACCAAACTTCTTAAGTATTTCCTTGATGTATTTAGACTGAGTAATGTAGATACCGTTCTTGCTCTGCTGAATTTGAAGACCAACAAAGAACTTTATTTGACCAAACATAGACATTTCAAATTCTTTTTTCATTTTCTCTGAAAATTCTTTGCATTGATCATCATTACCTGTAAACACAGTATCATCCATAAATATTTCTGCCAAAACAATTTTGTTATCTGGTCCTTCCTTGATGTACAAACTACTGTTATCATTAGCTCTTTTGAAACCAATCTGAATAAGATAGTTATGTAATCTTTCATACCATGCTCTAGGGGCTTGTTTTAGACCATACAATGCTTTGTGTAACTTGCAGACCATATTCCTTTTGTCTGGATCAATAAAACCTTCAGGTTGCTCAATGTAGACTTCTTCATCAAGAATACCATTGAGAAATGTAGATTTTACATCCATCTAATATACCTTAAATCCTTTATGTGTTGCATATGCAAGTAGAGTTCTTACACCTTCTAATCTTGCAATAGGAGCAAAAGTCTCACCATAATCTATGCCCTTCTTAAGTGAAAGTTTGGCCTCAAATGCTGATTCAACATTTTTGGAAGTTGGAACATAGTTGTCATAGTTATCCAACTCAAAGGTTGTCAATCTTCCCACTAAGGCATCCAAAGTTATATTGTGATTTTCTTCACATCTTCTTTCTTGAATAGAAGATACTCTTATTGCATAGATAGGAAGTAATGTTCTGAGAACCTTACTTATAACAGTTTCATCATCAATTTTTTCCTCCAGAAGCTTTGATTGCACTAACACTTGCCTTGATCCTTTCAACATATTTTGCAATGTTTTCATCTTCTCTCATTTTCATCTGATCAAACTATCCTCTTAGGCTTTCTGCTTTGGCTCTCTTCACATTGTCATCACCGCCATAAATTTTCTTCAGCTTGTTCCACATTGCATAAGCAGTTGTGCAGTCTTTGATCTCATCAAATTCTTCATAGCTAAGAGCTGATGCAATGTCTATCATCATGGTGTTATGGTTCTTTTTCTCTGCAATGTCTTCAACAGTTAATGTGCCAGTAGGAGCTGTATATTCTTCATCAATATATTTGCATCTTGAATCACCAATGGAAGCTAGATGAAGTCTCATGAGTCCTTGCCATGCTGAAAATTTATCTCTGTTAAGCCTTGGAATTTCTCTCTTGTAAGACATCCTGATCTTTAGCTTAGGTCCTTGAAACCCTTCCTGCAAGCACCAATAGTTCTGATACCAATTGTTGGAAATATAGATGGAGTAACTGAGAGGGGGGGGGGGGGGGGGTGAATCAGTTAACCACAAAAATATTACCACAGATCCCTTAGATGTCTTATTAATTCATTTACTGTTGTCACTCGGTAAACATACAGAGAAATGCTGAAAACTTAGTTATTGCAGTGAGTATTAATTATAACTGTTCTTAAGTATTCATTAGTGATTAACATGCATGCATAAAGAAAATAACATGAACACAAGAGACACCAGATTTAACGTGGAAACCCAATATGGGAAAAACCACCAATGTAACTAGTTACTATTTTTCACTCTTCTGAAGTGAGCCCTGTTAGGAGCCAACCTGGTTAAAGGTTACAAAACACACTGTTAGGTGTGACCTTGTTAGAGGATTTAATCACCCTGTTAGGAGTGGCCTTGTAAGAGGTCTTTGAAACAATTCAATAGAACTATCACCTTGTTAGAGGATTTACAAAATGGCTGTTAAACCAACTCTGTTAAGAGATTTTGAAATCACTGCTACAATGGTAAGAAAGTAACAATGAAATGACCTGAATAATGATGCAACTAAATTGCTGATTACAGATCTTTGTTCTGCTTCACTAGATCCTTCCTGATCAAATATATCTCTGATGCTCCTCAAGGATATCTAACCATCCTTCAAAATTCGCTCACACTTTCCTTCAAAATGATTTGCATGTTTGCTCATCCACACACTCTTCCTCCTTCACACTTGTCCACACTTTCACTCTCTTTTTCACTTGCACACTCTTTTAATTCACGACTTGACCTTCTATATATACCATTTGGATTGTCCATTCACATTGTCAAGTCGGCACTAATAATCATTACAAACATTAACACTCATTACAACAGTCGGCTTGAATAAACAAACTTTATTCCTCAAATTAACAAAATTCTTTGCTGGGCCGACCTTGCTCGGTAAACACTAATCATAAAAGAATTCCTTTGATGACCGAGTGATCTTGGTAAACATAGAAAACCACCTTGCTGACCAACTGAGCTCAGTAGACAGTGGGAATCGCTTAGCTGACTGACTAAGCTCGGTAGACACTGGGAACTACTTTGCTGACCGACTGAGCATGATAAGTGATATGACATTTGTGTGACATCAAAGACAACACACAATTAATCCAACAATCTCCTTCAGACAATTGTATCCAACATATTTTATGTGTTAATCTATTGATAATAGAACTCTATAGTCTTATTAGGATGATCTCGACCTTTTAAATATCAAAGAATTAACTAATGAGAAACAAGAATTAAAATAGATTGACCAAATTTTCTATTGTTTGCATTATTGTTTCATTTTCATACAATAATATTCTACAATCATTTCACTATTACATAATAGTGACTACTGGCATCCTATTTCTTTTGACAATGCAATGGATGATAAATACACTTAATTTTTTATCATAATAATTTAACAAATATATACAATTATAAATATCAAACATTCAAAAAGGTTAAATATATCGCTTCAATCAATTTCTAATAACGATAAGATAATAATTTCTTATATAGTATTAGACAATAAATACAATTATTAGATAACAATATAGTAAATCGTAAATAATAATGTAATATAATTTGTACATATTACTGATTTAATTATAATACATTAATTATACATAGATTAAATATAATTACATAATTAATACTTATTTTATTATAATAATAGAACCACTACTATGAATATTAACATATGTTATTAATAATTATTATTATATTAAAATAATTTATTATTATATGTCTATTATTATTATAATATAAATCAATTATTACATGTATAATTATATGTGATACTTGTAATGCCCCACCAAAGAACCCTCAAATGAAGGACAAAACATAAGCAAATAGAGACGGGATAACCTTTTTTTAAGGAAATAAATATTGGCATACATTAATAATTACTATTCACACACATCAAGGCGATAAACAATAAATAAAAAGCACTGAACATAAGTGGAAGACTATCAATCACTTCCAAAAGTTCCATAACATAAATTTGGATTCATTTTAAGCACCCAAATCAAGTATTTATACAATAATCAATAAAGCATTTGAAGAAGGCACAATAAAAAATACATCATCCAATTAAGCATCTTGCACATCTGGTTAGTTAACTTTATTACTCTGTAATGTCGTAGGGAACCCGAGAGGACAACCACTAAACTACAAAAGAACATAGCATGTTTCTTTTTAAAGCAATAACAACTTCAACTTAAACATTATGATTTCATTTATATATTCATAGTGTTGAATTTAAGGTACATTTCAATTCCCCAACGTCGCTACTAAGCAACATCCAACCACATAGATAATCCATTTAAATAATGAAATAACGCTTAAGATTAAACTAGGTTCATTTTAAATGCCAATGTCCAAGTATAAACAATCCCTAGACCAGTATTCAAAAGGGAAGATTATAGAGGTTGATCCATAAAGGATCCTCATAAGGATTTGCTTCATTTGGATTGAAGTTAGGGCACCATTTTATTTTTATACAAATTCATGCTCGAATCTCCAAGAGATCTTCTCCGACACTTCGTTACCATCCTTCTCATTATGAAAAATTGTTTTGGGAGAAAAATGTCTACTGGACCGTCTCTTTCCAATCACTCATAAGCCAAAGCTATATTCAATCTCTAGATCTCACTTTCCTTGTTATTCTTCCAATTAAAGTTGTATGACTTAAGGTGATAGCATCTTTATATGTTGATTTTGAAATAGTTAATTCCATTAGCTCTTCCTCCTCAATGCATTTTGATGCATTTGCTTTGAGCACTTCCCTTGCTGGATTAATGATTCTTTACATTTATCGACCTCCATTTCCCTTTGTTTGAATAAAAATATTCTCTTTTAGGCTAGGATTTTTCCAATCAACTTTCCTACTCCCCAACAGTTCAAGTTAGTAGTAATAGAATGGATTTGAGATCCCTCTTCATACTATTGCCTCTCATCCCTCATCTGTCCTTCTTCTTCACTCCCAAATCCTTTTGCAACACTACTCTCGAACTCGTGCCACACACACACAATCAATTTTAATTAATTAACTTTTTAAAGAAAAAAATGAATAGTTTCTTACAAGCAAAATTACAATAAAAATATAAATTATATATTAAATTTTGAAAATAAATGTATGTTATAAAATGATTTTTAGCTAAAATAAAGTAAATAATATTAGATATGATTAAAAATAAATAAATTACATGCTAAAATATTGTTTATAAGACAATAAATAATATTTAAGTGAATAAAATAGTTTCCTCAAATATTGGTTAGTTAGATAATATTCATAAACATTCTATAGTATATTGAAACAAGCTTAAATTAATATGGAAATTGTTAACAACTAAGATTTATCAAACATTGAAAATTTAATGGTGTATTTTTATGTACATGAATGTTTGAAGTACTATATGCCTACTAGTGTAGAAGGCCTATCAACCTTAACTAGTATAAAAGGCCTTATCAACCATAATTAATATTCATTTACAAATATAAAATAACTTTTCAAATAAATGTTAAAATAACAATTTATTTTCATTGAACTATAAATAAAATATTAATTGATAAGCTAAAGGGGCTCTATAATAAATGGTTCATGAGGCACAACACTTGCTAAAAGTTTTTCAAATGGGGTAGCAAGTTAAGTGGGCTTAACCTAGATGCAATGAGTGCTAAGTGTTCCATTCATTCTCACATGCAACGAGCTCTATGTGTTTCTTTCATTCTCATGAGAGATAAGGGAGAGGACCCAATACCTAGACACATTTCAATGGTTGTGATAGGAGTTGTGGATTTAATACCCACACTTGTTAATTTAATCCCACAATTATTGATTTAATTTCCAATATTTTTCACAACATTGCACCAATAGTTGTAACTTTAAAGTTGTTATTGTTGATGATGGACTAACCATAATTGAATGAAATGCATCCTTTATTCTAAAAAACAACCAATCATGTGATGCCACATCAGTTGTTCAAGTATGGGTGTCTCTTATGAACGACTGTTGGTCTCACTTTTTGCTTGGGCTGTTTTGGACACCTTGGCAAAAAGCATGTTAATGTGGCATCATATTTGATGATGTGGCCCTGAAACTTTAGTTATAAGTAGGGGACTTGCCAAGTAAGTTGCTGGAAAAAATTGGAGGTGATTTGAAATTTCCATGTAGAATTTTAAGAAGCACAAAGTTAAGGTCCACAACTACTGGATCCCCTCCCCTAGATTCTTATGAACCACTACTCAATGATACATAGTTCAATGAGTCTGACTCAAAAACTATACAATTGAATCATGATAGCAATAAACCCACGAACAAAATATCTATATTAAATTATATCTCATTTTATTAATTTTTAAAATCAAATTTACTTTTAAAAAAACATTTTTCTCTTTAACAATTAATTTTTTTCAAAATCTTGAATAATTAAAATTTTAGATAACTATTATTTTATCTCAAAATGAAGAAAAAAAAAAGTAAACACAAATATTATTTGACCTAAAGAATAAAAAGTCATTCAAAAATTATAAATCTTACATATATTATTATAAATTCTTGAAAAATAAAAAATTTGGTTGAAATATAAATAGAATAATGAATCATTCAAATTATTATTCAATCAAATAAAATCTTACAATCTCCTCTCATAAGATCTTTCAAGCTTAATGGCAACTCTTTCAACCCAAAACAGTGCCTCAAATCTAACTCTTTCAGATTTGTGAGTTTCCCAATGTCAAACGGCAATTCTTCCAACCCAGAACAGCCAAACAAATCTAAACGTTTCAGAGTTTGGAGTTGCCCAATGTCACAAGGCAATTCCTTCAACCCAGAACAGAAAGTCAAAGATAATCGCTCAAGATTTTTAAGCAGCCCAAATTCTGAAGGCAATGCACTCAATGCAGAGCAACCAGTTAAGATCAAAGTTTTCAAATTATTAAGTTGCCCAAAGCTGTAAGGCGATTCAATTAATGTAGAGCAGTGGTTGAGGAACATATATTTCAAATTGCTAGGTTGTCCAAAGTCTGAGGACAACTGTTTCAATTTAGGGCATTCATGTAGCCACAACTCTTGTAAATTGCTGAGACGCCCAAACTCTGAAGGCAACTCTTTCAATTCCTTGCAATCTCTTAGCCCCAACTCTCTTAGATTTCTGAGTTCCCCAATTTTGGAAGGAAGTTCTCTCAACTGATGGCACCCTGATAGGAATAATCTCTCTAAATTTGTTAGCTTTTCCATTCCATCTGGTAACCTTTGCATATTATTCAAATCACACTGTAATTTTACAAGAGAAGAAGCTGAAGTGACTCTGGGAAGAACCTCAGAATCTGTAACTCTGTTCTCGGAAGAAACTGTAATGTACATAACACGCAAGCTTGGAGGAAGCTACATATTTGTACAATATAGGATGAAAAAAGTTAAAGGTATTAGATTTCTACAATTCATATATATTATGTGTTTATTTTCTAGATTCGATTGTATAAGCAATTTTTTATCATCTACGTTTCGGATCACACTGTTATGTGTACTCTACCCATGGAGAGGGAGGCCCCTACTATTTTAAGGGGAAACGAATGGGTGATCTTCTTCATTTTTCTTCTTTTTTTTTCACTTGTATAGTATTCTGATGATAGATCATAGAGTGTGATCCAAAACATTGATGATAAAAATTGCCTACACAATCAAATCCAGAAAATAAACACAAAATAAAATAAAAAATTGTCAAATGCTATTATATACTCTAATGAAAGTTAATTGAAATGATATGGTCTGAGGGCAGATCTTACCTCATAAAAACTCATGGCTTGCGTGAAAGGACCACTGTAGTAAGCCAGATGCTCAAGTTTCTTAAACTCCATTGGTAACTCAGAAATGTCACCGGGAGCTTGGAGGTATCTGAGTTCTTTAAATGGCTTATGACATTTCTTCCTGAATGTTATTTGTGATCCATCTTCATAAGATAGCACTCTTAAGGAATTGCTCATACACTTAAGATGATCATCATTAATTTCTATTGGAGGCTGCTCGTAATGTCCACGAAAATGAAAATAGATGCCTTTTAAATTTTTGAGTTTCTGCACAAAAGTAAATCATGATATATATCATTATGATTGTGAATAACAAATGTTAGAATAAGTAGATTTCTACGGTCTATGAGATCATCTGCAATTAGTTGTTTCTAGATTCGATTGTATCAATATTTTCGCATTAATGTTTCCCATCACACTCTATGATCTATCATAGAAGAGAGCATAAAAAATAAATGATAAATCAGAAAATGTGATCCGAAATATTGATGCAAAAATATTGACACAATCAAATCCAGAAACAACTAATTACAAATGAATAACAAATGTATTTTGATAATATTGTCAAACGTTGTAAGTATGACATGTACCTCTTCATCTTCCAAACAATCCAATAAAGCTTCAGGGTCTGTGATTCTGTTTCCCTCTGACATCTTTTTCCCTCTTGCTTCAATTAGGTCATGAATAGTCATAAAATAACGCCCATATCTCTTGATGAATGACGCCTCTTCTAGAGCTTTCAATTCCTCCTCTCCTATTGACAATGACACCACTCCACGTAGACGATCCTCTAGACCACAATAAAAAAAAGATGTGATATCTAGAAAAGCCTCTTTCACAGGTTGCAATAAACTGTGGTATACAAAATCAACCATACGGTCACTGATATCTTCCTCTTCCACCTTCTCCCCTTCTCTAAGCAACTCTAATACCATAATATTTGTATTTTTAGTACTTATAGCGAGTTGAGCACCAGCTAATTCCAGCAGAAGTGGAACGCCGCCACACAGCTTGAGTAGGTCATCTATATACTTTTCATCATTGTAATCCATTACCCTCTTCAACAAAATCTTTCTGGCCTCTGTATTTGGAAGGGGATTCACAAGATATTGTTGGCGCTGAACATTCCAATAGGCAAACATGTCCGTCTCCCCAAGATTTCGAGTAGTGAGTAATACTCTGCTTCCTGGTGGAAGGCAACTGCCCAAGTCTTTAGGCAGAAGTAGTTTGAGATCTCTCTTTTTGAGACCGTTGTCAATGTACAGAAATATAGGCTGATTAGGGTTCTTTTCTAAAATCCCCCAGATCATTTGCCTGCCATGATCACAATCTGTCAATCTCAGATTCTCCATGAACAGTTTTTCCACAATCAGCTCTTGGAGGACTTTAAGATCATTTTTGGTACAATTTTGATCCATATGAATTCTACATTTCTTATATGCTTGGGGATCAATGCAGTCATAGACAGAATCAGCAAGGGTCGTTTTTCCGATCCCTCCAAAACCATAGACAACCACAAGTTGTGCCGATGTATGTTGTGCATTTAAATTAAGAAGCTGAATTACCCTTTCCTGTGCACTCTCAATTCCAACTGTAAAGTTTGTGGAAAACTCGATCAAAATTGGTGGCGAAACTCAAGACATAACTGGAAAAAGATTTGAAATCAAAAGACATCTTACCTGCTGAGTTGTATGCAATCTTTGACTCTGAAGCAAGCTTCGGTATTCTATGTTGTATGTTATTTACAGCCGACAATGTGAGGTCATTATACAATCGGTTTATTTTGGCTCGGAAACCTTTTAAACCATCGGCATCGACTGAAGCAGTAAGAAACCTGCACACAATTCAAATATTGGATAAATCCCGAAGACTGAAAATAAAGTGATTGCAAATAAAAACAAAGTGATCTCGGTCTGCCTTACACTCATAAAAACAAAAACTTTTTCAGCAACCTGTCATCTAGGTCTGATTGTAACTAAAATCTATAATTTTTTAAAAAAAATCATAAAATTAGTACTACTTATCATTTCAACTCAAACATGATTGATTTTTCAATTTTTTTAATTACATAGATAAAACTGTGATATTGCTATCAGGATTCAACTGTGTAGTTTTTTGCGTCAAAATGATTGACCCATGTTTTATGAGTAGTGGTTCACAAGAACCCATCTCTCATGAGAATGAATGGAACACTTAGTACTCATTGTATCTAGGTGAGAAGCATGGGGACTTCCCAGGAGGTCACCCAACCTAGTACTACTTCAGCTCGAGCGCACTTAACTATGGAGTTTCCTCCATGGTTAAGCCCATTCTACTTGCAACCCCATTTGCAAAACCTTTAGCAAATGTTGTGTCTTATGAACCATTCATTACAAATCCCCTCAAGCTCATCAATTGATAAGTAGGAGATATTTTCCACAGCAAGTCAAATTGTGATATTTCTATCAAGATTCAACTGTAGTTTTTTGAGTCAAACTCATTGACCCATGTTTCATAGATAAAACTGTTCAGATAATTGAACTCACCTAACAAATTTGCCAGTCGCAACTTGGGATGCGCATATGATGCATCCTTCAACAATGCACTCAACTGCCTTGTTTAGTTTTTGCTTTTTCTCTGCCATTTCGTCATTCAACTCCAGGATTTGCTTCCCAAGGTCAACCAAAACTTCCAAAATTTGAAGGCACTCTCTCTGGTTGTTAGACATCTCATTATATCTGGCCAATACAAATCCCACCACAGAAAGTGCTGCCCCCAGCCAATGAATTTGTGCAGCACCTTTGAGCAAATTTATAGCAACCTTCTCTATCTCTGCACTTGCGCCATTCTTAGAATCATGCTGTCCAAAAAATTTGTGACAATAGATATCCAATCAATCTGATTTGTGGCTCAAATTTCTACTAAAAGAAGGGTAAAAATTTATTAGAACCAAAACAATATAAGCAAAGTGCCCAGCAAAAAGGTACTGAGGAATTCTATCCCTATCCACTAACTGATCAAACATATAAGTCATATCAGAAGGTAATTGCCCCTTATCCACTATATTCCAACCCTGTATGTAATCCGAGGTAATTTATACCATTACACAAACCCAATAATTTCCATGTATAGAAATGTTATCACAAATTACTTTTTATTATATCAAAATGGAAAACTTACCTTTTGAGGAAGTTTGCCAATGTGTTTATCTACAAGGTCCAGGATTGTTTGGCCATCCTGGATATAATGATTTGCTGCTACCGCTGAACTAGATCCTTCTTCCTTCTTCTCTCCTGACTGTATTGGACAACACTACATTTATACTCAATAAAACCTTGCAAGAATAGATTAGGGAAGCAAAGTGTAGATGACTCCAAATATTGGGGAGTAAAGAGCAGATGACTAAAACTGAACATTGGGAAGAACAAGCTCTTTTAAAATATAAAATTGCAGAAATTCCTATTATACAAAACACTTGCATAGATAATTTACCGCTTTCTTCAATAGCTCTTCAATAAACTGAATCAGATCCTGAAGCCAACTTATATCGTTGAATTTGTGTAGAAAACTCTCCAAATCAACATATGCTGCTTGTTGAGAAGGTTGTGAAGATAATAAAGGCCCGGTGGGAGGCCCAGAATTGGGGGGCTGTGTGGGAGGCTCAACAACAATGGTTACTTCCTGAGGAGTTGAAGAGGATGAGAAGCAACTGCATGAAAGAAAAGAAAACTTGCCCATTATTAACAGTGAGTAAAGTACACAGAGGAAAGAATACAGAGAGAAAAGCAAACTTGTTGCTTCTGCTTTCTCTAGACATAAGATCACTCACTGAGCTCTTCTGCCTTTTATCTTTGTAATTCATGTTAATTTATGAAGACATTTTTCCACGAAATGTCAATGTAGGGCTGCATGGTTGAAAAGGATGGAATTGAACCCCACAGTTGTCTCCACAATGTAGGAAAGAGGTGGGAAGCTCCACAAGCCAAAATCAACAACCTGGAAAGCTGTTAGCAAGCTCAAAAACTCCATGATGTGTGGCAGAAATTAGGAGACAAGATTAAAGGACGATAAAGACTGGATTTTTATCACGAAATATCAATGAAGGACGATAAAGACTGGATTTTTATCACGAAATATCAATGAAGGACGACAAAGACTGGATTTTTATCACGAAATATCAATATGGACCATTTCTGAAAAGGATGAAATGTCGATGTAGGAAAGAGGTGGGAAGTTTTGCAGGTCAAAAATGGCAGCCATTTGTCATAGAGCTGAAGACTTCTGTAAAGTGGAGTGGCCTTCTGATCGAAACATGGATCAAAAGTCTGTGAAATATCTCGACTTAATGTGTTGCTATTGAAGTATCTTAATTTTTAGTGTAATGATTAATATATAAAATAATTAGTTTAAAATAATATATTTATAATATAAGAATTTAAAAGTTTTTGTTTCAATTGTTGTTATTTTAAAAACATTTTAAATCTATAAATTCAAATTGAAGATTTTTTTTAAAATTTATTTTTTAATGAATTGTTATAAAGTGAAAAAAAATTAAATTATTTAATAGATTGTGTAAAAATATTTTGAAGATTTTTTATTAAAAAGTTGTAATTGTCAAGAGGGGATGGAGTGTTCAATAATATCTTTTTGTTTAGAGGATAGTCAAGATGGAGAGGAGCTTAATTCTTCTTGAGAAATTGTTGAGGTTAAGGCAAGGTAGAATATCCCAACAATAATTTCATTTTTAATAGGTTATAAAGATAAAGAGCAAGTTAGGTTACAACAACATAAAGAAAAGAAAGAATTGACTTTGCTAATAGTAAGACAAATAATAGTAATAATAATGTAGTATTACATTTTTGTTCTTAGAAAACATTGATCACTTAATTCATTTTAGTTGCATAAGAATTAATTTTATCTTTTTCCTTCTTTTTCCAATTTCATTTTTTGTTAGAGCAAATGGATCAAAAAGTCAAATTTAGCACAATTGTTTCTTTGCGAATATTACAAAATGTTCATTGAATTTATAACTCTATTAATTTTCCACCAATCTTCTTGATGGAGAAAAAATCAACAATCATAGACAAATGTCAAAAATCTCTATTCTCCAGGCGATAAGAACTAGACAACATATAAGATACTTCAATAGCAACACATTCTAAGTGATAAGAACTTCAAGAAATAAAACACAATGATAATTCAAATATCTTTTATTCAACAATTTTATTTTTACAAAACACAACACAATTATGCGGAGGCTCTCTTCTTACAGTAGTAGAAATGAAAACTACATACGCATTGTTGGAATAGCTAAATTAATTATCTATTGAATGTGTCGACACAGACCATGGTCAACACAAACCATTTCTAGGACCATCTCAATTGTCCTACACAAACCATCCGTCCATGATAAATCTCAACTACTCTGATAAATGCTCCGCTAACTTTGTGCTACAATGAAGCTAACATTTAATATGTATGGCTCTATAAATTAACGAATTGGGCATGTGATTTGTAGAGCCCATATTTGGATTTCTCCTTTGTGCATTTTTTTCAAACACACAAATTCTACAAATATAAACTATCGAGCACCGGTCAAACAATGGATTTTCTCTGTGTGTTTAAAATCTATCTTCTCAATCTCCTTTCCTTTGCATGATACTTCCCTTCCTTGGTTGATCCCCTCTATTCATAGACTTGCACTCAGAGCCCCTTCTCTAGTTTGGGCCTATCCAATCCCCCTCTATTCTCTATGTAGTCTCTTTAATCTATCCCTACCTTCTTACAGTTTTGGTGTTGCTCAACAATTCCAAGAATGAACCATTTCTAGATGCATTTGTTCCAATCTGCACTATTTCAATTTGTCACCTGGATGTTGGAAAACCACTTGTGAATCCTCTTTGTAAACATTTGAAGTGCATAGTTTATTTTTTCACATCAACAATCATTTATGACTCCTCTAACTATCCCAAACTAATTTCACAACTGCCTTTAGACAAATTACCTATGATAATTAAGAAAATTAGATTTCATTGTTGATGCTCATGCATCAAACTCCACAGGGACAAAAGGAGTCATGAGCTCTTGCACACGAGGCCATAAAACTTATCTACCTTTGTTCTTTTCTTTCTCTTTTTTCACAATTGTGTTGGAACAATGATTATATTTCTCCAACATTGTTGTTTTTAATTGATGAATCATATTTTTTTTATATCTTATTAATAAAGAAATATTATTACAGAGCTATTCAACATCCAACTAAACTAACTGAACTATTAAGATATACCTTCTAGCTAGTACCACCATAATCTACCACTACAAAAATTAATCAAACATTATAAGATTATTGTTTGGGCCTATAGAAAATACACATCTACACCTAAAACTCCACATTATGCCCATACCTATACAAATGGGCAAACCTACACTTCAACCATATTTTCTAGATAGACATACATTGAACAACCCCATTATAAACAAAATAGGCTTTTACATACCAAACAAATGAACAAAATAGAGCCACCCATTAGCAAAAACCCATTAGATGAACAAAAATGGGCTTTTAGTAATTGCACTTAACCATGGGGGAAGATCAAATGAACCTGCTTGGCTATCCTCAACTATAGTTTGTGAAGGGCCAAATTGTGTCTACACTATAATGGATACTATAGGTGGAGTGTCACTTTGTATAGAAGATGCAATGTGCTCTATTGAGACATGAGACATAGACTTAGCCATGAATCTATCAAAATCAACATGCACTGAGATGGATACATCAAAAAAGTTTGATAATGAGGTGTAGGAATAAAACATATTGACTTGATTATCATGTGAGATATCTAGGATTAACTCAATGGATAAAGAAGAAATGGTTTGTGTAGACACATGAGGTGTTATAGGGGTAACCATTACTATTGAAAAACAAGGGAACACGAGGAGATTTACAACAGTAGATACATGAGGAGCATATTTAGGGGTAGATCATGCATCTAATGCAACTGAATATTTTGGTGCTTCCTCTTCTTGACCATCTTCATCTTGATCTACATCATGTATTTCAATTTGTTCTTTCCCTTTCACACATGTCCCCTCTTGAGGCTTGTTCTTGGCTTTCCCAAAGTTAATTCTTAGATTCACTAGCACAATGAAAATGTAGATAGAATCGCATAGAAACAAGACAAAAAGTAAATAAAATTGAGTTACAATGTGATTTAAAAAGGCTTAATACAAGTTATAAACCTATTATGAAATAATCTCTAAGTATAATTAATTCTTTTGAAGTTTTAATCAGGTCTTACTAAACTGATTACACATGCTATGAGTGAAGAATTGTAATTTAGGTCCTAAGACCCAAATTACATGTGCCCAAACTACAAGTGACTGTACAAAACACTTGCTAACTTTGGGTTTTAAATTCAATTTTGCAAATTAATTTAAAATATAACTTTAAAAACATAAAAACTTATCAAAAGGAAAACTAAAAATATCAACCTATCAACTACAAATGACTTGACAACTAAAATCCTTGAGAATACATAACTTGCACCTTGATAAACATGTCTTAGAGTACATAGGCTATGATTTAGACAAAATTCATAGGGGTTATTGTATGATTTCATTGAAGCTAAAATTAGGGATTATATATATATATAGACACACACACACACAGATTTTCTTACCGTGCAACTAGTATTTAATTATTTAATTACATATAGGTATAAATGTGGATAGACTCTTTTAGTATTTATTTTAATCATGTGTGTGTGTATACTCATACATACAAAATTTCTTCATTATTCCTAATTTCAAATATTTGAACATTATTAGTCAAAATTGAAAAGAGATAAATACCATGGAATATATCATGGCCCTGCTAGATCACAATAATATAGATAGACTTTTATAGGGTATCTAATGTGTATTATAAAATAATTAATGAAGTACCTTACATGTTTTCTAAATGTAAACTATCCATATACCTTGTGGATCTTCATAGGGTAACTTTATAGTTGAGAAAGAGAGAGTGAGAGCTCCAAAAAAAATACATATTTATTAAGAAAAAACTATGCTAAGATTAGCTTGTTCTTGCAAAGTATTATGGTTTTAAGCTTTCAACTTATACCTTGCAATAGGTATGTTTGTAGATGTCTGCAATATTATAAAGTACTCTTACTAGGAATGTTATAACTCAACCCTTATCATCATCCCTAATCTGAGTTATGAATTATATATAGTTGGTTAGTTAAAATTGTAGTCCAAAATATCAAAAGTATGCCATATGAATGAATACTAAATGTCAAGTTTATTATCAGATAACTCCAATAAGCTATCAACATATTTAGTATATTTGTAGATGTAGTTGAAGTCATCTTGTAGCTATATATGTATTCTGGTTTATTGTTGATAAATATAAGATAGTTCAACGAGTTCTTTTGCCATTTGATTTTTCTAGTTTGATATCATATCCTAATATGATCCTCCATTGTTTATGTTTGAATGTTGGGAATGTTATGTTGTGATGGGTATGCACAAAGGAGACAACATCTTTTTGAGGTTTGAGTAGTTGTAATGCGTTGATTTATAGCCATCACTAAAAGTGGATGTGGGAAGCCATGAATAACTTTATGTTGCTTGCAAAATTACCAGATATATAGCTTGTAGATTTGACCATTGGTATACTGTAGAGAAGAAAGATTGTGATCTAGTATTTGGGAATCCAATTTGTCTATAGTCTAAAATAAACTATTAGATAAGAGTGAGATTGTTGAAGAACCACCAAACAACAATGATCACTTCATTAAAGATGAAGAACGTGTTCTATTTTGAAGAGACCAACACTTCAAAGACAAGGATGGATGTAGTAGAGGCTAGATAGATTCTTAATAGTCCAAGGTGCTTGTGGACCAAATAAACTATACCTCATTAACGTTATGCGACATACATGTGAGGATTAGAGTCTAATAGTTTAAGTGAGATCCAAAATCCAAAATTTTAGCACATACCTTTATGAGGATGATGAAACATTCCATGTGCAAATGGTGTCCAATGATGTTGGGAACTTGGATGATAGTTTGGTGACTACACCATTAGTTGGGAAGCAACTTGATGTAGTTAAAGAACAACTTGAAGAAGTCTCACCAGTTCAAAAACTATTTTAGAATATATGATCCAACAATGAGCTATTAGTGAATACTAGGTGTAGACACCTAAAAATCCACTTGTTAATTAAAAATATCTTAGTTAACAAAAGTCCTGATGACATCATCATTATTTAATTAATTTTTATTGTTATTATCCCTTCCTCTATTTTATTAAAGATATTTAATTAAACAACCTTTTCCAAAAATATTTAAATCAAATTTGAACATTATTCCCTCCTATTTATTAAAATAATTTAATAAATAAAGTTTTCCAACCCAAACCCTCTTTAAATAAATTTAATATTTATTTAAATCTCTAAAACCCTAGGTATCTTCTAGAAAACCCTAAACCTATCCTCTCATCCCTAATCACTCCCTAACCCTTCTTAGGGGGTGATTCCTAACCCTCTTAGCCTAAACCCTATCCCTTTGACTTTGGGTCAACACCCTCATTAATGATCCTTACATGCTCATTAATGAACCCTTACACCATAATTAATGTCTCTTACAACCTCTTAATGAACGTCCATGTCTCTTCTTCCACCTTGGTCCTCTAGCACTCTTCCCTAGTGTTGCTCACACATTTGTGAGCAACCCTTCATCCTTATCCCTTTGATCCCTAGGCTTAACCCTTGGTCCTAAACCCTAACTACTCTTCCTAACCCAAGCCTCTCCTCAAGATCTATAAATATCCTCCCTTCCAAGAGAAAAAAAATAATTCGCTCTTTCATATTAAGCATTGTTATAATTAGCATTTTCATCTAGGATCTTCATAGCATATTTAGTATTGTTAGATTTACTTCATTTTCATGTTTTCTAACTCACATATTAGCTTATCCTAATGGATTAAATTAGTTTATTTCATGCTTTCCACATCATTTTCATGTCATATCACACTTATATTTTAGTTAAAATCAACTTTGCATACTTATCATTAGCCTACAATCTGCATCTCACCTTTTGCACCATCATAACCCTAGGGGTAAAATAGGTTCCCCATACCTAATTTTGTGCAATTATGGGGTATCCATGACTTGAAATTGATCCTAATCCTCCCTAAATATCTTTGGGGACATTCTCATTGATTCTCATTGTTCTTTGAGAGCACACCCACATCCCTCTTATACGAGCAAATCAAATGGTGACATGGTGCTCCCATTTCAGCTCAATCTGAGGTGGCTTGCGAATAGGTTTTCTATATGTTGATGCATGCTTAGTTTAGACTAATGTTTGAATGTTTCAGCATTCTCCCGATAGGTTAGGTTCACATCGCCCACATTTTGGCATGCCCAGTGGGACCCCCACCATGCTTTACAACTGCATTTTTAGGGGTTTTTGAGCCAAAAACTCACTTTTTCTAGAAAACTTGTACTACCCAGTGAGAATCATAGTACAAGTAAAATATTTTGGGGTTTTTTACTCATATTTGAACCTATGTATACTCGTACTAGGTTTTCCCAATACTCGTATGGGACTTCTACATATCATTTCCGGCCCTCTGCTTGTCATCTGGCCATGTTTGCTCATATGGTGACCCTTGTATACTCGTATGGGGCATGGTACTAACTCATACGAGTAAAGACCATAAAATAACCAACCATGTTTACTCGTATGTGAAACATGGGGCATGTATAAGGCCTTAAACTTGGGTTTGTTTGAGTTTCCAGGCTCATTTGGCCTCCCTATTGCTCCTAATCTTTAAATTTTCAATGTCTAACTTGGTTTTTTGCACGACATCCATGGAAGGAAAGTTGATCATCAAAAAAATCAAGGTCCTAAGACCTACTAACTCACTTGGTAGTTAATGAAACATAGGCATCTCTATTCAAGCTTAAAATGAACAATCACCCAATCTTGAATGCTTAAAACAAATGAATCTGCATCTTTTCCTAATGGTTCAAAAACTCATCCTAAAGTGAAAATTTTCAATCTTCATGCTTTTTTTTTTTGTTAAAAAGAAATTCATCTAACAATCTTGAGTGTTTAAAGGTTTTAAGCAACCCTAAAGGCAATCTAGGAACACTTCATTCTTTGGGATTAAAACTGAACCCTAGAAGTTCACAAAATCCTTAGGGCCCGTTTGGACCACGGCATACGAAATGCCGGATATGGTCAATTCTGGAAGATGTTGCAATTCTGGAAGAGACAAATTCTCAAATCGAATTCTCAAATCGGGATGACCTGTTTGGTTCACCAAAACAGGGTTCTATTTTCTCTTCGGTTTAGTCCATCTTAGCAGTTTGGTGCAAGATTTGACAGGGCTTTTAACAGCTCTGTATCTATCTAGAGATTGTTTTAGCTGGCATTTTAGTTTATGTTTTTGCATGCTTCCTTCTCCTGGATTTTAATCTAAAAATGAAATAAATATAGATCACCAAAAGCAAATACCTGGACGCAACTGTCTGTAATAACCAAGTCATCGGTTTGAAATGGCAACTGCTTCTCTGCAGATTCAGCTGTGGATGAAAAACAAGCCCCACTTAAAATCGAATAATGATTTGAATTGGAGCCAATTGGATTTGAGATTGTTCTGGTTATTGTTGAATTAAATCGGTAGGGGCTAATTTTCGTTCTGGGTATTAAGGAAATTAAAGGGACTGGAGATATTTTCTTCACAAGAGCCCTCAACATGGTTCAAGAAACTTATGTAACTTGTCTATAACTCCTTCGTACAATCAATTGCCTCCATCTTTCGCAGAACAAATGCCTCTCCTGCGACATAGCGGACAGAGGACTGCTGCAACTTTTTTGAAATGGGATAGTGTTCGAACAACTACCGAAGAATATGTTGAAATGCACGGACTCGAAATGTTCAATTTATGCCCGCTCGCGGACCCGACGGAAATCCAAAATTGGCATTCGAAAGTGGCATTAGAGGGTCAAATTCTAATTCCACCTTTTTGAGTGGAAGATCAAATGCTCATTTTTTAGACAAAATTGGAATGCCGAAATTCCAATTCCATTTTCAATGTTGACCACAAACAATAGATACCGTATTCAAAATACGGTATTCTGGAATATCGGCTGATATGCCGTGGTCCAAACGGGCCCTTAATGCATAAGTGAAATGAAATATAAAATCTATCACTTACGTTGGGTCCTAAAATGAACCTTAAAAGCTTGAAAACTCTTATAAATATCAATTTGCAAAACTTATTTTGTGTCCTAAAGGGGAAACCCTAAAAAAACTCAATCTTGAATGATCAAGGGAAAGAACAAGCAATCTCAATTTCTCTTTTTAAAAGCTTAAAGTGAAAAATCCAATTTTGAATGACTCTGGGGAATGAACCAAATCAAAATCAAACCATTTCATTTGAGTCCTTAAGGAAATTTAATCTTGAGTGCACAAAGAGAAAAAAAATCAAAGCAAGTTCAAATTTGGGATCCTAAAAGAAAATTCAATCTTGAATGCTCAAAATAAAACTCTTGCAAAAACTTTTTCAAAGATTTTTTGTTTTCAATGAATGAACATTCGCATCCTAAAACATGTGTGCTTGAAGGTCATAGCTTAAAACACACTTAAATCAACTTGGAAATGACCTCTTTTTAAATGTGTTTCTAGGAGTTTTCCAAATTCTGCAAATCCTTGTTAATCCAAGTGACAAAACATTTGAATAAGGACAAGTTCATTTGTCTTACTTCTAGTGAGGCCTTTCTAGAGAGAAAAATGCTTCCTCTTTGAAGAATGACCTCAAATTGGTACTTCCCCAATTGGTATAGAAACAAAGCTTTGATAAAACTCTCGCTTCATCCCCTCAAGCTCAGGCAATGTATGTTGATAGTATCCTGAGGTAGGTGAATATCCCTACTATTTTGGCATGGTCAACTAGGCTCTTAAGTGAGTCACGCACGTACAAACCGATTGGGAGGACGCCACAGACTTTATCAGACACATGTTAATCAGAGGCTTCCCAATCTACTCTCGAAGGTATCAAAATATTTGTGGAAGGACTGATCCAAGTGGTTTCTCGGATCACCTTAAGATTACTCACCATATGTATTCCTTTTTGGGATACCAAGCTGTGAGAAAATATTTTGATACTAGCCTATCATTAGGTAGTTCTTGTTTGATATGTTTTCGAAGTTTCAGACTTAGTGCAAAACACCTGTCACAAGAATTTTTAATGATAGTTTGATCATTAAATACCTTTCATTTTATGTTTTTAGAAAAATATTGATTGTTAATTTTTTCAATTTAGAAATTATTTAATAAATTTTATTTTAAATTTAATTATTTTATCAATATAATTAATAATACATATATTAAACATAATACATATAGATATAAAGAATGTAAAATTTAAGTGTTATATTTAAGTGTTATATTTATAGTTTTATAAAAATTTAGCCTATTAATTTATATGGTCCAATAAATTGTCATTTGCTATTCAAAAGTGAAAAAATGACCAATACAACCATCAAATTCTAGGCCAAATCCAAATCATTGATTATATCAATTTTGCAAGCACGTGTAATTATTTTTGCAAAATAAATATTATGTATTAAAAGGTCCATATGACACCATTTAGCAAATAGTTTACATTTTCGACTAATAAAATATAAAAACAAATATAAATAAAATACAGTACCCACGGAGGCAAGATATAAACCAAACACAAAAAAATAAACCAAAGGCAAAAATCTTTTTGGTTGATGTTATACAGTGACCATGGACTCAATCATTTGATCATTCCATTTTTAATCTTTGTTGCTCATGTTGCCATGAAGGCTTTTGTCAAGGGTTTCTGAAGGTTTCACTGTGGGTATTTTGAAGATCTTTTATAGGTCATGGCTTCAATACTTTAAGCATCCATTGATATATGTGAGTTTTCATTATTGTAAGACCTGGTTTTGTTTTTTTTGCACCTCTGTTTTTATGATACTTTGGAAGAAAATAAAAAACCACTTTTGTTTCAAACTCATTTTGTTGGTTGCAGCTTTATTTCATGGTTCCTTCATATTCTTTGTTACTTGTCGTGGCTTACCCAGTATCTCTTATAACTTATTATAGAATCCCTTTGTCATCAACATAAAGAATGTTTTGATCTTGCAATGACTATTTCATTGGGTGACTCTACCTCTTTCTTGGGGGCTGGTTTTTCAACTTTAGATTCTTTGTCTTGGCAGGATAAGGCTGCTAGTGTTGAAGATGGTTGATAACAGTTAAAGGAAAAAATTCTAAGAAATCATTCTTATCTTTTGACATGACACTGCGTTCTCATTTGAAGGGGACTAAAAGATAGCTTGTTAAGATTTTGTTGCAGTTTACTATTGTTTTATCTTTTGCAACGTTGTGGATGTTTCTTTGGTTGGGCTCTTTTGGGTGGTTTCTTGGGGATTGGTGGCCTTTTTTTTTGGTTGATCTGTACTATTTGGTGTATACATATTGCTCTATCTTAAGCTTCTTATTTGTACAAGGTTTTGGGTCCCTTCAAAACCTATTGTTTCCATTATTCAAAACATAAAGAATGTTTTTCCTTATCCTGTTAGATATAGGAGGCACTGAGAGGGGGGTGTGAATCAATGTAAATAGGTAACAAACCAATTCAACCACTAATCTATGTAGGCTTTTAAACAACCTCCAAACAATAAAAACATGCAAGTGTAACTATGCAATAGAAGTAAAATAATTCAAGCATCCACAAAGCATAACACATAACACCACTATTTTTATCATGGAAACTCTTGTAAGAGGGAGAAAACCATGGTGGGGATGACACCCATAAATATCATCATTGTAGTAAAAAGAGTTGTCATGTTGGGAGCTTACAATACCCTGTTAAGGGTTCACCCTATTAGGAGTGACTAGTACCTTGTTAGAAGTACCAAAAGACCTGTTAGGATATACCTTGCAAGAGGATTTAGAAATTTAGTTAAGTTACCATGTTAAAGGATTTATACAAAAGACCTCTTAAAGTCCACCTTGTTAAAGGATTTAACTTGCTAACCAATCAAGTTAGCCTTGAGCAATAAACTCAAATGATTAATCTGGAAACGGCACTACTTGCTTGTCAGATCCACTACAATCTCTAAACTATGGCGCACTATATTGCCTCTATCTCTGATCACAACACCCAAACTCACGATCACAACACTAATTCATGTGATTTAGTTCACCTTTATACTATTGTTTTGAAGTCGGTTAAGTCTTGAAAAATATTTTATAAGTTGGTCCACAATATTGACCTAACCTATGGAAAATCGTGTCAATCATAAGTTTGTCAATTATTTGCACCACTAATCAATTTTGTTCATTTGGGTATATTTTGAGTTATTTTGACTATTTTGATTTATCATTTATTTGTGTATTCTTGCCATCTATTTGTTATCATATCGTTGCATTTTGTCTCTTGTTGCTTGTCTGATTAAATAATTTTAGAAATTATTAACTCAATGTCATTAGTTTTTTATTAATGCAAAAACATGTTTTGAAGGAGCCTTGAAAATCTAAACAAAGCTAAACCTTAAGATGAGGAATTAAGAGTCCCCTAAGAAAACTACAAGCCAACCAAAATAAAAGGCCAGCGGCCAAGACACACAATGAAAATCATTGCCAAGGATATACCGTTGATAATCAACAGCCCAAAGCCTAAAACCAACTATCATTAAGATTTTCCTTTAGTCCCCTTCTTATGGGAATGAATTCATATCAAAAGAAGGTGGGGACCATTTGGGATGTTTTCCTTTAACCATGATGCAACCTTCTTCAACCTTAGCAATATCCTCCTACCAGCTCAAAGAATCCAAATCCAAGAACCCATCACCTGTAGAGGGGACAACCTCTAGCGCAGGACCAACCAAGAGAGAATTAGTGCAAGAGACTACCCCAGAGCCAACAATAGTCAAAGAAATAGCATCGGCGGACTTACCAACAATAGCCCTAGCACAGTCAAGCACACGAATAATAGCAGCAGTACCAACAAAAACAAAAAAAAGCATTGTCAGAACTAGCAAAAATAGTAGTGCCAAAAGAAACCTCATCTGGGCCATCAAGTAAGGGAGAAGTTCTAGTAGGGACCTTGGCAAGAACCACCAAGGGAGCCACAGGAACAGAACCAACAAAGCCAACATCAGAATTTTGGGTCCCGAAAATAGGAGAACCCATCAATCAAATTCATTAGTTTGTCCCTAAGGGATTTAATCATTTAATTAATTCCCTTAAGTCCCAACATGTCCCCTTTGGGCATAAATAAATCATATTTATTTATGTCCCTATGTCTTTTTGTCTCACAATTAAATATAAAAATATTTAAGTATCCTTTGGGCTTTTTGGAGGTAGTTGGTAAGTGGGTTTTTATTGTCTCTCTTATTAAAGGCCTTTAGGCCTTCTTTCCCCACTTGTCTTTTCATTTTTTGTTGTTTGGTCTTTTATGCAATCCTATCCTTCCATTGCTTTAGATCTCGGTAGTCTATTTCCAATTGGGAGTCTATAAATTGGGCCCTTATTCACCATTTGTGACAACCACAATTTCTAGTATCCTCGCCCATACGTTGCTAAATTTTATCCTTACTTTTTGGCTAATATTTGTGCATGTATGCAAATTAGATGTCTAACTACTCTGAATGATATATTAACTATTCTAATATTAATAAATCAAACTAATTAGCAAACAACAATGAAGAATACACTAAAAATGAAGCTAAAACAAGGTTTTACATTCACCTATCATGTAGCTTGTCTCCATTGCCCTCCTAACTTTGATTTCTTGGATGTGTTGAGCTCTCAGATTTCCAAGTTGAAGCTCCTTGCCCAAGATGACACCAAAGTGTGGAGATTGAGTGAATTATATGCAAAACTAAAGCTTAATTATGCAAATATGGTGAATGAGATGTAAGTGATATGAAAATGGCTTGATTATGCTTGAATGCTCTTGAATGCTTGAATGTTTTTGATCTCTAGAATGCTTGATTTCTTAATTGCATATTCACTATTAGCTCACAAAGGGAAAATAAGGCTCCTTTTATAGAGTTTTGGAGGATCTAAGCCTAGGTGGCACAATCCTACGGTGGAGAATGAAAGGTGGAAGATCCTAGGGCTAGGATTGACTTAGATGAAGGAGTTGAGAGAAAGGGGGATGTGGTTGGAATGTGAGAGGAAGAATAGGGATGATGTTCCTCTCACATTGACATGGAAGAGAAGAAGGTGGAAGGGAAAGAAACATGTCAAGTGTCTCACAAAGACCAAAGAGAGGAAGAGGGAAGGACTTTTTCCTCTGAGGACTCTTGGTACAAGTGTCCCATGAGTCACCTTTGACCCTTAGAGGTGGCTTGAGAAGCCCCTTAGGAATAGGGATTGTCTCTTGACTTGGTTTGAGAGAAGACATGTGGTCATGAGACCAAGTCTTATGAGGCCACATAGCCCTTAAAGATAGGACATGTGTGGGTGAGGATAATAATTAATAATAATTATCTATCTTAGCCAAAGTGATGTATTAGGTGACTAGGTAGGTGAGGTGGACTAGGGGACTTAGTCATATTTAGTGAGTGTGTATTTAATTAAATCACTTTAATAAGACTAATTTGAAGACTTAGGATAGAGGAATAAACTATAGTGAATTTACTAAATAAATTGAACAATCTATTTAATAAATAGAGAAAATGAATATTAATTAAATAATAAATATTTAATTAATTAATGAAGCCATTTTTAAGTGTATACATTTTCCCCCTCTTTGAAATAATGTGTGTTGCATTGTTTCAAAGAAAAATTCAAACATTTTGGCCCTGCCCCAGACAATGTCCCAGACGAAAGTGACCTATACATGAAAAAATGTATGCAAATTAAATGTCTAACTACTCTAAATGATATATTAACTATTCTAAGATTAATAAATCAAACTAATTAGCAAACAACAATGAAGAATACACTAAAAATGAAGCTAAAACAAGGTTTTACCTTCACCTACCATGTAGCTTGTCTCCATTGCCCTCCTAGCTTTGATTTCTTGGATGTGTTGAGCTCTTAGATTTCCAAGTTGAAGCTCCTTGCCCAAGATGACACCAAAGTGTGGAGATTGAGTGAATTATATGCAAAACTAAAGCTTAATTATGAAAATATGGTGAATGAGATGCAAGTGATATGAAAATGGCTTGATTATGCTTGAATGCTCTTGAATGTTTGAATGCTTTTGATCTCTAGAATTCTTGATTGTTTGATTACCTATTCACTATTAGCTCACAAAGGGAAAATGAGGCTCCTTTTATAGAGTTTTGGAGGATCTAAGCCTAGGTGGCACAATCCTATGGTGGAGAATGAAAAGTGGAAGATCCTAGAGCTAGGATTGACTTGGTTGAAGGAGTTGAGAGAAAGGGGGATGTGGTTGGAATGTGAGAGGAAGAATAGGGATGATGTTCCTCTCACATTGACATGGAAGAGAAGAAGGTGGAAGGGAAAGAAACATGTCAAGTGTCTCACAAAGACCAAAGAGAGGAAGAGGGAAGGACTTTTTCCTCATGAGGACTCTTGGTACAAGTGTCCCATGAGTCACCTTTGACCCTTAGAGGTGGCTTGAGAAGCCCCTTAGGAATAGGGATTGTCTCTTGACTTGGTTTGAAAGAAGACATGTGGTCATGAGACCAAGTCTTATGAGGCCACATAACCCTTAAAGATAGGACATGTGTGGGTGAGGATAATGATTAATAAATAATTAATAATAATTATTTATCTTAGCCAAAGTGATGTGTTAGGTGACTAGGTAGGTGAGGTGGACTAGGGGACTTAGTCATATTTAGTGAGTGTGTATTTAATTAATCACTTTAATAAGACTAATTTGAGGACCTAGGATAGAGGAATAAACTATAGTGAATTTACTAAATAAATTGAATAATCTATTTAATAAATAGAGGAAATGAATATTAATTAAATAATAAATATTTAATTAATTAATGAAGTCATTTTTAAGTGTATACATTTTGCCCCTCTTTGAAATAATGTGCGTGTTGCATTATTTCAAAGAAAAATTCAAACATTTTGCCCTTGCCCCAAACAATATCCTAGACGAAAGTGACCTATACATGCCCCTCAAGAGATTGATTTATGATTTTTTTATTATCATTTATTTTGTTTTTTTGTTTGTATGTTTGTAATCAATCTCTTGAAAAAAATTGAGGAAGTGAAGAAAACGGGGTGAAACGGAAGAATAATGGGAGGTAGGGTCCACACACCAAGCACATCGGGTCCACAAGCTATAAATAGTGCAAAGGGGTCCACAATAAGCTCATTGTGCACAGGTGTCATTTGGAGATTAGAGAAAGAGAGAGACAAGAGCAGAGCAACCAGGATGTCGTTCCCGCTATCAAATCATCACTTCAAGAGAGTCAGATGATTCCAGAGACCGCCTGATTCAGGAGAGCCAGTAGGTGACTTGATCCTCTTTGTCAATTTGTGATTTTTAGCATGTTAGAATTTGATATGTAGCATGTTGAGGATAGACCGAACCATAGGAAAATTTAGAAATTTTCTTGTTTCTAGGGTGAAAAACATATGCGCAGTTGCGGCACATGAATGCGTAGCAATACACCATGTTTGTGCAGCAAACTGGTGATTCTGCGCATATGTATCATAGAGTTGCACATGCGTGTAGAAATGAAAATTAGACTACGCAAATATGAAATAAATGTGTGCATATGTAGTTTCAGTGCTTTTCTCGAGGAATGCTATGCAAATGTTGAATAAAACTGCACAAACGTGTAAATCTATGCAAACACTAGGGGATTTTGCGCATGCATTTTTCTGTGCTATGCATTTGTTTTGGATGATAGAATTTAGTCAAATTAGTCAGTCAATTAGGTCAAACTTGATGTTGATAATTTGATTTGATTTGTCGGCAGTTAATTTTGATCAATTTGGTCAAGATAGGCAATGTCATAGCATGGTCGCTAGTTAACCATTCTTGATGTTAGATAATTGATAGAATCATCTGTTTAAACACATGATAAACATGTTTGTAATTGATATGATAGGATAAATAGATAGATAAATCAGTTGACCGAAATCTGATAATTTGATTGTGTTGACTTGGATAGGAGGATATTACCGATGTTCTGATGTCATGGGAGAGGTATCCCGTTACACAGAACCTTAGGCCAGCACTATCAGAGACTGATAGGTTATTGATCGGTGTGACCGGATTGTACCATGTGATCTATATGCCTGAGATTTGGGTGAACTTAAGCATGATGATAGCATTAGCAAAGAGGTGGCACTCAGAGACGAGTACCTTTCATCTCTCGACATGAGAGATGACAGTGACACTTGAGGATATTTATCGCATCCTCTAGCTTACTATCATAGGCGAGCTAGTGCATTATGATCAGCACGTAGAGTTAGTGGAGTGCAGGGTCATCTTCGAAGATGATGAGATTGATGAGGCATAGATTAGTTGGGAGGACATTGTTGATTTTTATGAGCCTCTGCCAGTGGTGTTAGCAGGAGCAATTGGGGGATTCGTATGCCCTGATCGTCGGTCACACGGTTTTGCATTTGGTTGGGGCCGCACATTACAGCGGATGATGGATGACGGGACCCGATTTTCTTGGGGAGCATGTCTATTGGCTCATCTATACCACGATCTACATCAGGTGATCTATTAGAGGAGTGCTTCGTTATTAGAAGGGGTTACATTACTTCATGTATGGGTTTGGGAGCACATTGTTATTACATGGCCGGTAGCCATCAGATTTTGTGGTGCAGGGTAGCCATACATTCATCTATATGCATCTGTCTTGTCTCAGCATAAGTTGGGACATCTAGAGTTCTGGCGTTATACCTTTGATACCATTGATGCAGTGATATGGAGACCTTACCTAGGTTGTGAGCCATGGGATGATGAGAGATAGCTCGGGTTCTGCTTCGAGTCATGATGGTTGATAGGGCAGACACCCTACATCATTGAGAGACAGTTGGTTAGCAGGGTTCTACGATAGCTTGGCAAGATCCAGGGCATGCCACAGGGAGTCATAGAGTTTGCACAGACACATCAGGAGAGACGTGACTGGGGGCCCATGGTTTCTTTTGAGTTGGTGAGACAGGAGTTTATTGACATGTCATTTCAGGCATGGACTATGAGATAGGGGGTTGTTGACCTAGGGATGACTATAGATCTGGAGTAGTATATGAGGGATTATCTAGTGCCACGTTTGACTGATCCGGCGGTGAGGCCACCAGAGAGAGATCCGATAGAGAGATGCTAAGGTAGACACCGAGGTAGGGATAAGAGAGGCCGAGGAAGAGGAGGCGAAGGTGATGGTGGAGATGGCAGAGATGGCAGAGATGGTGGAGACAAAGGGAGAGGAGAGAGAGTTGGGCCTCTTATGAGAGGCAGAGGTGTCAGACATAGGGGTTTGATGCCACCTCCCATGAGATAGGTACGAAGATAGTCACCAGCGCAGCTAGCAGCAGGGGCTCTAGCACAGATACCAGCTGCTCCAGTACAGGTAGATCCCATGGTATAGGTACAGGTGCACATACAGGCAGGACAGGTACAGGATGAGGTAGATTTTCTATTAGGCCAAGTTGGAGTGGTACAGGGCAGACAGGTACATGATGACATACATGATGAGCATATGCTTGATATGGCAGGATGGGATGTACAGATGCTAGATGTGGATGCACAGGATGATCAGGCTGGGATGGATATAAGTGGACATGATCCCTACCTACAGAGGGACGTTGCGGATGAGGAGATAGACATTGATTCATTGCTAGTCAGACTAGCAATGACACATGTACAGGTAGACTGTGTCCCTGGACTGGAGAGACAGGTAGAGACATTGGAGAGGGAGAACGTCGTGATCAGGCATGAGCGAGATAGCACCATAGAGTGACTAGGTGAGTCTGAGGCATTATTAGATGAGCTACAGAGGACAGAGGACTTGGGACCCCATGGAGATAGTCTGCGTGCGATGGTACAAGCCGAGAAGGAGATTTCCCACTGGCGGGATGCATACAGACAAGTTGTTCCCAGTGATCAGTAGATTGGGAGCTTCAAAGAGAGCTCTTTTGTAGTTAGGACAATTGTGTATGATAGGCAGGTACCAGCTGGTAGTGGAGGTGTATCATCACACCCTCCTAGAGCACCCACAGGTTCAGGAGATCCGACAGGAGCCTTAGGTTCAGGTGGTCTTATTGCATCTCCCAGACAGCGATAGACTGAGTCTGGAGGCAGTGGATCATAGATAGATGACATCATTGTATACACTCTCTTGTATCATTATAGTTCATTATGTTATTGACTTGATGTACACTCTTGGATACATTATCATCTATGAGATATCACTGGACATTTGGACATTTTATTATTTTATATAGACGCTATATGATGGACTCTATATATATGATGATGCAGTTCTATCATTATTTTCTTTGATGATTATATATACATGTGTGTACTGACATATGCAAGATGTGATGATTTGCTTTGATATGCATAGTATTTGTATGTTCTAGAATGCAAATGGTTTACTTTCTGTTGGATACATAATGGTTAATAATCTAACATATGATGATAAATGCATGTCTTAAATGATTATATATGCAATGTTATTTAGTTATTAATGCAATGATGTAAATGATGATATGAACAATGAGAAATATATAATTGATAAGAAATGAATGGAATAAAAATGCATTTAATGGATAATAAATGAATGATGTAATGCAAATGATGTTTTATGTAATGAATGAAAATATACCTAATATGATTAAATATAACAAACTACAACATGATAAAAGATAATGGGATAAAATGATAGCTATAATGAAACATCAATGTAAATGATCAAAACATGCATGTTAATATTTATGTGTAATGTACAAATGAACACAACTAATGATGATAATACATGTCCTAAATGAATTACACAAAATGATTAAGTGTCGTAAGATGAAAGATGAAAACTTAATGTTTTTGTTGTCCAAATGTCCTCAACTTAAATAACAATGTACCTGACACAAGAAGAATGGACCAGGAGAATAGATGACTTAATAAGCAAGATAACCTACAAATCCCTATAAAAGGAGCACTTGATATGTAATATGAGTCAGCTAAGTGTAATACAAAATGAAATATGAAATGAGTATCTCCACAACTTCATGTAACATCTTAGAACTTCATAATAATTGGAATTTGATTTTTATCATTGAGCTCGTTATGTTGCAAGGAAATGCAAGCATCATGGTATAATTAAACCAGGATGACCTAAGCACTTCTTACATGGAGTTTAATATAGAAAAATTGACAAGCATCTAGGTATAATTGAACCAAGATGACCTGAGTTTTGTTTGCATAACAAACAAGGAATATTTCCCCCCTCCATTTAGGAAAAAATATTTGGAGTTGAGGTATGTGTGGCATATCACCATTAATAGCATTTGTAGAACAACATGATGTGTATGTTGTCAAGACTATTAAACTGATGAAGGCACTTACGCACAAAGACCCCAATTACCTGTTCCTTCGATTTCATTAGAAAATATCCCACAAACAACAATCAATGAAAATATCATGCCCCATCCCAGCTATTCTAATCAATGACATACGAGAGTTTTGAACTCATGTCAAAGATATCCTGGAATAGCATAGGCGACATGATAACAATGAAATCCAGATATGAATGCATAATCTATAGCAAACCAGTCTAACATGCCTATCATGAATATACATTTCTTTTGCCAAAAGATAGTGTAAGATACATTGATCAGTTCAATTGATGATGTATAGTCAAGACGTATAGATAGAGGTCATGTTTCAAAAGATAGATCACAAATTACGATTCATCATGAGGATATCAATGTGTAAGAATGTTTGATTATGTCTGCTTGTCTGGTGAAAATACTCCATTATGTCCTCTAAGATTCATGACTATCATAGGTCCACTTCCCAAACTAGGTCGAGGACATGCTCCCAGCTAGGTGATGGACTGGCTTATTATTGGTGAAGAAGGACGCAACAAGACTAGGATGAAGACCAAGACAAAAGATCAAGCTATGATGGGATTTTATTATGGATATATACAGTGAATGGTGTTATGAACTGGCTATTTTATTATGATATATACAATGAACAGACATACTAGAAGAATCCTAATAGATAGAGGAGCTAACTTGTCATACATAGCACCTATTTCCAGGTTTTCACCACATGCCTTTATTGCAATTTTCTTTTGATTATTTTGATTTTTTTCTACTTTTTTTTTTATATATACAAACCCCTTGCATTGGGATTTCAAGGATAGAACTTCTTGAGGTGTATGTTGTTAAGAGGCTCATCCAAAGGATCTCCTTTAGGTGTAGACAACTGATAAGCCCCAGAACCATAGACTGTTGTAATTACAAAAGGACCTAACCAATTGGGTTCGAACTTGCCCTTCTTCTCACGATGTTGTTGATTCTTGGGATTCTCTCGAAGGACTAGATCACCCACCTGAAAGTCTCTGAGTTTCAATTTTCTATTATAATGATGAGACATTCGTTGCTGATAGACTTTCAAATGATCATAAGCTCTTTGTTGACGTTCATCCAGAAATTCTAGTTCAATCAGTCGTGCAACTCTATACTCTTCATTTGGAATTAAATCTTTTGGAGTGACATGAAGAGAAGGCAACTCGACCTCGAGGGGTAGGATAGCTTTAGAACCATAAACAAGGGAATATGAGGTGGCTCCAGTGGGAGTACAGATGGAGGTGTGGTAAGCCCATAAGGATGGATTCAATTGGATATGCCAGTCACGACCAGCGTCATTGACAGTCTTTTGTAGGATTTTGACAATGGTTTTGTTAGACGCCTCAGCTTGGCCATTACCTTGGGGATAGTATATGGATGAATAGTTATGGGTGATGAGGAATTTTGCACATAGTTCATCCATGTCCTAATTTTGAAACTGTTTCCCATGATCAGTAATGAGATACATAGGTATACCATATCTGCAAATGATATAGTTTAGGATAAACATGGATATTTGTTTGCCTATGGCAGTTATCAATGGAACGGCCTCAATCCATTTAGTAAAATACTCTGTTGCAGTGACAATCCATTTGTGGCCGTTGGAAGATGGAGGGTTGATTGTGCCCACAAGGTCGAGTCCCCACCGACTAAATGGCAAGGTAGTCGTAAAAGGATGTAGCTCTTGTTCTAGTGCATGAATAAGATTTCCATGTATCTAACATTTATTGCATGCCCTAGAAAAATGAAAGGAATTTGTTTCCATGGTAGGACAATAATAACCCATACACATGAGTTTCTTAGCCAAGGAGGGACCACTCGAATGTGTCCCACAGATACCCTCATGTACGTCTCGCAAGGCAGTTTGAGCTTCATCATGCTTGAGACATCGCAGGAGAGTACCGTCAAGACCTCGTTGATAGAGGGTGTCAGATATTAGGACATAGCAGGAGGCTTGGCGGAGAAAAGTTCATTTTTTATTCCAAGATAGGTTAGGGGGTAGGTTGTCATTTTTCAAATAAGAAAATATTTTTCCATAAATTGGGGAGTCGTGTCCAATAAGATGACATATAATACTCGTATAAGGATCATCATATGCAGGACAAGTCAAGGATTCCACTAAGAACTCAAAACGGGCTTTGGTATCCTCTACATCAAACAGAGAAGCAATTGTAGCCATTGCATCGGTAGCCTTGTTATCGTGTCGTGGAATCTACTCAAAAGTGAAGATTGAGAAATATTGTTTGAAGTCATCAACCATACATTTATATGGTAATAACTTATCATCTTTAGTTTGATAATCATCATTAACTTGGTTTATAATCAACTAAGAATCCCTGTAGACATTCAGGTCAGCGACTTTCCATTGTAAAGCCATCTTTAGCCCAATCATCAAAGCTTCATATTCGGCCACATTATTTGTGCAAGGAAAGAGAAGCTTGTAAGATTTCGGAATTGTGTATCCTTCCGGCGTGACAAAGAGAATACCAACTCCTGAACCCTGTTGAGTACATGATCCATCAAAGTATAGCTTCCATGTTTGTGTAGATAAGGCCAAGATGTGTGCATCAGGAAACTCTGTGTGTATAGGTTGGTCATCTGTTAATGGGGCCTGAGCTAGTTGATCTGCTATCATTTGGCCTTTGATAGCCTTCTTGTCCACATACTTAATGTCAAATTCACTAAGCAACATGACCCACTTAGCCAATCTGCCTATTAAGGCTGTCTTGTTCAATAAATACTTCAGAGGATCGATTTTTGCTATGACCTTTATAGAATGAGACAACATGTAATGTCGCCACTTTTGTGAAGCAAAGACAACAGCTAGACATGCTCTTTCTATTGGAGAATAGTTTAATTCATATCCCACAAGGGTGCAACTGATATAATATATAGCTTTTTCTTTTCCTTCTTCATCTTGTTGAGTCAAAAGAGCACCTAATGAGACTCTCGTAGCTGAAATGTAGAGCAAGAGTGGCTTGCCTGGAATTGGTGACATCAGAGTTAGAGGATTTGCCAGATATTCCTTGATTTTAGTGAAAGCTTCCTCACACTTATCGTCCCATTTGAATAAGATTTTTTTATGCAACAAATGCTGAAAGGGATGACTTCAATCTGCTAGTTGAGAAACAAATCTTCAGATGGATATCTGGGCCGGTGTTTTCTTGAGTTGTTCCAAAAGATTGTACTGGTTGGAAATATTTGGTATAGACTTTGGGACATAAACAAACTTATTTTGAGAGGTGCTTGGTTTAGACGTTACTCCTTGGAGAGTAACCTTGGATTGAGCTCTAATAGTAACATTGACTGGTTGACTCTTGAATGCTTCTTTGATAGTTATCACATTGGCATAGTACTTAGAAGGATGACATTCAGAGATGTTACCAACATATTTATAGGATGCAGCATTATAGTTGGCTTGGTTGTCACCTTTAGCATTGGAAGAACTTCCTTTCTCATGTTTAGGAAGTAGATCTTTAAAAGCCGTATGTGACTGATTAGAGGTATGTCCGTCAGCACTAATTTCACCGCTTTCAATTAAGTCTTGAATTGCATTTTTAAGCCTTTGGCAATCATTGGTTTTATGCCCTTTCCCTCTATGAAATTTTCAATAATCATTCTCATTCCGCCAAGAAGGTTTCACTCTAGGTTCAAAATCTCTAGTTTCAAAAAGTGTAATAATTTTTTTTGTGATCAACTTCCGTAACACAGATTCAAGAGATTCCCCCAAAGGAGTAAAATTGCTTCGAGGTGACATAAAAAGGCAATCTTGGTTTAGATGAATTTTTGTTGGTGTTTTGATTCACAAATTGATTACTGTAAGTAGCTTGAGTAGCATTGGCCTTACTTGTGAGATTTAAAAGGGGTTGTGTTGGTTTAACATTGTGATTATTGACAATCCCATCATTGACAATGTTTTTGTTTTTATTCCAGAATTTGGATTTATCATTGTTGTTGTTGTTGTTGTTGTTGGGATATGAATTTGAGGATCCAACATTGTCCTTGGAATAAAGTTTAATCTCACCTTTTCTGACCATAGCTTCCTCAATCTTGACACCATTTTCTATGAGCTTATTAAAGTTTGGTGGGCATTGCAATTATAACCTATAGCTCATTTCTGGTGTAAGGTTATGCACAAAGATATCCATCTTTTCTTGTTCAGGAATCGTTCGTGGATACTTGGCAAACAATTGACGCCATCTTTGCAAACAAGTAAGGAAAGGTTCTCCATTCTTTTGATGTGCATTGCAAAGATCAAGCATAGTGACTTCATGTTTGATATTATATGAGTAATGAGTCACAAAATTGTCAATAAGTTCATTGAAAGATTTGATGCCTAGGGGTAGTTTGGAGAACCATTCCATGGCTTGTCCTCCTAAACTTCATGGAAATAGTCGCATAAGATAAGTGTCATTGTGAATGACTTCAATACAAGCAGCACAAAACTCACGGATGTGGTCTTGTGGATCCGAATTCCCTTTGTATTTGTCAAATTTTGCTACCTCAAAATGAGGAGGGAATGGAATAATTGCTAATTTTTTATCAAAAGGATAAGGACATATATCATCCAAGGAATAATTCTTAGTTGATGATCCAATTTGGATGTCATGGATTTGTTGTTGAAGCATCTGGATTTGTTGTAGAACAGGATCCAAAGATAATGTGTGTCCTTGAGTGTTTTGGGAAACACTATGTTGTTGAGTATTTTGAGAAGCATTGGATTGCTGATTGTTTTAGGAAGCATTGTTTTGTTTATTGTTTTGAGAAGCATTGGATTGATGATTGGTTTCCTTTGCTCCATGAGTATGCGTATCTTGAGAACTACTAGGGATTTCTTGATTGGTTGTGATAGGTGGTTCTATAAGATGGGAAACATCAAAATCACTTGGTAATTTGGCTCCTTGTTGAGCAAGCATGAGGAAATACATCTCTCTATCCATGTCTAGGAGTCTTTCCATGACATTATAAAACCAAGGATCTTGTGTAGCATCCCTAAGTTCTTGATATGTGGGTTTCTCATCTGACGTAAAAAGTGAAGTTTTCTTAGGAATTCCAGACCAAGGATTTTCCTCATTGTCTTTGTTTCCGTCCATCTTGTCTACAAATTCTGGATTAGTGGTTTGTTTGAGTTTTTGAGATCGAGTTTGAACCATAAAAATGTGAAAGTTGATTGTGAGATGAAATATTTTTTATGAAAAGATATGGAAAGTGTTTGATAGAAAAGATATGGAAAAGACATTTGAAAAATGTTGAGAATTGATGAGACAACTTGATAAAATCTAAGTCAATAGGAGGTATGGATCTCACTATGATATGACAAAGAAAAACCAAGAGATAGTAACCTAAGAAAGTTTGTTTATTAAGGATGATAGATCCTGATATGATAAACTCACAAAGATCAAAATCTCATAGATAAGGTGATGTTTCAACACTGAATTCGGAATTTTAAATATTGGAGAAAAAAAAAAGATTTGATAACTTTTGATGAAGGAATGATGATGAAAATTGATGGAAATGGTCAAACTAAAGATCAGAGGTCTATGTAAATTGAATGTTTTTCCAGAATCTTACTGAAGACGAAAATGAGTATCTGAAAAAGTAATTTTGAAATTTTCAAAGTCTGTGGGAATGCTCTCTGTTGTATATGCGCAGCAACAAATGCGCAGGACAGTTGAATAAATGCACAGCAGGATGGAACAAATGCGCAGAAGTTATAGACCGATGTGTGATAGTAGTAACAAATGCGCAGGATAGTTTAACCAATGCACAACATAATGGTACAAATGCGCAGCAGAAATGGATAAATGCGCAGGTTCTTGTTTTTGAACGATTTCAGCTTGAAGATTGTCAAATTTTTGGTTTCCTAATTGTTTGGCTTTTGGAAAAGTAAAATGCATAAACACACACACGCAAGATAGAAATGATTTTAATCTAATTGTTCTAGTATGAATGCACAAACACGCTTACAATCCTAAGGTTGGCAAGGACAGTATCTGCTGAATCCCCACTAGGATAATAAAATCCATCCACGCAAATCCATAGCAGATAGCCTAGGAACTTGGAGGCACGGGCTCCTCCTTACAGTGCACTCACTTCTCAGGCACACCAAGTTCTAAATTCAATGGGTCATTACTTCCCAAACAATTGCTATCTCTACTATGAACCGTGAGTAATGTAGGGTGTCTTCACGGGCTTGGGTGACACCTTAAGCCAACAAATAGAAGGTTTTTGGCCACTATACAAAAGATTTTAGTAAGGACATCCATTCATGTGGTTTTGATCAAGTCATTTTCCCAATTAAGGGGGCTCTCCCAATCCTTTCAAAGCAAGGCTTTCACCTCTACGATGTAGGACTTTAACGCACCACTGGGGTACTGAAGGAGATTTTGGTTCCCACAACGAATTCACACCTGTCTAATGTGAGACTAATCACACTAGCATTTTTTATATACCAGTTTGGAAGGGCTTGGCTTTAGCCTATTACCGATTGGGTCATTCCTTGGGGTGAGTACCTTTTTTCTCACCAAAGACCGCCCTCTAAAAATTATAACAATTTCTCTTACACCCAAGGTCCACGAAAGGCGAGGGGAGAGGATATGTTGTTATAATTTTGGGATTATAGATATGATTAGAAAGCAAAGACACAATAGACAAAAAATCTATTCTAAAGAAGACACATGAATTTGAAAAACATGTCATATTTTAAAAGCCCAAACAAAATTATGGTTTATTTTGCAAACCCCTTAAGAATCCTGCAAACAAACTGTTAGAGATTTTACCAATAGGGGTTTTCAAAATATCGTCCTGCAAAACAACCTAAAGACTACCAGAATGAACAGAAACTTGTTAAAAATGTTAGCTAAAACCAAAAATGACTATAAAACTGAAATAAACTACTGCAAATAACAAATGCGCATAAACAGAGGACAAATACGTAGGAAATCAAAATGGATGCGTCAAAATGATGTATACGCAGCAGGAAGTGATGGACGCATAGTGAGAAGGTGTATATGCGTAGAACTTCTGGAAGCACAGCAAGATGAAATGAACATGCAGGATTTTACAGAAGTTGAAAAGACAAAAAGGCAAGTGATTACTGTGGGTATTAAAAACTGTATGCGTAGCAGAAATGGATGTTTGCGCAGTGCGATGATATGAATGCACAGAACGAACGGATGCGCAGCAGAACGAGATATATGCGTAGCAGTCAGGTATGAATGCACAGAAATGACCTGTAGAAAACCTGCATACGGAACACTAAAAGCCAGAATGTTAAAAATGTGGGTTTGCCCCATGGTGGGCACCAAAAATGTATGCAAATTAGATGTCTAACTACTCTAAATGATATATTAACTATTCTAAGATTAATAAATCAAACTAATTAGCAAACAAAAATGAAGAATACACTAAAAAAGAGGCTAAAACAAGGTTTTACCTTCACCTACCATGTAGCTTGTCTCCATTGCCCTCCTAGCTTTGATTTCTTGGATGTGTTGAGCTCTCAGATTTCCAAGTTGAAGCTCCTTGCCCAAGATGACACCAAAGTGTGGAGATTGAGTGAATTATATGCAAAACTAAAGCTTAATTATGCAAATATGGTGAATGAGATGCAAGTGATATGAAAATGGCTTGATTATGCTTGAATGCTCTTAAATGCTTGAATGCTTTTGATCTCTAGAATGCTTGATTGCTTGATTGCCTATTCACTATTAGCTCACAAAGGGAAAATGAGGCTCCTTTTATAGAGTTTTGGAGGATCTAAGCCTAGGTGGCACAATCCTACGGTGGAGAATGAAAGGTGGAAGATCCTAGGGCTAGGATTGACTTGGTTGAAGGAGTTGAGAGAAAGGGGGATGTGGTTGGAATGTGAGAGGAAGAATAGGGATGATGTTCCTCTCACATTGACATGGAAGAGAAGAAGGTGGAAGGGAAAGACACGTGTCAAGTGTCTCACAAAGACCAAAGAGAGGAAGAGGGAAGGACTTTTTCCTCATGAGGACTCTTGGTACAAGTGTCCCATGAGTCACCTTGACCCTTAGAGGTGGCTTGAGAAGCCCCTTAGGAATAGGAATTGTCTCTTGACTTGGTTTGAGAGAAGACATATGGTCATGAGACCAAGTCTTATGAGGCCACATAGCCCTTAAAGATAGGACATGTGTGGGTTAGGATAATGATTAATAAATAATTAATAATTATTATTTATCTTAGCCAAAGTGATGTGTCAGGTGACTAGGTAGGTGAGGTGGACTAGGGGACTTAGTCATATTTAGTGAGTGTGTATTTAATTAAATCACTTTAATAAGACTAATTTGAGGACTTAGGATAGAGGAATAAACTATAGTGAATTTACTAAATAAATTGAATAATCTATTTAATAAATAGAGGAAATGAATATTAATTAAATAATAAATATTTAATTAATTAATGAAGCCATCTTTAAGTGTATACAGTGCACTTGTCCATACAAAAAGCAACATGTCACATTAGACGAGAAAGAAAAAACAATAGGACACCATCAAAGGAATGCTTCAATTTAGGTTTGAAATTGATTGTTATTTGTGCATTTGGATTTGATAGTCTTATTGGTGAGTTATGAATTCTAATTAACATGATTGTTATAGCTTTCATGGTTGGCTAATCATGTATATATACAAATCCTCTAATTGTCCTAATCAACAACAAACATTTTTAAAATGTGATGGAACCTTATGCAAATTTTCTAGGCACTTAGGCAACTAAGCACTTCAATAGGGATTTCTATGTAATTGCATTCCTTTTGCATCATACTCAGAACCCTCCAATTTTGCAATCTATTCTTGTTCGTCAACCTATCACAACTTCTACCTTGAAGAGCCAAAAATAGTAGATAATTACCCCAATCTTAGAGAATCACAATTATTTTGAGAAGAGCATTATCAAATGCCCAATTAGCTAAAACATTGGCAAGTTTGTTAGTGTCTCTAAAAAAGACAACATTCAAAGTAATCAAGTTTATTCACATGGACTCAAACTTTATTCATTACGTATAAAAGTTTCCAAGAGTTGGAAATTCTTCCTTAGAGCATTTATAAAAAGCATCAAATCTCCTTTAATAATGACATTGAATCTTGCTTTCAATGGCAATCTAGAGACCTAATTTGAGTGCTAAAATTTCAGCTTCATTAATCGTTCAAATCTGAAATTTCTTTGAGGCGACCAACAAAATCATCCCTTCGGAATCACAAACACAATGAACTCCCGAGATTCACGAATTCCCACAATAAGCACAATTAATGTTTAGTTTCACCAAGTGATCAAGAGGGAACCCACTTAATTTGTGTTTGATCCTACTAAAAGGAAGAGTGAACAAATCCAAGAAACAAATGAGGCTTGCTTAAAGGCCAATATTTGATAATTTGGGTCCCAAGAAGAAAAAGATATGTTTATGATAAAGCTTCAAAACCTCACTCATCATAGTTTCTAAAATAGTATCTTCAACTTTGAGAATCACATTTGCAATGGGATTAGACATCTTTTTAAAAATCCTAAAATTTCCTTTCCTTCCAAGTATGCCAACGAAAAAGAGGGGTGACATTCCAAATACACCCAAAAAATTATTTAGTACAACAAAGGTTGAGATTCAAAAAGTTGAACAAAATTAGGAAAGGCACAAGGCCACCTCACTCCCCTTAGACCCAATTCTAAATACGAGAATTCATAGTGGGGGAACAAATTATTTACAACTTTTGATTCTTATTGTAAGTGAGAAAGATACATCAACAAGAATACCAAATTTCTAAAACTCGGCCTTGCTTATAACCTATTTTTTCACAATGAGACAAGGTGAGGACTAGCACAAAGGAGGCAAGCATTTTGCCAATATAACTTCACTAACCAAGGAAACATAATTGAGTCTAGAATTGAAGAAACATACCTATCTTTAATAAATTAGGCTCCCAACAAAGTGCCAAGCCAAACTAACTTATCCTCCTTTTAAGAAAAAAATAATCTTCCTATATTTCAATATGTGTTTTAAAATTTTCCTATCATCTTCCAAAAAATCAAGTGAGGAAAAATCTTTCAAAAACACCTAATAAATTTGTCGGGAAGAAAAAATAGCCCAATATTTCTCCAATTTACTACCACAAAAAGAAAAAAACACAATTTTGCCTCCTCAAATCACCAAGATTACACCCCCATTCCATGAGTCTAACCAAAATATTGCAACTTCATTGTTATTAATTGTCCAAGATAAGTTTGAGGTGAGGATTGATTTGCACTTGACAATAAAATTTTCATATGCCCAATCAAGAGGATGGTTAGCAACTGTGAAGATTTTGTTTCTATAAAGGAAATCCAAGTATTTGGTTCAAAAAAGTTTACACCATTTGCTAGAGGAAGAACACCATTTCCAAGCCACCTTTGCACCTAGAAAAAGATTTTAAATGGAGAGACTTCTAAGCCCAAGGTGCCCTTCAACACATATTTTGGCTTACATAGTCCCAAGCAAGAAGAGAAAGTGTTACGTTGTCCCCTTTCCCATTCCAAAAGAAAGATCTAAAATAATTCTTTAATTTTGTGATAACAACATTAGGCATATTTCAGTGAGAGAAAATAAGTGGGAACAATTGAGTACAATATTTCTATCAGGAAAGCATATCCATATAGATTTCCAACTTACCAATTTTGATTGAACTGTATTGAGTACCTTGCCCTTAAAATTTGTTTCAATTCCACTAGTGAATAATGGAACTCCTATGTAGGTTCAAGGCAATGACTCCTTGTTGAAACATTGTAATCTAGACATTCTACCCATAACAAGGAAGAGTGTTGAAGAAGAAAATCTTAGAACTTTTGCAATTAACTTCTGGGCCAAGAAAACAACAATATTTTAAGATATTTTTTTATAGTACAAGTTTCTTGGAAGTTAGCCAAACAAAAGAGTAAGGTATCATCAACGAAAAGGTAGTGGGAAATATTATCCATATTATCTACCATTTTCATACCCACCCAAGAGCCATCCTCAACTTTTGCATTTATACTTTTGTCGAGGGCTTTTACAAAAATTATAAAAAGGGAGATAAAAGATCTCCTTGCCTCACACACCTCTAGAAAAAATTTAAAAGCCCGCAGGAGAGTCATTTATCAAAGCCAAGAATATGGCCGAAGAATCACATTCCAAAATCAAATCGCACCAATCATCAAAAAGCCCAAACTTATTCCAACTATCCCTAAAAAAAGACTAATTGACCCTTTCATATGCCTTTAACATACCTAGCTTTTAAGTTGTTGTAGGTATCTTGAGTTCCTTGATTTTGTGCACTGTTTCATGGGCAAACAAGATGCCTTTTGAATTTTGTCATGAGTCATAATCGACACAAGTACAATATCATCTATTTAATATATATACACTTACATTACTTATATCCATCATACCAATATTATAGATAAATAATTATATCAATATTAAAAGTAAATGTACAAATAATATGCCAATGACCAAAACAATAATTAATATAATATTAATAACCAATATATTGATTAATCAATACTAATAATCAATATATAAATAGTATTATTAATTCATGTAAAATTAATAATATAAATCAAAATATATTTAATCCTTCAAGCAATAATAATGATATCAATCAACATTCATAATATTATTAACATTAATAAATCAAATCAAAACAAAACTAACAAGCCGTCGAACAGCACCCGTACTCCATGCATGGGATATAAAGAGTCGATTGGGAATGAAGACGGAGGCAGAGGAAATCAGAATAAACAATATACAGATATCGAATTAAATACATAAGTAATTATCACAGAACATAGAGAAGTATAAACAGTCAAGCATACAGATCGAATAGGAAGAAAAGACCATAGTATATGGCAGCAACAACACAAAGGAATTATGGCATCCGAAAGGGAAGGTATCCCCATTAATATGTCAGTGATTGTCTTGGAATAAAGTTAAACTTGTAAGAAAATAAGATCTGACCGACTAAAAATTACATTTGGTCATCATCGAATGGAATGATCAAGACAGAGTAGAAACGAATGAGGAAATAATAAATATGTTTAAAACTGATCATAGGGAATAATACAGAGAATAGATGGTGTAGTATGGAATGGGAATAGAAAAAGGGAATGAAATATAGTACTAATCACCCGGGAAGAATACAAGATTATCTATGTATATTCGGTGTGGATTCAGGGAGATCATAGAGAAGGATATACCTATAGATTATCAACCGAGTAAATAGAGAGGAGGATCGAAGGATAAGAGGCTATACAATTTATATGTGCTCTTTACAATAAAGAGATAGATCAGTAAATACAGATTTATATAGTAAATACTGACAAAACAGATTTGGATCATGGAAGAATAAGAGACGAATATATATATTTGGGGGAACACAACATACAATCATAATATACATCTAAGGATGAAAGATGGTCATCGATGAGGATGTAAGAAGACATTATAATTGGGTTTTAGATTCATTGAAAAATAGTGAATTAATTACAACTTATATTGATTGAATAAGAAATTATAATAAGATATATATATATTTTGAATGCTCCAATGTAGAAGAAGTATATATCTGAAATATAATTGAATCATATATATCTGAATGTTCTAATGTATATATCTAAATATTCTACAGTATATTTATGAATAATCTAGTATAATCAATTATAAGAATAATCTAATATTTAGATATATTATATATATCTACTAGTAATAATAAAATCAGAAATTATATATCAGTTATATATATTTATTTATATTTTTGTAATATAGAATATTAACATATACTTCATCAATTCCTTAATAACTCACTAATTACTATTAAGAGGATAGGGAGTGTGTGTAGGAAGAAGCGGGTAAATCGGTCACATGATGCAAAGATCCCAAGATAGGTAGAGACTTGAAGGAAACCACTTATAGATTATGCAAGCGTCCTAGCACAGTAAATCTACCATCTTTCTTAAGATCTATGATTAGGAGTGAAGGAATTACAGCTTAAGTATATATTATAAATTAGAGATTATTCTTAATATAATATGATTTAAATGCATAATGACCTATTAATTATTAGGAATTGGCATCCTCCTAGTATAAAACATTACAAATTTTCATTCCCAAGGACAATCCAAACCCTAATTGAAAATTTTAGAGAAAATTAAGTAAGGTCCTAGTTGGGGACATTACAAATTTTCCTGTATGGGACAAAATGCCCTTGTTCACATGAAACCAAATTAGGAGTTAATTTCCCTAATCTACAAGATAATTTATGTTAGGACCTTGTAAACCATATTACATATGGAGACTGGATGGAAATCTAGAGGTTGCATTTTGAGATTTTGGAATAAGGCTCTATAAATGCGGCATTCACTTCTTTCAATATCTTCTTATTTCTCCTAGCTTCATTCACAACAAGCCAACCATACCCAGAAAATGGCAACATTTCTAATAAAAGATCAATGGGAAACCATAAAGGCTGGGAGATTTCTCACCTGCCATAGAAAAGACCACCTTCTTTATTTCATCCAGAGAAAAGGGAGCCATCGGATTATCCTCACTGCTTAGCAAAGATTTTTAAAACTGGATAACTTCTTCTCGGCTCTAGGGAATATCTGAAAGTAAATAATTATTCCCATTCTTAATCTGTAAGATCTGATTGCAGGATATTCTCATCTTAACCAAGGCATAGAAAAGCTTAGTGTAATGATTCTTCATCTCTAAGCCAGACTTCCCTCAATTTTTGTTTAGGGAAAACTTCTTCCCTTGAATAGATTTCATTCAACTGACTCAGCGGGCATTTTTAGTTTCATGAGAAGTGTGGTCCATTCCAACCAGCACAACCTTTGAGTTTAAAGCATTCCAACTCATCTTCAATTCTGATTTTTTCTACAAAAATATTCTTAAAGGAGAGCTTATTCCATTCTCTAATTTTGGATTTCACCAATTTCAACTTGGAGACTAGTTGCAGCATTTAGGATCCTTTGATCAAAGGGGTAGAGGTCCAAAAATCTTTCAAAAGACTAAGTTTGAATCTCTAAACCACATGACTTCAAATTTGAAAGGGCATTTTCAAGAGCATGATTCTAGAAGAAATGACAAACAAGGGAAAGTGATCTGAGCCTGAAAGAGAGACAATAGAACTTGAATACCCCAAGTTATTAAGAATCAAATATGAGGAAAGGAGGAACCTATCTAACGGTCAACAATATAAGCAAAGTGAGATTATCCTATTAGACCAAGTAAATTTCCCATTGTTACAAGGAACATCAATCAGCCTATTCTTATTAATGAAATCCTTAAATTCCATATGAACTGGATGATGATGAAAGACCCCCAACTTTCTCTTCTAAATTCCCTCCCATAATCACCAAATCATTATTTAATTGTTCCATAATATAGGAGTTTCCCAAAATTGTTGTTTGTGAAGGGGGTCCAAGGGACCATACACATGTATGACTAAAAAGTTCAAGCCAAAGACCAGAATCCAAAAGTTGGCTAACATCTAGTTCTTATTGTTCTCAATCAAATCAAATTTCACCACTTTAGGGGAGCACGGTACCACCAGCCCAACCTTGGGCATCAACAAAGGAAAAAATTTCAATTATACCATGACTCAAAAATCAGTAGAGTAATCTCTGAAGATAGTTTAGTTTCTTGTAATACAAAGATATTAGCATTTGCTAATTCTAGATGACAATTAAGCGTCATACGTTAGGGGCATTTAAGCCCCTAACATTCCAAGATAGGAGCATCATTGAGGTGAATGAGAGCACACAACTCTCCTTGAAGTAGCTATGATATTTCAGTACAAAGTTAGTTGGATACCAGCATTGACTTTCTCAAGTGATTTTTGTTTCCTACACCTTGACATTTGTTGTTGAGTCTTTACAAACTTCTGAATGGCCTTCATTTGTGAGATTGAAAGGATTTCTTTAGGATCTAATTCCAAATCTTCCATGAGAATATCTTCCATAGTTTCTTCAATGAAATCATTACCTTATTTATGCAAAGTTTTCGACACCATTTTTTTCAGTTCCTCATTATGACTCATGTTTTTAAAGATATCTGAGATCTTTCAAATAATATTATGCAAATTTGTATTAACTCATTTTGGAGTCATGCACTCAACCAAAATGCATGTATTAGAAGACAACCCAAGACTCGCATCTTGTCCTTCAATGGTCATGAACTCAATACGAGAAGGGGGAGGAGCAGAGGCAATCTTCTGAGCAATAAGGTGCTCAAGGCACTCTGGATCCTATGTTAAGAAATTTTACATAGAAAGCCCAAGATAATTGAAAGTCACTCCATGTCCAACTACAAGATGCAGGATTTCTTTTACTACATTATCCAGAGTCTACCCATTATTCAATAATATGTCCTTCTTTGGCTCCTGATCCTCTTGAATTGGTTCTAAAACCTCAAGAGCCTCGTTCTTCTCTTCTGAACTTGCCTCCAACACTTTTGCACTACAAAATGAAGAGCCATTTTGTAATCTGACCTACAAGGGTCACCAAACAAAATCTTTAATTACATTCACCTGCTTGTCTAAGAGTTACAGACATATCCCCATTATTCTCTGAAGCTAATCCCTTATTGACATGAACCTTTAAATTGTGCTCTGTTGACCTTAGCTTTTATATATTACCCATGGAGTGGGTATGACTAGATTTGGAACCATATTTGCTTGCTGAGAATTCCACATATACCAATTGATGCCAAACAACATTATCTGAAATCAAATTTACCACATTCAAAATACGGCATTTGCTTTCAACAATTCTTCATCAATACTTCTAAAAGAACCAAGCCAGTTACTAATCCTGGGTAAGACCACTGGATTTCACTATTCTTTCGGTAAGTTTAATAACCTGGTCCAAACAATCTCCAAATCAATCCATTCAGAGTAAGGATCAAAATTTGATTACCATTTAATGAATATTATTATTTATTTTTATTATCAATTATCATCTATTTGCTTACTTAAGTATTATCATCATCATCATTTATTATTATCAATTTTTTAATTATTACTTACATCTAATTAATAAATTAATATACACTTTTAAATTTATTTTTGGAAATTAATTATAGTTCTTGAAGGGCTCATGATGTAGTATCTATTTGATCAGAGAACCCACCACACTGCAAAACAAAAGCAGAGTAACAAGGTCAAATGAATCATTTATGTCCCAAAGAATTAAGAGCTCTTAATTGTAACTGGGATCAATTGTTGTTCTGGCTGAACTAACCAGCGAACACATTTTGATCATTTTTGTCATGCTAAATCTAAATCTACTGAAAATCACATAGCATTTGAGTAATATGGAGGATTGTGCTCTCCATTTTCCATCCAACCAAAAACTAATCATCAAGGCCAGATCCAATGTAAGAGAGAGGTTGACTTCTTTCTCACTAACTAGAAGAGAAAACCAAGCTTGAATCTCCTCCAATTCAAATTATTTCCAACCTGTGAGAGTTTACTATTTGATCCCCATTAAAGAGAGACAATATTTTCACTTCGTTGTTTGAATGTATAACTATGTCTGGAGATAATAAAGCAAACCAAGCTTGAATCTCCTTCAATTCCAAGTCTTTCCAACCTATGGGGGTTTTATTATTTGATTCCATTAAGGACAGACAATATTCTCACTTGGTTGTTTGAATGTATAACTATGCCTTCAAAAATAGAGCAAAGCATAACCCTTGGCATCACTGAAAATACCACCTAATTGCAGCATCACACAATCTAATTTGAGGCAGCATCGATATTTTAATTTGTAATACTACTTGGTGTTCAACTGGGAGTCATGCCGACAGAAAACCAATTTAGCTTATAATGGAATTGGATAATCTTCCTGCTTGAAACAACTGAGTCCATCATCTAGGAAAACTAATACTTGTCTTTTGAAGGCATAAACATAAAAAAGGGCAATTATATACAACTTATTTTTTATGCATTAACAAATAAACTCATGGAGGCCTTAGTTTCAAAAAACAATCTATCACACTCCTTAAATGTGAAAGAGTAAGATTGAGAAAAACTTTCAATTATGTTTATAAAATCCTCCATTTAGGATGAATGATTTTCATGGTGTAAATATTCAATTTTCCAAGACCAAATTAGGTTGGCATTAAGGACCATACTTTTATTATTTATAGCTAGCTAGCATTAAAGAGAAAGGAGTCGGTCACATTTTGTGTTATTCCAGCAATTGGAATATTTAGAAGGGTCAATCCAAACATGGAGGTAATCAGAAGTGATAAGTCATATGTGATATACTTGTTGTGAAGTTTTCAAACCATCGCCCCATTGCAAATGGGGACCCCCCCTCTTTATGCTTTGGCAATATTAGTTGTCTTAGGTGGTCTTAGTTGGCAACAATTTTCGAGGCTCCAAGTCCAAGAGATGAGTTTGAGCAATTTTGGCCCGCTGGGGTAGTCAATTATGTCTGGGATGTAAGCGAAAGCTAGGCTAGGCTAGTCAAAGAGGTGGACTTGAAACCAAGTGATTTGTGATGAAATGAGTCAAAACCTTTTGAGAATCCTTGTTCCATCTTCAATCTAACCTTAGAAACCCAGAATAGGTTATAGGAGGTTAGAATGTTGAAGGTATGTTGAAACTTGAAATTTGGCTAAGTTTGGAATTTTTTGAAAAACCCCCAAATCTAGAATCTTTATTATAACTCCTATGGAGCTGAAACCTATCTCAAACATACTGACAGTATTTATACAAATATAACTTATACTTAAACGTTATATTTGTATAGATCCTCCGGCCTCATGAACTAAAAAATGACTAAGTGTTGAAATGGGGAGTTAACTTGCAAGCAAAATTCCCAACACCAAGTCAGAATCTGACCATGTCTTGGGAAAAATCCCAACAACCCCCAAGATTCCGCCCCTCTTAATGGTGAGTTTCAAGTGCAATTTGAGGAGGGAAGCGAAAGAAAAGTGCAAAATGATGGTTTTTGATGAAAATTGACCAAGTGTTGGGAAGATTCTCAAAGACATGGTGGAATCTGCCTATCTCTTGGGAAAATTCACAAGGACTTGGAGGAATCCGCTGCCCCCTTGGGAAAACTCCCAACAGATCTTCAAATTCAGCCCCCCACCAAGTGATGAAGTCTATTTGATGCAATCAAGTTCAAATCAAACTAGGCGAAATGAAATTGAAGAAAGATTATTGACAATGTTTTGAGGGGAAAATTATCAAGTCTCGGGAAATTTCCCAAAGACATGGCGGAATCCACATGTCTCCTGGGAAAATTCCTGGAGACTACGAAGAATCTGCTGGTTCTTGGGGGGCAAATTCCCCAACCACACTCAATTCCCGCCCTCCAAACACAAATAAAATCCCAGCAGCAACTTGATTTCTGCCATGAATTGAGGAGGATTGAAACACATTTTCACTCCTAGTATGCATAGAAGAAACGATGATGAGTTCAAACAATGGCAACATTTTGACAAAATTGGACTAAAGAACAAATCAGATCAGACTGAGATGAACCGATCAGACCTTAAAGAAATCAAGGTTTCGATCTAAATCATGAGAAAAGGTAAGCGAATGGGGTAGAAGAGGGTAGAGGTATGCCTGAACTTTGATGAAAGGACATGAAATTTGTCCCAAGGAGAGGGTGGATTCCGCCCTCTGCTTGGTATTTTAATCCCGACACACCTCTAATTTCCTCCCAGAATTGGGTTGCAGTGGACATGTCAATAAGGAGTGCGAATGTGAGATTTTCAATAAACCAAAATGAGGCCTTTTTGCCACTTCATCAAGTCAGCCCAGCTACTAATGCAGCAACATTGAGGAGAGTTAAATATTTTCTTAAATTCAATCTGATACCTTAGTCCATGTCGACCTGTAGAGGCCTAAAAGCAATTAAATGAAATCATTTTTATTGGTCATCCAAGCCAAGTCAGTCTACCTCCTCACTCTAGCATTGCCTATATAATGGGAGGCAATTCAATCACTTTTCACACCAAAGACAAAGCAATTTATCTCTGCATGAGGGGCAACGAAATATCTTCCTGAGATAGTAGCAAACTATTCCCTATTAACAGCGATTTATAGGTATCCAATTGTCTCAATGATTGGCAAGTTCATTGGAAAGGCAGTGGGTTGTCTAAAGAGAAAGATTCAATTGAAGGAAGATAGAAAATTGAGATCTAAGGGTGCTTAACATTTATCATTTCCAGATTGTATTTTGTTCAGATTTATTGTAGATCTAAATTAAAAGTGTTTCGGGGCGAAACCTTTTCCATTTTTTATGTTGATGCAATTGTCATGACTGCTTTCAAATATCTTCAATTCACTATACTTATTAACTTCACGAGGCTTAATGATCTTTTCTTTTGTCTTGCAAGGTGAGAGGCTTGGAAAGATGGAAATGATGGCAACAAGGGGAGTACTTCAAACTCAAGCTCGAAGATTTCCAAATGAGAAGAGATGCAAGATCAAATCGTCCAAGTGCAAACCCAAATCAAGCCCAGCTGCATGACGCCTCCAGGAAGATCAATCAAGACTACAATTTCAAAATGCAAGTTCAAGTTCGGAATAAAGATTAGAAGGTTCAAGTTTGCAAATTCAAGAACAAGACTTTAAGCTCGAAGATTTCAACTGAGGAGATTCAACATCAAGGCAATTCAGATTGAGATCAAACAAATTTGAGGGCCAAAAGCAAGAAAGATTCCAACCACATGAAGACATCATTGAAAAATTTGAAGAAGAGGATAAAGATCACAAGTGCAATCAAATTTGAGGTTCAGCTTGCAAGTTCGAATCAAGACCATGAAGAAAATTTCCAAGAGATAGAGGAGATCCTAAAGATGAAGCAATATGAGAATATGAGCCATCACATTCATCCACAAGAGATTGATAGTTTCGGAAGAGTTAATAAAAGTTAGAAATGTTGAGAATCAAGAGATATTTTCTCTTCATCAAAAGATTAAATAGATTCACAAGATAAGGTTGATGAGGTAGCACCCAATCGTCTTCTCCAATCAAAAAATTCTAGATTCGAACACAATCAATCAAAATATGCCAAGTGTACAATTTTTTCAATGGCTATCAAAAGCTTTGTAATTTTCTTATTGGCTCATGAATTGTTGCCCTCATGTAATTGGTTGTAAATTTGGTAACCCTAATTAGGATTTATAGGGATTAATCTTAGCCCTTAATCTTGAATCAATCTTGGCCCTTCATTGTATTTGAACATGTATAAAAGGTAAGGGCCTTCTCATTTGTAAGGGGTTAGTAGTAGAAGAGTTAAAAGATTAGATTAGAGAACTAGAGTAGTAGGCTAGCTAAGGGAGACACTTCATCAAATTGTTGCTATAATAATTTCAAAGTAATTGATGATTCATTGTTGGTCCTCATGGTGAATTACTTTATGTTGCTTTGAAGTGTTGCATGTTTTCCTCAATCTTTCACTTGGAGTAGATTTCTTTTCATGTTGAAGTAGTTTAGCTGAATGAAAGTAATTGTGGATGTTTACTTGCTTGACTCGAACAAAACTGGGCCACTAGCCTCTTGATGATTGTAAGTGTGCCTTGTGTGGTTAGTCAATGATTGAAAGCACTTAACTTCGACTAATATTCAATCTTTAGTTTGCATCCATTTAATGGAATTAAAGAAGAGATATTGATGTGAACACCTAAGTTGCTAGTTTGGATTTAGCCTATTATTGGGTCCTTGTAGGCTAATACTGGTGATTAGAGGACCTTGTTGAGGGTTATGGCTCCGTTTGGTGGAACTTACTATTTATAGTAAGTCAATGGATGGCTCCGATGAGCTCAGACAAGTTAGAGGAATTGAATGATGCTCTCAATTTTTATTTTTGGCTTCCGGTTTGGGCTCCAAGAATCTTGGAGGGAGCGTCAATTTTTAGTAAATCACCCCGTCAAATTCATTCATCTTTCTCTATTATGATCATGCATGTGTTGTCATATTTCGATTTTGATGCTTCTTGAGTCATTTTCACAAAACAGGTGAATTATGATTATTATTTAATTAAATACGATAAGGTTGCTATTTTTGTTGGTATTCTATATTGGTCACCTTAGTGTCATAGCTCGTTGGAACTGGGTTGAAAAGTTTTAAATCTTGGGGATAGGAAACAATGACCTTTTGTGTCAGAATATAATGATATTGATGAAAAGTCGTTTCTGGAGCCAAAGGGAGTTAATAAATTGTAAAGAGCCTGGCTGGCTCTTAAAAAATAAACTAAACTCTATGTCTAATTTAATTGCAAATTTTGAATTTTTACACAAATATGAATTCTGATTATTTCTCTAGACTTTAAAAAAATAACACCAACAGCAAATTCTTCCTTAATTTCTCATTGAATGATAAAAACATTAAAGTGCCTGAATTTATTATCAACAAATACAATCCCAATAAGCACCAGGCAAATTGATGTGACCACTTGGAAGATGATGTAACTTCACCAAACTTTGACGTAGCCTAGTGAATGTTGATGTACCCTTAAGGGAAAAGAAACGTGGCCACCAAGGAAGTTAACGTAGCTTCCTAGAAAAATTTCGCAAGCCTCCAGGAGATATAACGTAGCCTTCCACATCATCAAACACAACCTCTAAAGGTTTTGTGACAGCCTTCTAAAAAAACGTGAGGCCTGGGAAACAAACGCAGCTCTCCCTAATAAATTCGCATCCCTAAACAATTGATACACTTCTCAATTGTTGAGTTATAGTCCCTCAATAATTATCGCAACATTCCCAGGATAATAACAGCGTTTCCTTGTAATTCAATTCTTGAATTAAAATCGATTTCTTGTGATGAATATCTTCAACCAGCAACTTAAATAACCTTCTACAAACCAGTATACAACAACACCAATTTGTATTTCCTCAAGTAAAATCAAAATGTGATTCTTAGAATTCAGAAGCAAAATTCATCATCAATCAATGATGATTCAAATTGTAGAAAGAGGAATCGGTCCTCAAAACCCTAGCCATTTCTCACAGTCAAGAAGCTTCATAAATTTTATCAAATCAACAATCAATAATGAAAGTGTTTTTTCAAATTGAATATATAGCTTTTTTGGAAAAAGCTTCAATTTCACTTTTTTCACTTAAGAGGCTTTTTAATGACAACTTCATTTTATAACATTAAGTTATAAAGTCATTAAGTTATTAAATTAATATAATTTAATTTAATAACGATAACTTTAAAATAAAAAGCCACTGTAAACCACTAACTGCAACAAATCCATTACTAACACCAGAGCCTCAAATTTCAACTGTCCTGCCAGAAATAGCCAACTACTAAAAATAGACTTACTATAAATAGTAAATCTCTCAAACTGGAGATCCCCTGAAACTCAATCATGAAACATCTGACACTGTGCAAATGCCCTGCTAATCCTGGCCATACCCAAAATACTACTTACTAAAAATAGTAAATTGACCAAATTGACCCGAACAAAAAGCAGACCGGATAATCTAAACCTCCCGAATGGAATCCCAACACTGGCTCCACCAACTGACCCCCTCTGATCGCCTGATTAGCTTGCGAGGGTCGCCAAACCAAACTAATCCAATCGTCTGAAAAACAGGGACATTACATAAATTATGTTATTCAAATATTTGCCAAGTATAAAGCAATGGACATTTAAGTGAAAAGTGTGTGAGAGAAGCTTTTTGTCTTTGGTGTCTTGAGGAAGATATCTTTTATTATAAAAGCAATGTTTTGTGCAAAAGCAATTCATTCTTGGCTATTGTTTTATTTTCATGGAGAATTTGTTGAAGGGTTTCAACAAGGGTTTTGTGAGGACTTATTCCTCTTTTTTGCACTATGAATCACTAAATGATGTGGTGAATTGTGCTCTGAATATCAAACAATTAATTCTGATTATGTTGGTTACAATTTTGGTGCTGCTATATATCAAAGAAATTCACTATTTGTTATGTTTTACATGTTGAGAGCTACGTCTGGTTTATAAGGAGGCGCAATCAGATTTGTGGAGACTGTCATCTCCAGAATTGAGTAGCGTTAGACTTTTAATGGGCTGAGATTTTTACTTTAGAAGCTGTGTTGACTTTCAGAGCCTGCGTCAACACCAATAGAGGTTGCATTTTCTTCAAGAGGGCTGGATTTGTAATTTCTTGGTGGTAGAGATTTGCATATATGGCAAGGTGCACATTTGATAGTGGAATTATAAATAATCAAACAACATTATATATGTATATTCACAAAATTGAATTGTTTGCAAATAATATTATGGAATTGAAATTGTGCTTTAAAATTTAGAATTCAGTTGCATTTCTTATATCTCAAAACAAAAAAAATTGCAAAACTTTCAAAAAAAAAATTCAACATAGCAAGGCTCTTTACAGTGGTATCAGAGCTTGCATGCTAAGTGTTCAACAAAATGTCAAACATCCAAAATTGAATGAAATTCAATGTTTGTCAGAGTTAGAACTTGCAGGGGCTCTCTCTCTCTCTCTCTCTCTCTCTCTCTCTCTCTCACACACACACACACACACACACACACACGCATATGCAGCAGCAAATAAGTTCATACACCACTATGCTAATAATAATATTAAAGCAACGTAGAAAAATACATCACCACATATATTAACATTTTGGTCCAAATGACATAACAAAATGCCAAAATAAACTACCATATCAATGTTTCTGTTCAAAAATAATAATGTCAACATTAATAATGAGCCATTATTGATCAAATATCATAAAAAACCATCAAACAAATAATAATATTAATAATAATAATAAATAATAAAACAAGTAATAAAATAATATATGATAATAAATTATAATATTAAATTAACCACAGTATTAATATACTAATGAAGAATAATATGATATAATATTATAGCAATTAATGAATACAATAATAATATAATATATTATTCATATCATAAATATATGTAAATAAAGAATTGTAATATATCATAACCTATTATTAAGATAATATAATATATTACTAACAATATTGATAATAATAATAAAAATAGTATTCAAATATAAATTAAACTAACATTATCTGCATAAAACTTTAGATCAACACTCAGCACTTTATTATTGAAACTAAAGTGAATAATTTAAAGTAACTCTATAACTAACATTATCTGCCCCCGCATCTTGAACCCACAACCTAGGCATACAACTTTATAACCGACGTTATCTGCTAAATTCATTCAAAATTCTTCCTAGGCTTGTGCAATGGTTTGCAAAGTCTGCCAAATTCACAGGAAATTCTTCGAGGGTCCCACTGGGCGAATGTCGACCGACTTTCTCAAACTGGTGCTGAATTTGCAGCAAATGTGAACCGTCTTCAAATTTACGTGAACCGAATTTTGAATTTGGGGTCAGTTGAGCGAATGTGGTAACATAGGTGAAAACCATTTGAGTATACCCTTAAAAGCTTGCGATAGGTGGGTGGATTCCTTGACAAGATTGCATCTAGTAGAGTCCAAGTTCATCCATACTTCCTTTCATTCCTAGTTAGAAGTAGAATTAGAAGTAAAAGTAGAAGTAGAAGTAGAAGTTAAGTTTAAGTTTGAGTTGAAGCAGAAAAGTTTTAAAATCAAAAACTATATTTTCATTGCACATTGTTAAGCTAAATCTTTAGAAGTGCAAGAAGTTTATATCCATTGAATGAATGGTGTAAGTCCCCTAATTGATTACCAGCAAATGACATTATTTCACTGACAGCGTGTCCACAATTGAGAAGGAACTTTGAAGTCATTTCATGATCTTACTTTGCAAGCTTAGCATGAGAGGTGACCTTATTCAAGAGAGGATTGAGTATCTAGTGTTTCACTCCAAAATGTTGGGTGTTTGATTCTGCATGTATTGGAACAAAAACTCACCTCAACAATACCTAGCCACAAGAATGCCTTTATTTTGGGCCAAAATCTTTAGGTGGGATGTTGATCACTGAGAGACTAATAAGCCAACGAGAGTACATTCTTCTGCTGGAGTATAAAGCCAAACTAATGTGTAAATTTGTGTAGTCAAAATGATTGGATGGGTAGATAATTCATGAGGAAGTTGATGGACCTAGGCACCATGATGCGTAACCAAAGAAGAGATGGTCTCTTTCTTCTATCCATAAACGCAAATGTAAATCAATTGACAATAATCAAAAGTGAGGCAACCATGTCCTTGCATTAAAGTTTGTTGTCAAGATATTAAATACAGCTTGATATGTTTGGTGATACCTTAGAGGTTAGTCCACCAACTAGTTTTATAAAAATTTCGCCTGGGTATAGCATATGTTTATCTGAGTGTCGTGCTCCACAGTGAAGTAATTTTTTTTTACACTCCCCATGCAATTTTCATAGCCAGAATATTGGTTGAAGAGTTAAATGATTTGATGTTAATTCCACCTTGTTAACCAGTGCAACCTTTAATCCAACAAATAGTCGATGCTTACAATAATTATTTATTCCTTGACATTAAAAAATTCATTGAAACTTGAGTAGTTGATCTTAAGTGATCTTGAGTACTTGAAGAAGAGGCATCATGTGTAAACTCATTGCTTACAGAACAGCCTGAATCAATTGAACCATCCCGCAAATGTCAGCAATTAATTGGCCCATACTTCCATTTGAATAGTTTATTCTAGTTCTTATAGAGGGAAACTCAGATAGTTTATTGCAAGCTACCCTTTCAAAAATTCAAGAAGGTCAAGTATTTGTTAAATCAAATTTATCTCATTTATTTGCTTCCCAAAGCCAGTTGGTATTTAGATGGCAAATTTTCATTTGCTTCTCAAGGGCAGTTATTTCATTTACACAGCAGGATTTTAAGCTGTCTTCATCTCATGCGGGATGAGAATGAGAGTGTCATCAACAAAAAGGAAAATAGAAAATCTGATACATTATTTTGAGCTGGGATACCTTAGATCCTCCTACTCACCTTTGCCTACTCTGAACAGTCTGAATGGATTCTATTTCTAACCCACAAGGATGCCCAACTATGGGATAATAAGGTCAACCCTGGATGGCATCAAAGGTTGGACAGCCACTCCATTGACCAAGATTGTGTAGGTGGGAGTTCTTACACAGTTGCTGATCCAAGAGAACTATTGTATAAGATCTAGATTTTGTGTAGAGTACAATTGCATTCATATGATATGTTAGGCATTGCATTGAAGCATCTTCGAAATTGATTCCATACCCATCTGACCAGATTTTGTGAAGCAAACATTACATTCATCTTATGCATTTGCCACTACATACAAATTTCTTAGAGATCGGTTTAATACACAACACGCCATTCTTGTAGTATGTAGTTATATCCACCAAATGCATTTAACACTGAACACAACTGTCTTGGAGCCTATTCTAAATTTGTGTGTTTATTTTGATTTCACAAGGAAGCACAATTGGTACATATATAAAAATTAAACACTGTAAATAAAACATGAAGTCGTCCCTTCTTTTTTCTGATGCCATGTGGGTTGAACTGACCATTGATGGAATGGAGCCCTGCCAGGCTGCTTAAAACTCATCCAACCTCATCAGATAGCAAAATCTTTACTGACCTCAAAAGTATCCTTATTGACGTTAATTAAATGTACATTTCTGCATTAGTTGACAGGGTTAATATCAACCACAGAAAGCACAAAGAAATTGTTGTTATGAGACCCAAAAGACTAACTTGTCACTTTTTCTTCACAAGTTTGTCTACAAATTACTTATGAACAACAATCACAAACATTTGAATGACCAACACATAAATTCCCGTGAACTGCAAAATAATGACAAAATGTACATAAATTCTGTAGAAGATATATTGCAGGTCTGATAGCTTAATCCTCATCAAATTACTTCTATAATTCTAACATATCTTGACACTTTACGACAACCTCAACAAGATATATAAATAGCTATTCAACTAAAAGCATATCACCCTGATAAAATATGATGATCAGGTATATAAGAAAAAAAAAAGTGTATAGCAACAATATTACCTCTACCGTATTTCAAAATTTTCATTCATCTTCAACATTTGACGATTTTCAGAGAATGAAAAACCTTCTGCTCAAGAAACTCCAGGGTTCACGAGTTTTTTGAGCATTCTGTGGAAGCAAAATCAGATAAATTTAAAGCTTCATTACTAACAAAAAAATTTCTGAAAACAGCAATTACAGTTAGAGACCCAGTTGATAAATCATTTGCAACACATGCTTGTCCCATGAGCTATATTGTTGGGCTTGTCAAAAATAGTTAATGAAATAATAAATAACCTTAGGGATCAGTGCTATTGAATTGAAGTTCAGGGAAATAAAGAATTTAATTTCAATTAAGGATAAAAGTATTGAAATTATGACATTAAATTATGGTTTCTTGCCAAATAATGTCCTTTCATATATACTGTTTGCCATGAGCCAAACACATTCCATCTCTACCAAATTGCCATGAAAGATATCAAAGATCTCATTGATCTTGGAGTCCTTGAATCTGCAGGTATTGTCATGAAAACCAAACAATTAAACTTCATGTCTTTTATACAAGAACAATGAGTCATTCCATAGAACAAAACAAGATCTCACTACACAGTTTTCTAATCCTTTCGAATAATAACCACAAATTATGTACTAAATAAGCAGGTAAATTTTATAAATAATTCTGTGCATAATAGACTTTTCTTTAATACACACAAAATAATGCAGATTATCTTTTTCTTTCTTTCTGAAAAGCCAATCAAAGAAACTGGATAATTGGGGTCATATTGTTTCCACTTTAGTCAAGAACTTGTCAAGTGGCCTAGATTAATGAAAACCAAATTAAGCAAATTTTGTTATTACTAACCGGTTACTGAGAAGGGGGGGTGAATCAATAAAAGCTATTCCTATTCCAATTCAACACTTGTTTAATTATTCTTCTAAGATAAGCAGAATATAAACAATCATCAACAAGCATAAATAGAAATACACAGATCAACACAAGATGTATACGTGGAAACCCTCGGTTAGACGGAAAAAAACCACAGTGAGACAGAGCTCACAACTTCACTACTGTAGAATGAAAGCGCCCTGTTAGGAGCTTACAAAGCACTGGTGAAAGTGCTACCCGGTTAATGGATTTTATAGAAGATCGGTTAAGACCTTAACCCTGTTAAGAGTTCCCTGGTTAGAGGTCTTTCAACATCAACAAAGATGTTACCCTGTTAGAGGATTTTACAAAGAACCAATTAGGTCCACCCTGATAGAGGGATTTCAATTTGCTTTCACACCTTATAAAAGCAATGATCTCATATGACACTGATTGTCTGTTAGATCATACCTCTTGATCTCTTCCCCTGTTTTCTTGGTTGTTGAATCTTTTCTATCTCTTTGCCTTTCACCTCTAATGACTGTGATCTTTTCGCAGATGTCTCTTCACTGCTCTATTTACTCAACAACTTTCAACAACACTTTTCTTGCGTTCTATGACCTATATTTATAAAAGAGTTCACCTTCATGAAACCCTTAACTCATAGAACCGCCAGGCTATAAACTCAACAATAAATCATGCATCTAGCAAAAAGCTATGCATTCTGATCTGGAGTTTACCTTTAAAACATCTGTAGAAATAAAGATAGCTCCTAGTAAAAAGCTAACTCCACTTCTGAGCGGTGGATGTTCCATATAATCCAGTTTTAACTCAAACTGCTCCGCAGAATCCAGTGCGAATCTTCAAGCAGTAGACCAGTATACACTTATACCCGGTTCATCCCTGTATGCAATATAAGACCGGTACTGTGTACTTGGATCGGTCTTCCGGTGTATCCCTTTTGCTTAATCTACCGGTGCATACACTCTGTTTTCAGTCTACCGATGTCTTTGAAGTAACGTGAGTGACCGGTGAACCTTTACTGATGGGAATGGTATTTGTGATTTACACTAATGACAACTTAAATTGCTAACAATCTTCCCCTTTGTCATTGGTGGCAAAACTATACACAAAACCATACTCACTTATGACAATTTATACCATTAGTTCTGTAGACTTTCCTTTTCTCTGTAGCACACTTCTCCTGTCTGTGTGCTCCGATTGAGTGGCTGTAGCTGTTCTGTCCTGTTCCTTTTATGACCTTTCCACTGTCTGAGTGCTGCTCTACTTCCCTTTTCCCTTTCTGCTTCCTCTGGTTTCATCTACTTGTTCTTCCCCTTTTTGCCTTCATAGGACAAAGGGTTGTTCTTAGGATTTCACATTTGTAGCTTGGTGAAGATATCCTTGTAGATAGTCTTGGCAGAGTGAAGAAACGGTGCCCATTGACCGGTTACACGTTCAATGTTCTTTTGGGCTGCTTTAAGAGAAACAATGGTGTTCTCCATATCTTCCACAGTTTTGTAATCTAGTTCATTGATCAAAACCTCTGTAGAAGTCGCGGTTTGCTGCATGGAATCAAATATTGGGGCCAAAAATAACTAAAATTCAATAATGTCTTGGATTCTCTTATTCTCCTCTTCTACTAAAATTTGTTGCAGATTTATTCTTGATGTCAAATTGAGATGACAAAGCTCTTATTTCTTCAGAGGTCTTTGCAGACTTCTCTGTCAGATCTTGCACAAATACTTCGAAGTATGAAGTTCGAGTCATCAAACTGCCTGCCACTTGAAGTTGTTGAAGCACTCTGAGGTTGGCTGATACAGTTACCTTGATTTTTTCAACCTATTTGTGGATAATCTCTACACTTTTCTTCTCATAGTGGTCTATTGCCACAGTCTCTGCATCTGTGAGATCATCACTGATGGCTTGTGCCAAGACTTCTAGCTGATCGATGACCGGTTCATCTTCATCTATATCAGCATTCGGTACGAAGTTGCACAAGATGTTCTTTATAGTGGTCAGGACCATGTCCTGTTTCCTTTTGGTCAGCTCTTTTAGCTGTCTTGTTGACATTTTTCTGATGTCAACTACTGTATCAGTGACTTTACTTATTTTGGCTTCCTTGTCCTCAGAAATTGACAACTTTCTCTTTGATGAGGAGCTTGGAATATCTACTTGCTCCTTTTGCTTGGGCTCCTATTCCGGTTGAGCTTGCTCAGTTTGTACAAGAATTTCTTGTTCATGTTCCTTATTTTCTTCATCTCCCTGTTGAGTTTTATCTTCTGGTGGCACCACTTCTTCAGGTAGTGTCATGTCCCCATTCTGGCTGACATCGTTTAGCGTGTCGGATCAGTCTATCACAGGCTCTCGTAGACTAGTGGTGTTGTGGAGAGAGTCGACCAACGACTATTTTGGCAGTATTTGGCTTTACAGTTGATTAGTGATTTGGGCCTACATTCGTTATAAAGTAAAGTTACTTTATTCGGGGCCAGTTTTATAATTTGATGTTGAGATGCACTTTTTATTATAAGTTATATTTTATAAAAGTGCACTTTATTTCATAAGAATATTTGGATGCTTCTAGATGTTTAAGTGACTTTTAGAGGAAGCTACTAAAAAGTGAATAAATAGACCCTATGGGTCTGGCATTTGATCATCCAGTTTGTATTTTCTCCCTTGACATCAGATTGTGATTCAGTCACAGTCTATTGTGGAGCCAAGTGGTTTCAGATAGTCACTAGGTCTTTGGGAACGGAATCTCCCTTGGATTCGCATAACTGAGGGGGTGAGATATCCTCTAAAGGGTTGCACTTTGGAGATAGTATTCAGCTATCTCAAGCTGAGCATCAACTGTGGCCAAGGGCCAACTTTTCGGGCATTTGATTTTCAGGAAGATTTGTATTGCAAGGAGTTAATTACAAATTCTGAAGTTCTTGTTTGATTCAGCATTTATTAGGAGTATTTCAGTTGAAGAGGGTTTGTAGTTGTTCAGGAAACTTGATATAAGAAGCCGTAGCTACCCAGCTAATTATGGTGCATTTGTTAACTGAGTTCGTCCTATTCTGAGCAAGATATTGGAGGCTTCTTTGTGCACACTAAATAAACATTCATATCGCACCTTAGCAGAATATAATTGCAAGTATTTGGAAGACGTCTGTACTGTGTAGAGATTTGGATTTGTACAGGAAGAATTTACCAAAAATCGCAGGGGTTTTTGGTAAACAATTTTGCAGGCCATATTTTGAGTTTGTATTGGCCGAAGGGCACAGTCTTGGAGGAGTATCCTGTCTGTAATTATTAACTGGAAATCGCAGGTGATTTCCTTTGTATTTTTCGGGCAGGGGGTTTCAGCAAATTCGGCACTTGCAGGGACATCAAGCAAAAAAATTGCAGAACCTGGGAGCAGTATTTATTTTGAAATTAATCCATAGCAGGTTGAAACTTAACAAGGGTTAGTTTGCTGCATTCCTGAAGTCTGGGCGCTCCAATCTAGGGCAGTTTCATCACTTTTGCAGGGGAGAAAAAAACTCAATAACAATCACAGGTGCTGCGCCACAATTTCCTGGCATTTTCGTCAGCAAATAAAATCATAAAAAACACTGCAACCCAGTCGCAGGTATTTAGGATTTTGGGCGACACAGTTTGGATGAAATCTGTCACCTTTCAGTGGAGGAAAAAAATCAAAAAGTGCAGAGCCTTTGCTGACCTATACGGCCCAGCAGACACACCCAATTTTCACAGGCATTTCTCCCAGGTATAGCAGAACATGTCCGCAGCAATAGTCAGTTGTTTGGCAGCGAATTTGGAGTATTTAGCAAGATTGTAAAAAGGGGTTTGAACTAGTCTAAGATCAGACCTTGCAAACAGAATTCATGCTTCAGAATTTCCATCCAAGGGTTGATAGAGCAGACCACTTACAGTTTGGAGTTTGAATCAAAATTCAGGTTCTTTATTGTCTTGTGTTCCTTAATGATTACTTGTCCAGTTGGTTGTAAATTTTCAGTATTATCCTATGCATGTGACAGACCCTAAACTAGTTAAGTTTGAGTGCTGAAACATTGAGTTAGTTGTTTGAGATAGTTGTTGAGAAATATTCAGTTTGCATTGGCAAAGGACTTAGTTTTGCATTAACGGAAGAATTAACAAGTTATTTCCAGTATCCAGTATTTTGTAATTTCTGAGTTGTTTCAACTGCATATATGTTTGTTTGTCGAGTGTTCGTAAAAATAATCAGTAGTTTAGAGGCCTATTTTGTACGGGGACACTACAGTGGTATCAGAGCGGTTTTCTTGCCATCCTGTTGGGTGACAACCGAATTACATGAGTGATCAGCACTCGATTGATTGCAGAATGGACAAAAAGAGGTACATTTCATGGTCAGTTAACCGTCCTACACGGCTTACTTTCTTGAAAGAGGAACCGCAAAGCAGTAAAAAAGGTAATTGTTCAGACAGTTTGGTTGAGATCGGTAAAATGACTGAGGCTATGATAAAAACAAACCGTGAGTTGAGTGACAAGTTGGCTAATCCAGCTAGTATGGATAGTTTGGGTAGATGGGCAAATTCACTGTTTGGCAGATCTTCTCGCAAGGCACCGGCTGATACAGTGAGAGATATTACCAGGAATCTTAATGAGGAGTTCGATAAACAAGCTTACAGCCAGGTAGAGATTTCAGTTTCTACTCAGCCACAGGAGGAAGTGGTGACGGATATTACACGGATTGATAACAACTGTCGACTTGATACTCAAGTTGAGACAATTGTATAGAGGTCGCCAAAGGGTGATGTCACAGGTACTCAGGATGGTTTGGTTACGACAAGCAGTGACTATAGCGTAGTGGGTTCAGATGATGATTATGAGGATGTTGTTGTGCACGATGGTGAGATACCTGGTAGAGATGAGCAGACATTGAGCATTCATGACCTTGCTGAGAGGGAGTACCAAGCACAGTTGGATGCTTCGTCACATGAGGTTGAGGCTGGTAGTACTGCACATGATTTGTCCAGCCAACTGAAGATGAACGAAGACAGTATTGTGACTACATTATCTCATCATGACAGGATGCAGCATATGATAGAGGATCACATCCGAATGATTTAGTTACAGGGCAGACATAATGGGAGCGATGAAGTTGAGTTATTTACATCTTCTATCAGATTGTGACCATCTTCTTAGCCTTGACGGAGACTATTCAGATGCCTTGAGGAGGAAGGAGGAAGAAGTTGATAGGCTTTCTCGCGAGCTTGAGGACACTCGAGCTTCTTTGGTGAATACTCCATTGGCATTACAGGACTTGGAGAGACATGGGGATGAGCATGGCGTGGAGTTGAGTTTACTTTCATCTTGCACACTTGATACTCAACTTTCTGCAGCAGGCGGATCACATGTGGTCGTTGATAATGTTGGGAGTTCATCTTGCATTCACATCCAGGACACAGGGACGGTGTCAGACAGTGATTGCTTGGGTGCTATCATAGATTTGATTAGCAGATTGCACGGTGTTGTCCTTTCTTGTGCCAGCAGCTTGTCAGATGTTGGTATTAGTTTCTATACACCGGTGTTGGGAGTTGTGTGCATTTCCAGTCGACCACTCAGGGTGCAATGGGTTTGTGATGATTCAGGCACATCCGAGGTGTTAGTGATTATAGATGAGTCCCAGGATCATATTGACATTGATGACATCCAAGAGGATGCATCGGACAGTTGTGAGGACTCAGTTTCTTTTGGTATGGAGGAGTTGAACAGCGATGCTACAGTTTTTGATACTCCGTATGTTGATATGAGCTTTGGAGTTGTTTTGCAGAGTGTGGATGGTAGTACTCCAGAGATCAGTGGTTTTGAGGATACTCCTTTGGACAGTGTGTCAGAGGAGGATTGTAGGAGATAGTCTAGCCAGCATTATCATGTGACTAGTCAGCTGAGAGTTAGTGAGCGTGACATTTCTGCCGCTTGCAAGCATTTCGATGCTGCTCGTCAGTTGTTAGCAGTTTACAAATGGGGTTCTCCTACTAGCGATGAGCAGGGAGGTAGTTATCTTTCCTTGACGGAGATCCACTCTTTATGGGAGGCTATCCGGATTCTGAGATAGCATTATATGCAATTGGTAGCCGACAGAGATTATCTTATGGAGTGGGGCAGTACAGCGTACGATGCATTGTTGGCCAAGGAAGATGAGGTGAGTGAGCTTACTCAGCAGCTAGAGGTGACTTCTGAGATTCTTGAAAGTACACAGTTGGCTTTCGAGGAGTCAGTTTCATTTGGCTGAGGTGACCATGGAGTTAGAGCGACTGCAGTCTTTACCAGATTTTGTACAGTCACAGGTTGTGGTGTCTGGTGATCCGAGGATGTCCATGGTCGAGATTGTCAGAGACAGTGGAGATGGGGATGCATCCATCCTCGATACTAGCATTGGCATATCGGGTTCGTTTCCACTAGAGTCAGGTTCAGTTGAGTTGGGTGCTGCTACAGATTGTTGTGGTATGCCTGACATGGTGGTGGTCTCTACTACTGATGGTATGGAGACTAGGGATGTTGTATCAGAGATCATGTGTGATGTTGGTGAGCCAGCAGTTGGCATGGTTCCTGCTAGTGATACTACTCCCTTGGCCATGTCTTCAGAGGTAGTAGTCAGTTCCAGCTTGGTTAGTGATCGGTTGCAGTTAGTTTCATCTAGATTGCAGTCTGAGTCACTGATTGAGATTGGCGCATTTTATCGGCATTACACTGTGAGGTATGCTCATCAGTTTACCTTTGATGATCATGTTGATGAGATAATGATACCTAGATGTACTTTGGTTCCTAGTGCTTGTCATCAGTTATGGGATGGTTTGATGCCACGGGATGAGAGTTGTGATGGGCATGACATGGCAATAGGTTCTGCGGTTGACAGCTTGATAATACATGACTTAGAGCAGGAGTTTGGGAGTGATGCTTCAGCGGTTGTTGTTATTGATTCTACTCCTTTGGCTATGACATCTCCTGACTTAGCTGGTGATCAGTCGCAGTGGGTTGTATCACCTGTGCATGGTGAGCTGTTGACTGAGGTTGGTTTTCTTTATCAGCATTATACTACAGGGTATGTACATCAGTTTACATTTGATCCTTGTGTTGAGGAGTTGATGGCAGGCAGATTTGGCTTGGGTTCTATTTCTTGTTGTTTATCTTGTGATGTCTTTTCGCCAACAGCGGTGCATGGGAGTTATGGTTATGAGACAGTGGTCGGTGATCTGCAGAGTTGTGTTGACTGCAGGAGGTGTCCAGTGTGTGGATTATCCGTACTTGGTGCAGTTTCATTTGGGAGTGTTCACCATTGTTGCAGAGTTGGATTGTGCGCTCTGCATAAGCCAGTGGGATGCGTTGATGGTATTTACTATGTTGGCAGTTTGAGTTGTCCTCTCTACTTGGGTTCTGATATTTCGAGAGTTTGTTTCTCATGGGATCCTGACTGTGGCAATTGTGATTCTGGAGTTTGTTTGAGCTGTATTTGTCAGTTTCATTATGGGTTCCTCTTGATTATATTTTAGAGGACATTGCAGGAGCTTGCATTGATTGACAACAGTGTAGATCATGACTTCATTTGGGATCCAGGTGGATTGATTGGTTTATTGTTCAGCCATTGCTTGGGGACAAGCAATTTCAGGAAGGGCGGACTATCATGTCCCCATTCTGGCTGACATCGTTTAGCGTGCCGGATCAGTCTATCACGGGCTCTCGTAGACTAGTGGTGTTGTGGAGAGAGTCGACCAACGACTATTTTGGCAGTATTTGGCTTTACAGCTGATTAGTGATTTGGACCTACGTTTGTTATAAGGTAAAGTTACTTTATTCGGGGCCAGTTTTATAATTTGATGTTGAGATGCACTTTTTATTATAAAGTTATATTTTATAAAAGTGCACTTTATTTCATAAGAATATTTGGATGCTTCTAGATGTTTAAGTGACTTTTAGAGGAAGCTACTAAAAAGTGAATAAATAGACCCTATGGGTCTGGCATTTGATCATCTAGTTTGTATTTTCTCCCTTGACATCAGATTGTGATTCAATCACATAGTCTATTGTGGAGCCAAGTGGTTTCAGATAGTCACTAGGTCTTTGGGAACGGAGTCTCCCTTGGATTCGCATAACTGAGGGGGTGAGATATCCTCTGAAGGGTTGCACTTTGGAGATAGTATTCAGCTATCTCAAGCTGAGCATCAACTATGGACAAGGGCCAACTTTTCGGGCATTTGATTTTCAAGAAGATTTGTATTGCAAGGAGTTAATTACAAATTCTGAAGTTCTTGTTTGATTCAGCATTTATTAGGAGTATTTAAGTTGAAGAGGGTTTGTAGTTGTTCAGGAAACTTGATATAAGAAGCCATAGCTACCCAGCTAATTATGGTGCATTTGTTGACTGAGTTCGTCCTATTCTGAGCAAGATATTGGAGGCTTCTTTGTGCACACTAAATAAACATTCATATCGCACCTTAGCAGAATATAATTGTAATGACCCTTACCAATAAGCCACTAAAAAGCCCTCAAAAATGTAACTCAAAATGTAGATAGAAAATTATTTTGCAATATATGAGTTCACTGTCCCAAAATTTCAGAATAATAGATAGCAACCAAATACCATCTAAAACACTATCAATGATGTAGGAAATTGCTCAAAACCATATGCCATTCATATATCAACAATTTGCAACAATGCCATACATATTTCAGCCAATAATATGATCATCAAACCCTAGGTTTGCAATATAGATAGACTAAAAATTACAATGCCCTTTCACTTGCAAAATCCTAGCCTTCCTTTGATACTAATAATGCCAGATGGCAAACAAAGACAAGTACAATGTAAAATAGTGAATTGCTGAAGCTATATTTTGTACTCGGCTGAAAACATACATTTCTCAGAAAATATGTCAAATGCCAAATGAGAAGTGAAAAACCTGATTGTAGATGGCTGTGATAATTTTTACCAGTGCTGAAGATGCCAACACCCAAGCCAAAGTCACCCCAAATCTTAAAATGTACTTTATTGCAGATTTTCAAAAATGTCTAGGAATTTGGAAAATTCCTTAAAAATAAATCATGGCATTTTGGGACTCCAAAATGCACCTGTCTTTATCTCCTCGACGATAGAAATCCGATGCAAAAAATACCCAGAATGATATGCTGAGTAATGAGGAAGATATGAGCAAAAATGTGGTTCCAAAACCCTATCCTGAAAATCTAAAAACTGAATTAGACTTGTAGCAAAAACTTTTTCGGATTGCTTTTTCGCTCTGCTTTTTCGGATCTGCTTTTTCGCTTTGCTTTTTCAGGTCTGCTTTTTCGCTTTGCTTTTTCGAATCTGCTTTTTCGGATCTTCTTTTTCGCTTTGCTTTTTTGGATCTGCTTTTTTTTTCCCTCTTGCAATCAAAAACTCAAACCCTCAGGTGAGTCTGAGGACTCCAAATAAACTCAACTTAAAATGGCTGAATACCACTTCCAAAGTGCAACCCTTCAAAGGATATTTCACCTCCTCAGTTATGCAAATCCTTAAGAAACACCGTTCCTAAAGATCAAATGACAATCTGCAGACCAAGATGGCACCACAAATGCTCAAAGAGAAAAGTAGTGTAAACTCAAGTCACGGGATGTCCAAATGAGAGGCCAAGCACTCTATTTATTTACTTTTCTAAGAAGCCACTACAACTTCTAAAAGTATCCATAAAATATTCTTATAAAATCCCTTTATAATGCACTTTAATATAAAAAGTAACTTTATAAAATAAAAAAGTGCAACTCAATTCAAAATTATAACATTTTGGCCACACATAACACATTATAATAAAAATATGATAAACACCATCTCTCCAAGAGCAAATAAGACCATCCAATCCCCAAATAATCATCAGAATGACTCTCTCACCAAAACCATCTGCCTATGAGAGTCCATGATAGGCAAATCCATAGAAAAATGGCACGTAACTAAAGAGGGGACATGACAATAATTGCAGGTATTTGGAAGACGTTTGTACTGTGTAGAGATTTGGATTTGTACAGGAAGAATTTACCAAAAATCGCAGGGGTTTTTGGTAAACAATTTCGCAAGCCATATTTTGAGTTTGTATTGGCCGAAGGGCATAGTCTTGGAGGAGTATCCTGTCTGTAATTATTAACTGGAAATCGCAGGTGATTTCCTTTGTATTTTTCGGGCAGGGGGTTTCAGCAAATTCGGCACTTGCAGGGACATCAAGCAAACAATTTCAGAACCTGGGAGTAGTATTTATTTCGAAATTAATCCATAGCAAGTCGAAACTTAACAAGGGTTAGTTTGCTGCATTCCTAAAGTCTGGGCGCTCCAATCTAGGGCAGTTTCGTCACTTTTGCAGGGGAGAAAAAAATTCAATAACAATCATAGGTGTTGTGCCACAATTTCCTGGCATTTTCGTCAGCAAATAAAATCATAAAAAACACTGCAACCCAGTCGCAGGTATTTAGGATTTTGGGCGACACAGTTTGGATGAAATCTGTCACCTTTCAGTGGAGGAAAAAAATCAAAAAGTGCAGAGCCTTTGCTGACCTGTACAGCCCAACAGACACACCCAGTTTTCACAGGCATTTCTCCCAGGTATAGCAGAACATGTCCGCAGCAACAGTCAGTTGTTTGGCAGCGAATTTGGAGTATTTAGCAAGATTGTAAAAAGGGGTTTGAACTAGTCTAAGATCAGACCTTGCAGACAGAATTCATGCTTCAGAATTTCCATCCAAGGGTTGATAGAGCAGACCACTTACAGTTTGGAGTTTGAATCAAAATTCAGGTTCTTTATTGTCTTGTGTTCCTTAATGATTACTTGTCCAGTTGGTTGTAAATTTTCAGTATTATCCTACGCATGTGACAAATCCTAAACTGGTTAAGTTTGAGTGCTGAAACATTGAGTTAGTTGTTTGAGATAGTTGTTGAGAAATATTCAATTTGCATTGGCAAAGGACTTAGTTTTGCATTTGCTATCTCTGGCTGCAAGTTTATGAAATTTTGTAATATTCCATATTTGAGAAATAACGGAAGAATTAACAAGTTATTTCCAGTATCCAGTATTTTGTTATTTCTGAGTTGTTTCAACTGCATATATGTTTGTTTGTCGAGTGTTTGCAAAAAATAATCAGTAGTTTAGAGGCCTATTTTGTATGGGGACACTACAGTGGTATCAGAGCGGTTTGTAAAAAATAATCTGAGCTTCTTCTTCCGGTTGCATATTAACTTCAACATCCTGTTCTTGTTGAAGTTGTTCTTCCGGAGGGACTTCTTCTGTGTGTTGCTCTTCAGCTATATGGAGTTCTCCCACAGGTAATCACTTCCTAGTTCTTATTCAACATTTATTTGTTCACCAGATGTGAACTCTTCTGTTTGAACATTTACATCACCGGTTGTAGGTTCTTCACGATTAGTGAATTCAACTGGTGGTGCCGGCACTTGTTCTGTATGATCCTGAGGACCTAATTTTTCAAGTGCACTGAAGTCATATTGTTGCCAGAAGTGCAGAGTCTCTTTATAGACTTGATTCTCATATCTGTTTAGAATTTGGGAAACTCTATACTTGGTATCCAAGTTCATTGCTGCTTCCTCTAGTAGAAGCTTTATTCTTTCTTCACTGAGACCAAGTCTAACCTTTAACAATGTTTCCCTGTTGATCCTCGTGTTTGTGCCTAGACTGGTCCTCCATTTTGTCTGAAGCCTAGAATTGAGTTCCGATGGGAACTTGGACCTACAGTCGCTTGGAGTTCTATTGTAGTCCATAAAAGTTTCTACTATGGTTACTATGACTGACTACTTATCATCTTCTCCTAGCAAACTATACCATTTGGCAACATTATCTACTTGTCCAAAGTCCATTACTTCAACAATATCATTAACACTCATTGTGTGTGTCTTACCTTTTCCTGGAGAAGTTAGAATGGTTGGACGAGCTGGATAGTCATTGCCTTGTTCATCAGTGATATCTACAATTACCGGTGCCTCAACTCTAAGCCCTCCTTTTCCTTTATCAGTGTCAGCGATCAATTGTTGCTCTTTGTCGAGCTTCTTCTACTTGTTGCTGGGTCTGAAGAAGTTTGGTCCACATCACTACTCCTTCATCATGCACTCTCTCAGCTTCTCCAACAAGCATGAGACCGATCCTCCTTTTTGTTAAGAAGGTTTGTTGATGGAGTTCAGCCTGTTCGATGGCTTCTTCCAGAGTGAGGTGGTTCTAAACCTCTAGAAGAGCTCGTATTCTCAGCTCATTTTCTCTTTCCATTGAAGGTTTTCATCTAACTTCAAGAATTTGTAGGAGATCCTCCGGTACAATCTTGTGAAGTTCGGTATGATGCAGATTATACTTATGAATGCAACGCACTACCGCTTCTTCAATCTTCCTCCTGTCTTCTTCATTCGCAAGTTGATATCTTTTGCTTACTGAACCCATTCCACCAGTTTCTTTCAATCCTGCCACATATTCATCAATTGTGGGCTTCCTACCTCTTGGTGGATCCTCCTTTACCAGTTTGCTTGAACCCCTCTTCCTTTTGATTAGAGGAACAATGTCTTATGAATCTCTCTCCTCTTATTCTCCCTCTTGGGTACTGGTTACCGGTTCTACTTTCTTCCTTTGAGCCTTGGGTTGCTCTGTCGCCGGTTTCTTCTTTGGTGTGGGGGCCCTTTTGGTGTAGACATTTTTTATCGGTGCCCTCTTTTTAAGATTCTCATGAATCTCGGTGAATGTACCGAACCGGTTTGCAGAGAGATCCAGATTTGCTTCATTTAGGGCATCAACATATGACTTAGCAATCTCGGTTCCACTACTTGAATGATGCAATGATCGGTGGAAACCAGAAAACACACATCATCCTTGTATGATTCAACAATTGTTGACGGCACCCGCTCCCTTGCGTGCATCCTTAGTTGAAAGGCTTCAAAATATTCGTTCATTACTTTACTTAACTGGTTTCCCAGTTGGTTGGCCAATTCAGCTATTTGGTGCATGACCGGTCTGTCGGTTTTCCTTGTAGCCTTGCCAATTCCTAGGAAGAAACTTTGATAATAGAAGTAGAGACATACCAATAAGATCTCGTACTTCATAGATTTCTTTTTGACAATACCGAGCTTTTTCATATTTTCAAATATCTGCCCTTGGAGCATTTCGCAGATATCATAGTTGGTGTTATCATACATTATCCTGTGGGCGGTATGTATGGCTCCTCTCGGCATACTGTTGAGCTTACTTGACTCATAGATTTTATATCCTATCACCGCGGATGCAAACCGAACCCCATCGTCTTCGATGTCGTTCACTGTCATGAGGCGACCATCGGATTTGGACTTCGTCAGCTTTGTGACAATTGCATTAGAGATCGTTCGCAGGGTTAAAGCTTCTCCTTCCTATTTGTATCCAATCACGAGATGCAAGTCCTCCGTGGTTATTTCTGTAACTGCACCCTTTTGGAGCCAAAACCCTCGATCGTGCACTCGACTGAGGACTAGTCGGATCTAGTCTAGTCGGAAGATAGTCGGATAGGTGACTCCATTGATAAGACCGGACGACACCAACTTCGCGTATCGGTCTTGTAGTCTTCTGTCCTCACACAGAGAGAGATACTCGCCCTAAATGTACGTTTCACCAAGTTCTTCCTGCTTGGCGTGGATAAACGCAGTCATATCTTCTGTCATAAAGATGCCCTCTGGTACTATTGACAAAGCTCCAACCATATCGGTTGCCCGATTCTGGATCGCCATAATATCATATGCAGGTCGGTCCACTTGATTTCCCTTGATCAACATCACAGTAGAGGATGATGAGGCCATTTCTTGATAATCGGTTACAATAGGTCGCTTGATCAGCATTACAGACAGTAGCTCATAGTGATCACAGCACGAGAATTTTACTTACCACAAGAATTCGTTAATCACAAAGAAAGCAAAGTAAAACTTATGAGTAATTCTCCTTTTTTTTATAGGGTTAGATCATAATGGTAACTATTTGTTAAATGGCTACAGTATTAAATGCCTTACCTAACTTTTCTTTCCATTTTTGCCAACCGGTGATCCGGCTTTTTCGGTTTGGCAAACCTTGGTTGATTACTGCATAATATCATATGCAGGTCGGTCCACTTGATTTCCCTTGATCAACATCACGGTAGAGGATGATGAGGCCATTTCTTGATAATCGGTTACCATAGAAGGTCGCTTGATCGGCATTACAGACAGTAGCTCATAGTGATCACAACACGAGAATTTTACTTACCACAAGAATTCGTTAATCACAAAGAAAGCAAAGTAAAACTTATGAGTAATTCTCCTTTTTTTTATAGGGTTAGGTCATAACGGTAATTACCAAACGGTAACTATTTGTTAAACGGCTACAGTATTAAATGCCTTACCTAACTTTTCTTTCCATTTTTGCCAACCGGTGATCCGGCTTTTTCGGTTTGGCAAACCTTGGTTGATTACTGCATACATGTCCGGTTATCCTTGTAGACTGAGTGAGTCCGATTCTCACCAGTCCTACCGGGAACGGTAGATGGTCTACCGGTTCCCTCTAGGCCTTCTTGGCTCAATTTGCTAAAGAAATATCACCATCAGCAAATGATGATCTTTCCTCTATTTTCTCCTCAACGGAGCTCTTTGATTCCCTTTTGAACCAAATTTGTCTGACTGTTTTTCCAGTCTTCTCTTCCTTATTGATCTTCTCATTTGAGGATAAGATCTTCTCTACCGGTTTGACCAATTCTTTCTTTTTCATAGATGACCGGTTCCAACAATTTTTGGCTAGGTGTCCAACTTTGTTGCAGTGATAGCAAACTATCCTGGTTGCCATCCATGGGTTCACCCTTCTAGTGTTAGGTGATTTGCACCATGAGTCACTGTGACTGTGTATCCCACAGTTTGCACAATTGGTTGTGCTCCGGTTCTTCTTTCTCTTGGTTGAATACCAGTCTTGGGGATCTGAATGCCATTGTCTTTGATATGCATTCTTTAGCCTTGTGTCCAAACTTATTGCATGCATAGCAGTAGCCCTTGAAGCTTCCCCTGCTTTCACTGGACACAGTTGTGGGGTTGGACCAGCATTCATTGGTCTTGTGGGCATACTTGCAACAGTTCTTGCAGTAGCTATTGTTTGGCTTTACCGGTGCATTCCTACAATCATTTGTTCTATGACCCGGTTTCCCACAATGAGTGCAAGAGGTGTTGAAGGTCTTCTTAGCTTTTTGTGCTAGCCGCTTCTTCTTTTCTTTCTTGCTTATCTTGGCTCCAGAAGACTCACCAGTCTCTTTGGTGACTTCACCAGTGAATCCAACACCGGTGTGATATTTATGCTTTTTTTTAGCTTTAAGTTGCTCATCAAGCTTGATCGAGCTCTCGTTGTATCTTCTTAGGGTTTCATTTCTTTCTTCAAGTTCTTTCATCTGTTCCTTTAGTTAATATAGCTCTAGTGCCAGTTTTTTGCATGCTTCATCCCTATCATGCCAACCCTTTTGCATGTTGGCGTTTTCTTGGGTGACAATTTGCATGTCTTCTTGGAGTTGTAAACTGATAAGTTCATTTGCCCCTACAGCTTCTTCTGCCCAGTTCCTTGCTTTTTCTGAGGCTGTTAATGACTTGGCTGTTGTGTTTCTTTCATCTTTAGCTTTTCTCTTTTTCTCAATCAGTTCAGTCATCTTCGGGGCATTCTCTTCTTGCTCCCTTTTGAGATTGGAGATTTGACCAATTAGGATCTAGTTCCTTTCCATGAGCTCAAAAACTGCCTCCTCAACTTCATCAGATCCACTCTACCCAGAGAGTTCATCAATGGTCTCATTGCTCTCATTCAATTGCAGAGCCAGCTCCTTTCTTTTTGCAAGTGATCTCCTCAGCCTATTCTCCAGAGAGGCGATGATGTCATTGGCTTCCTCTAGCTATTTCTGATATCTGTAACCCTCCATGATCTTTCTCTCAAGCAGTTAAGCTTTATATATGAGAAATCGGCTCTGATACCAATTCTTATTACTAAACGGTTATTAAGAGGGGGGGGTGAATTAGTAAAAGCTATTTCTATTCTAATTCAACACTTGTTTAATTATTCTTCTAAGATAAGCAGAATGTAAACAATCATCAACAAGCATAAATAGAAATACACAGATCAACACAAGATGTATATGTGGAAACCCTCGGTTAGACAAAAAAAAGCCACAGTGAGACAGAGCTCACAACTTCACTACTGCAGAATGAAGGTGCCCTATTAGGAGCTTACAAAGCACTAGTGAAGGTGCTACCCGATTAAGGGATTTTATAGAAGATCGGTTAAGATCTTAACCCTATTAAGAGTTGCCTGGTTAGAGGTCTTTCAACATCAACAAAGATGTTACCTTGTTAGAGGATTTTACAAAGAACCGATTAGGTCCACCCTGATAGAGGGATTTCAATTTGCTTTCACACCTTATAAAAGCAATGATCTCATATGACACTGATTGTCTGATTAGATCATACCTCTTGATCTCTTCCCCTGTTTGTTTGGTTGTTGAATCTTTTCTATCTCTTTGCCTTTCACCTCTGGTGACTGTGATCTTTTCGCAGATGTCTCTTCACTGCTCTGTTTCCTCATCAACTTTCAACAACACTTTTCTTGCGTCCTATGACTTGCATTTATAAAAGCGTTCACCTTCATGAAACCCTTAACTCAGAACCGCCAAGCTGTAAACTCAACAATAAATCATGCATCTAGCAAAAAGCTATGCGTTCTGATCTGGTGTTTACCTTTAAAACATCCATAGAAATAAAGATAGCTCCTGTTAAAAAGCTAACTCCACTTCTGAGCGGTGGATGTTCCGTATAATCCGGTTTTAACTCAAACTGCTCCACAGAATCCGGTGCAGATCTTCAAGCAGTAGACCGGTATACACTTATACCCGATTCATCCCTTTATACAATATAAGACCGGTACTATGTACTTGGATCGGTCTTCCAGTGTATCCCCTTTGCTTAATCTACCGGTGCATACACTCTGTTTTCAGTCTACCGGTGTCTTTGAAGTAACGTGAGTGACCGGTGAACCTTTACCGGTGGGAATGGTATTTGTGATTTACACTAATGACAACTTAAATTGCTAACAAATTTGTTAGTTTGTCCAGGTGGCTAAAGCATCATCTATCACAACAACTTTCGCTTGACCATGATGATTTTGAAAATGTCGCCTGGCAAAAGCAGCAATATTGTCACAATCAAGCCAGAATGTGGAATGTGATGGAATTTTTCCATTTGGCATTTCAACTTGCTTCCCTGACGTTTGATCTTCCATTTTCGGTGCATGAGACTACATACCAAAGGTTAAATTAATTTTTATAAAATACACTAGATATGAATTTGTGGTGGGTTGTAAGACATGGCTTTGAATCAGAGATAAGGAGGAATATTGTGGGATTCAATTGTTCATGGTAGAAAAGAGATTGCAAAAGTAAAGGACGAAAAATACAATCCCACTTGGTGTATTTATATTCCCAAACTAACAAAGCAAAGTAGTGAGGCCATTGTCACTTCCACAAATCTGGGTTTTCCATGACATTAAGGGCCAACGGGTGCTGGTATACCAAATGCTAGATATAATCAATTCTGGAAGATACAAATACTGAAAATGATTTCCAGAATATGGGCTGACCCGTTTGATTCACCCGAAAGATGACTAAGAAGATGCATGAGGAATTTTAATTCTTTATTTTAATTTCTTTGAATATGGTGTGTATATGTATGTATATATACACACATACGTGTGTGTATATATACACACATACGTGTGTGTATATATACACACATACGTGTGTGTATATATACACATATGCACATGTGTATATATACACATACACACATGTGTGTGTATACATGTGTGTATATACACACATGTATACACATGTACACATGTTTATATATACACACATACATACATGTGTGTACATGTGTGTGTACACACATACACACATATACACACGTGTTTATATATACACACATACATGTGTGTATATATACACACATACATGTGTGTATATATACACACATATATACACATACATGTGTGTATATACACACGTGTATATATATACACAAATACACACGTGTATATACATACACACATTTGTGTATATATACACATGTGTGTGTGTATACACACACGTGTATATATACACATGTATATATATACATCCTTATAGCAATATACATCCTTATAGTCACGGATCTCACAAAATATTAAATTTGGTTTTATAAAAATTGGAGTGGAAGATGCAAATGCCCATTTTGGGGCAAAATTGGAATTTCGAAATTCCGATTCCAATTTTTTGGATGGACACAAACATGGAATTAACATTATCCGGAATTAGATTTCCGGAATATCTAATCTAATTCCAGCCCCCGAACGGGCCCTAAGGGTTTCTAGGATAATAATCTAAGTTGTGTAAGTTTATTTATTTATGTTTGTTTTCAACACAATATTCTCATAACTGATATATACTTCATTTGCAAGAGCGAATTGCTAGTAAATTTTTATTTATTATTTTGTGATTCTTAAATTCTAGGTGCAAATTAAAGAAGATGTTGATGTTTGTAGCATTGGTCAGATAAATAATATTGACTATATGATTTATGAGAAATGATTTATTATATATATTCATATATATATATATATATATATATACATCAATATATATAATAATTGATATTATTATATACATTGATATATATGTATATATAAAGTTAAGTTATAAATATTCTCATAATAAATAAATAGTTAAATTGATAAAATAATTATTATTATTATTATGTAAATATTAGATAAATTAATATAATACACAAGATATATATATATATGTGTGTGTGTGTGTGTGTGTGTGTGTAATCATAATTGTCATTATATTAATTACATAATAATGAATAGACATGTCCCTTGAAGGGACATGTCTCTTCTTGGCTCATTCTTAATATAAATGCAAGAGATTGTTGCATTTGGAAAACACATACAATGAGATAGTGCTATTACATTTGCAATGATCCTAAACCTTAACATGGTATCAGAGCCAAGTTGCAAATGCAAGAGAGTAGTTTGTTAATGGTGAATGTGTGACTATTTCAAAAAATTACAGTCTTAGTACGAGGACCATATCTCACAAATGGACCGTTGGATTTTGCTAAATTTGAGATATGTTGGTGATAAACTAATTTAGAAGAATGTCACCGGAGCGATTGGAAAGAAAATTTCAGGTTCAAAAGTTATGATCGAATGTGTACAGGTCTATGCAGATTTCTGAACAAAGAGAGTTCTTTGATTAAAAGCTTCAAACACTTTTTATAGTACAAATAAGAAAATGATCATTACATTAATCAAGAGATGAGTATTCCATGTTGATTAATGTTCATTAATTTTTTTATGTAGTTATTAAATCATACTATAACATTGGGATAAAAAAAATATTGTATGCTTTATAATTAATATTTCTTTGGGATAATATAATTTAGTGAGTTATTTGTAATCTCTCTCTGACATACCTTCAGGACAAAATCACAAGATAATTTCATTCAAGGGAGAAATAACTTGATGCTTGAAAACAAATTGATGATTGAGACTAGATATAAAGAGAGTCTAATGTTTCAAAAGAGGTCAAGAAGTTGATAAACTTGAGCTTCAAAGGGAGTAGATGGTTCAGCCAACTTGTGACAATCAAGTGATCATATTGATTGAGAGGGAGTTCACTATTGAAGGTGAAACATTTATGAGGTAAACTTGATATAAAATTGATTATTATACTTGTGAATTATGAATTTTTTAATGGGCCTGCCCCCTGTGTAAATCATAAAGAAGTGACGACTTCCAAATGATTATCACTTGTATTTGTTAAAGTTATTGGAAGGTGACGATCTTGCAATAACTTTTCTTTTGTAATATCTTACTTGTGGATAGAATCGCCGATGGAGGCAATCCACTATGAAGCTCATGAGTTTGTGGATAGAATCGCCAATGGAGGCAATCCACACAGGAGCTTGTGGATAGAATCGCCGATAGAGGCAATCCACACCATAGCTCATGAGTTGTGGATAGAATCGCCGATGGAGGCAATCCACACAGGAGCTTGTGGATCGAATCGCCGATGGAGGCAATCCACCTGGGAACTGTGGATAGAATCGCCGATAGAGGCAATCCACCTGGGAACTAACCCTCACAATTTATGAACTTATTGTGAGTTACATTTTATCTTCCCTAGCTAAGAGGGAGTGTTGATGTTTGTAGCATTGGTCAGATAAATAATATTGACTATATGATTTATGAGAAATGATTTATTATATATATTCATATATATATATATATATACATCAATATATATAATAATTGATATTATTATATACATTGATATATATGTATATATAAAGTTAAGTTATAAATATTCTCATAATAAATAAATAGTTAAATTGATAAAATAATTATTATTATTATTATGTAAATATTAGATAAATTAATATAATACACAAGATATATATATATGTGTGTGTGTGTGTGTGTGTGTGTGTAATCATAATTGTCATTATATTAATTACATAATAATGAATAGACATGTCCCTCTCTTCTTGGCTCATTCTTAATATAAATGCAAGAGATTGTTGCATTTGGAAAACACATACAATGAGATAGTGCTATTACATTTGCAATGATCCTAAACCTTAACAGAAGACACTTGGAAGATTGCTTTCAAAATGAAGCAAGGTTTCCATCAATGATTGGTACCTTCATTTGCAAGAGTGAATTGCTAGTAAATTTTTATTTATTATTTTGTGATTCTTAAATTCTAGGTGCAAATTAAAGAAGACACTTGGAATATTGCTTTCAAAATGAAGCAAAGTTTCCATCAATGATTGGTACCTCCTTTTGACTTTGCTACTATTCCTCGAGACAACATCCTAATTAGTGCTACATGAGATGACATCTTATCCATTTTAAGCAAGTCATGCAAAAGTTAAGGAAAGAATCAATATACAATCTAAATATTCTGAATTTGGCACATAGAATTGGTTTATTTAGGGCATGCTCTAAAACAGGAACTAAGAATTGACCCCTCTAAAATTGAAGCAATTATAGACTAGCCAACACCAAAGTGTTCTACAAAAACTAGGATATTTATGAGGGGGGGACACAATTCATGAGAAAGTTTATTCCTCCTTTCTACACAGTTGCATATTTACATTAAATTGCAACAAAAGAAATGAAATTCATTGGTAAAAACCACATAATGAAACATTTGAAACATTGCAATATAAGATAGGTCATGCTTCTATGCTTGCTCTTCCTAGGATATAGAAGGCATTTGAGCTAGAAATAAATGCTGGTGAATATGCTCTAGGTAACATTTTTCTTCAAGGTGGTTGGAAGATCCCCAACCGGATTCTGAGGAAAATTCTCATATTTTTGTACTTGACTATCTTTGACCAGCATTCAAGAGGAAATTGTTGTCGGGAAATGGGTAGTTAGACGGTTAGCCCGTTCGAGGGAGTTACAAGGATGCGACAGTTCGCCCCGCATCCCCTCAGACATTATATGTATGTATTCTTGTCTTTAAGCGATATAGGAAAATGGTGATATAGAATACACTCGTACTTGATGATTAATGAATACGATGTTGTTATGTTCTCTGTACATTTCCTATTGAATACTTTACTTTCTGGATGCAATTAGTCTTTGTTACCCTGCGAGGGTAAGCATTTGGCGCCGTTGCCTAGACATACCCGGGAAAGGAAGGACTGGATGGCGTACGAGCACTATGGGCCTACCAGTTGGTGAGATTAACCCAAAGGCCAACGACACACGTACGGAGCTCTACGAAGGAGAAGACGCCGCAACGACGGAATTCTCAATTCTGCTTCAGGTGGCCATTGAAACCTACGTCTGTTGGGAGGCCACGGAGGCTGAAGTTTCAACGAGTGTTGTGTGGAGCGCACTAGGAGTAAGCCCCGCAGTAAATCGGTTGATGAGCCACCTCCCCTGCTTGCTTACACAGGCGTCATTGGCACAACAAACCCACCTAGAGGAGATTGCCCGTGAGGAATGCCGACAGTAAGTTCTCCGTGCATACCAAGAACGTGTGAACATCTGTCGCCAGGAGGAACACGATGGCACCTCTCGGGAATTCTAAAAATTGAGATAGACGGAAGAAAGGAAGGACACCAAACAATTGAAATGAGGAAATCATTCAATTGATTGAAAAGTGTTGTAATAAAATGACATGACTAAATAAAAGTGTTTTTTAAAAAAATGATGTGTTGATTATTGCCCTGTGGAGAAGTGAGCAAAGAATTTATGCCCAATCAAGTAAGTAAAAACATAAATTTACAGAAGGAACTTGAAGGGGAAGAAGCCGCTAGAAAAGCTATACTCGCACAACCGCAAGCCGAGCGAAGTGAAAGATTCTGACGATGCGCCGAGGGACTACCGAAGGGAGGAAGTGAAGGTATGGGTGTGCGGGAATCTAGCCACCACGACGGCGGGTGTGATGAAGAGTTGTTAGAAGAAACAAGAAGCTTGTTGGGAAGCCTAACCTTAACCCCACGGATAGAAGAAGCCCGAAGGAAGGAGAGAGAAGAAGCCGCGTGTAGGAAGGCTAAGGAGAACGTTGCCGCCGAGACTATCAGAGTGATAGAGGGGCACGGGGATCACAGTAGCCTACCAGGCTTTAACACTTCCAGCAGTTCGGGGACATCAAGTGGTGAGGTACCAAAAACTTTCTAGACACCAAACTTGGCAATACCATTACAACCAGTAACACAACCAGCAACACAAACCGCAGCACAACTTGTGCTACCGACACTGCCAGTGAAGGTGAACATGGCACAAAAGACAAACTTGCCCAAGCTCACGGGTGACAGGAAGGAAGACCCAACACGGCATTGTAGGACCTGTGAAACAATTTGGGCGGCCAACAGGGTGACCGACGTTGAAGAATGGGTAAAGCAATTCCCAACAACATTGCGAGGAGTGGCAATAGACTGGTTCTCAGACATGGACCCGACAAAAATTGCTACATGGCAAGATCTGAAGAAGGAATTCCAGACCGAATTCAGATTGCTAAGGGATGATAACGAAATAGCGGCTGAGATTTATACGACAAAAACAAGGGAAAGAGGAAACCATGCAAGGCTGGACGAAGGCTAAAGGAATTGGTCGGGAAAATGGAAAGCCAACCGGCTGACAGACTTAAGCAACGGTGGTTTATTGAAGGTTTGAAGCCCACCCTCCAAAGGAAGATGAAGGTGGTCCCACCAACATCCTACAATGATGCTTACAACAAAGCCATGGACTTGTAGAGCAAGAACAAGACCTCCAAAAAGAAGGCCAGATCCTTTGATGACGACGACTCCTCCGAAGGAAGGAGCGATGACAAAGCAAATAAAAAGGTACAAGCCCTTCAGAAGGATATGATGAGGATGATGAAAGAATTCAAAACTACTATGAAGGGGAGCACAAGCAAGAGCAACGAAGCCGACCTGTGGTGTACCAACTGTAAGGAGGGTCACACCAAGGGAGAATGTCCAAAGAAATAGTTTTGCGACATTTGCCAGATCGTGGGTCATTCCACAAGGGAATGCCCGTAAAACATGAAATCTTGAAGCCACCAGGTGTTATTAACCTAGGAGGCATCTGCCTCAGCAGCAACGGGTACAAACAACCAAAACAACAACACGGAATCATCTGGCGGCTTTCGAAACAACAGGCGAGGGGGCAGGGGTAACGGCAACAACAATAATAACAATAATAGTGGAGGCCAAAGTTTCCTTCAGTATGATACCTTCGGCCAACCCATGATACAATGTCATACAAGTAGTCAGTGGGGACATTTCGCTAGAGAATGTCCAAAGGAAGCACCACAATTCCTCTGTCGATGGTGTGGTCCAGGAGACCATGATGAGACTAAGTGTCCTAAGACCAGGGTGAACTTCCTAAGCATAGCAAAAGAGGAAATACTGATGCTAACCCGCGGACAAGCAAACAAAAAACTATACCCCAACCCCGAGACAGAGCAGTGGCTACAAGAAGCTAAGGCTGCCATAGAGAAGGAATTGACTAATGAAAGGAGGGAAATGGATGGGAAGGCCAATTCCTCCTTGGAAAGCAACCTAGAACAAAGCATAATCCAGAAAATGTTGCACACGGAAATCTCGGTAAAATTCAAAGACCTCCTTGTGGCTATGCCCCACCTGAGAGCGAATCATTTAAATACAATGACAACTAGGGAGCCAGAAATAAGGCAACCAAGTAGCGAGAAGAAAAACTCCCTCGGGAAGGAAGACCCTCTTGGATCCTTACAAGACCCAATTGAGTTGGCGCTTAACGCAGGAAGGCATCCAGCTGTAGTAGAGATGGGAATCCTTGGAGGAGTCTTAATCGACACCATCGTAGACGGAGGGTCCAAGGTCAACACGTTACCAGAAGAAACTTAGAAAAGATTGGGGAAACCTACATTGTGGCCGCCGACCTTTCAACTCCTGGGAGCAGACCAGCACGGGATTAAACCCATCAACACGTTAATGGCGCAAGAAGTAATGGTTGGTACACAACCATTCGTGCTCGATTTCAAAGTGATTCCTTTAGAAAGAAAAGGGTACGACACCATTCTGGCAAGAGGGTGGCTAGTGGAGCCTAAGATCAAGCACGATTGGAAGAGAAATTCTCTTTCTATAGAAAAGAGTGGCTGAAGATACACCATCGATCTGAAGACACAGTTGGTTAGTGAGGACCTGGCATCATCCTCAGAGTCCGAAGGAGAGGAGGAAGACGAGGCAAGACAAAGAATGGAACCCAATAAGGAAGGATTCCTGGAGATTGAAACACACTCCGACGATGACCTACATTCCCTAAATGGACTCTTTCACTGGCAGATGGAGGATTATGAGGTATTTTAATGCAACATGCTCCAAGTAGATGAAGGGGATGAAAAACAAACATTTTTGCTAGAATATACTAAGTACCAGGAGGGGGACGCCTGGGTGACGGAGGATCCGGCACACAAATTTGGCAAAAACAAGCCAATCAAATATGAGGAGCCTTCATTAAAAGTTGTGAACCTAGGGGACAAGGCCAACCCGAAGAACATCTTCGTTGGGGATGATTGGAATCTCATACTTAAAGCAGTGGCCTTCAAGATCTTTATGGAATATAAAGATGTTTTTGCGTGGACCTACAAGGACTTAAAGGGGGTACCTCTGGAGTTGTGCGTCCATAGAATAAAGTTGGTAGACGGAGCGGTACCCGTATGGAAGTGTCCTTACCGAATGAACAAAATCTATGCCGCACGGGTAAATGAGGAGATCCAACGAATGTTGGAAGCAGGAATTATATTCAAAGTACAAACAAGCAAATGGGTATCTCCCATAGTCATCTCCTTGAAGAAAGAAGCCAACCAAATCAGGATATGTGTTGATTTTCGATGCTTGAACACCGTAACTATTAAGGACCCATTTACTATACCATTCAAAGATAGCATCCTGGAGGAAGTAGCAGGGCAGGAAATTTATTCGTTTATGGATGGATTTTCCGAGTATAACCAGATATCCATTGTGGAGGAAGATAAGCTAAAGACAACCTTCATGGTGGAAGATGGGGGGTATATGATGGAAATATTGTCATTGATGTCAAAGTCAAAAATCGATGACATAATAAAGGCATTGATCGATTGATGAACAAAAAAGTTAATGTCTAAATATAAAGCAAAATAAAAGTTAATGTCTGAATATACAGCAGTAATGATTTATTGAGCATATGCTAATATGCTACGTTATGAACAGCAGCAATACTATACAGAATTCTACTTATACAGCAGTAACAATTTGTTTATTGAGCATATGCTAATATGCTAATATGCTAATATGCTACGTCAAATGGGCAGCAGTTTGTACACATCAGCGGTTGTGAAAGGAAACAAGTCAGCATATATCATAAAAGTGATTTGCTTATATCGTACAAACAGCAAAAATAATAAATCAGCGTTAACAAGGATATGTCGATAGCTCATGAATAGAATGTGCAGAGGAGAATATACATGAAATAGAAGATAAGAAAAATCAGAGTTCTCAAACATTTAGAACACGCGATAGAATCTGTTTATTTATGACAGCGGCCACTTTAGAAGACACGTTCACAGCATAAATACAAATACATCCCAGTCAGTATGGAAGGATGCGTCTGGAAATAAGATAAAACAAGTGATGGCATCTTCAAATTTTCAAAAGATGCGATTAAGTTCATAACAATAAGTAAGGCAGTTTGTGTGGATAGAAGAGAACGAAGAACTGATTGAAAATATATATAATCAGAATAAAATCTGATATATATAAATATACAATGTGGTGTCAATAAAGAAAATTACATTTAAATATCCTTACTAAAATAAATATTATATATTTAGTAAAGGCTGACTTTGGAATAAAGGTGTATGTGCTGAAATTAAAAGATATTAAAGCATCCATCATCAGTTGAGAAAGCAACATTGACAAGGTGGAAAAACAAATTTATGTGCAGTGGGTTGGTGCTCACGAAGACAGTAGTGGGAGTTGGTGCTTCCAGTAGGTCGGTGCCTGCGAAGTGTGAGAGTTGGAGCTTCCAGTGAGTCGGTGCTCATAAACATAGGGTTTGGAGCCTCTAGAAGGTTGGAGCCTACAAATCATTGTAAATGAACAAGTTTATATAAAAACAAATTATTTTGTGGTTTTCTCCCAAATTGGGTTTCCACGTAAATATTGTGTTCATGTGCATAATTGTTTATTTGAGTATTCGAAGTTATTTTTCATAAAAGTTTTTAAATTGAAAAATAGTAATTATACTAATTCACCCCCCCTCTCAGTATAATTGTGTGCTCTTCAATTGGTATCAGAGCAGGTTCCTTCTATATAGCCTAACTGCTTGAAGGTAGATCTAAAGAGCACAAATGGCTGAAAGTTTTCAAAACAAGACACCAATTTTTGATGGGACAAATTATGCATTTTGGAGTATAAAGATGGAAGCATATTTAAATGCTATTGGATTCGATGTTTGGCAATCAATACTAGATGGTTATACACAACCAGCAACACCACCAACAGATTCAGCCAGAAAGAGAAGTGAAAATAATGCCAAAGCAAAACATGCTATTTTATGTAATCTAGCCGACACGGAGTTCACAAAAGTTATACATTGTAAATCTGCAAAAGAGATATGGGACAAGTTAAAAAATATATATGAAGGGACCGACAATGTAAAGAAAGCCAAACTTCAAAACCACCGAAGCACATTTGAAAGCGTGAAAATGAAGGAAGATGAAGACATAGCTTCATTTCTCTCTCGTGTTGATGAAGTGGTCAATTCAATAAAAGCCCTTGGAGAAGATGTAGAGGAATAGTTTGTAGTTGAAAAGATCTTGAGATCCCTACCCATTAAATTTGATTCTAAAGTGTCAGCAATCGAGGAGAGGAAAGATCTAGACAAACTTACAAAAGATGAGTTACATGGAATTCTTACCGCTTATGAAATGAGGGTTGGAGGCAAGGAACCAAAAAAGGAAATATCATTCAAAGTATCTAAAAAGGGTAAAAGCAAAAAACAAATCTCAAGTGATAGCTCAAGCAGCGAAACCGATGAAGCTGAAGCTCATTTCTTAAGAAAATTGAAAAAGGGAAGTGGAAAATATAAGGGGAAATTCCCTTTCAAATGCTTTAATTGTGGAAAGGTAGGACACTATGCTTCAAAATGTCCCCAAAATGATGATGATTCAAGTGAAGATGAAAAGCAAGCATACACTATGAAAAAATGGAAGAATAATAATAAATTTAATAAAAAGAAAAAATATCAAAACAAAAATAATAAAAAGAGTTTTTATTCCAAAAAAAACAGCTCTTCGGATGAAAGTAGCGAGGAATGCCCAAGTGATGAGGGTGAAATTCTATTTATGGCTGAAGCAGATACGAGTGATAGTTATGAAGAAGAAGAAGACGAATCATGCAATGAGGAAGAGAATGTTGATCTTAAAGAAGAACTTCATTATGCATACAAACAAAATGAAAAATTGAAAAGAAAATTAGTGAAACTCAAAGAAGAAGCTATGGAGAATCTAGAAGCAGCAAGGAAATCAGAACAAACAATTGAAGATCTAAAGATCCAATTAGAAGAAACCAAACAAGCTGAAACTGATCTAAAACTAGAAATTGAAAAACTAAAAAGGGAGTTGAAGGAAAGCACCATCAATAGTCTCAAGTTTGAAAAGAGTTCAGAAATCCTAAATGACATCATTGATAGTCAAAAGCTTTCGTCCAGCAAAACAGGGGTTGGTTTTGAAAGAAACTCAAATAACAACAATGCATTCAAAGGCTTCATAAAAGAAGGAAACAACATGGTCGTAAATGAACCATCCAAAGAAGACAAGCTTAAAGAAAAGAACTATAAGAAGAATGAAGAGAATAATGTTCATAAAACTCGTCATAATTTTCATGGCTATTGCTACTCTTGCAATTGTTTTGGTCACAAAGCACTAGAATGTAGAATACCAAAACAAAATATGAATGAATGGAAAAGGCCATATTATAGACAGCATTTTTCTTACCTATTCAATGGATATTGCTACTCCTGTAACAAATTTGGTCATAAAGCACTAAACTGCAGAAGCAAAGAGAATAACACCCAAAATTTCAGAACTCAAAATCCTTTTGCTCCATTGGTTAATTTTGATATTCTATGTTCAAGGTGTAACAATTTTGGACATGCAGCCCACCAATGTAGAACAATCTTTCCTACGAATCAAGCAAAGAAAGATCTCCCTAAATAGAAGGTTTGGAAAAAGAAAGAAAAATCACTATTTGTTCAAATAGCTTTACATGCTCAAAATAAGAAAGATAGGTGGTATGTTGATAGTGGATGTTCAAGACACATGACAGGAGACAAAAGCAAATTCATCTCCTTTGAACCAGCTAATGAAGGATCAGTAAGATTTGGTGACAACTCAAAATGAATTATAAAGGGAAAAGGAACTCTTAGTCTAGATCATGGAAAAACAAAAACAACAGATGTGCTATATGTAAAAGGGTTAAAAAAAAACTTACTAAGTGTAAGTCAACTTTGTGATCAAGGGGGCATAATGTAACATTTTATCCTAAAGGTTGTGAAATTAAGAAGGATGGAAAAATAATAGCTAATGCTTGTAGGACTGCAAACAATTTGTATGTTTTACAAGAGATGAATGATGAAAGATGTTTTTTTGTACAAGAAGATGAAAATTGGCTATGGCACAAAAGATTGGGGCACTTAAACTTTGACAACATTGTCAAAATCAGTCGTAAAGGAGCTGTAAGAGATATACCAAAGTTATCAAAACCTACAAATATCATTTGCAAACAATGCCAACTAGGGAAGCAAACAAGAAGTACATTCAAAGCCAAGGAGTACTCTACATCAAAACCACTTGAACTCATTCATTCAGACCTTTGTGGACCAACTAGGACAAAAAGCTTACAAGGAGAAAAATACTTCATACTATTTATTGATGACTACTCTAGGATGACTTGGGTAGCTTTCCTAAAAGAGAAATCAGAAGCCCTTGACAAATTCAAAGCTTTCAAAGAAATAATTGAAAATGAAATGGATACAAAAATAAAATGTCTTAGAACAGATAGACGAGGAGAATTTACTTCCCACGAATTTGATGAGTATTGTGAAAAGAATGGTATAAAAAGACAACTTTCAGCACCTAGAACTCCCCAACAAAATGGAGTTGTAGAAAGGAAAAATAGAACTGTTCAAGAAATGGCAAGGACAATGCTAAATGAATCAAAAATAGCCGATTCCTTTTGGAAGGAGGCAGTACATACAGCAGTCTACATTTTGAACCGTGCACAAATAAGACTAAATCATGATAAAACACCTTATGAGCTATGGAAAAGAAGACCAGCATTAGTCAAGTATTTCAGAGTTTTTGGAAGCACATGCTATATAAGAAGGGATGAAGATGACCTGGGTAAATTTAAAGCTAGAGCAGATGAAGGGATCTTTCTTGGATATTCCTCCAAGAGTAAAGCATATAGATGTTATAACAAAAGACTCCACAAGATTGTAGAAAGCGCAAATGTAAAGATCGATGAAGGAAAACCATTTGAAAAGGTAAAAGAAAATGCTGAGATACCAAGTATATGTGAAGAAGTAGAAGATCCAAAAGATGAAGAAAAAAAGGAACTAGAACCAGAAGGCTCCAAAACCCCTTTTAATGCTAAAACTCCCTTGAAGACACCAGCAAAGACTCCATCGAAATTTGTTCAGAGAAACCATCCTGAAGACTTGATACTTGGAGACCTAGATAAAGAAATCCAAACGAGAAGGAAATTAGTCAACACTACTGAGCATGCACACTTTTGTCTTTTACCTAAAATAGAACCAAAGAATTTCAAAGAAGCAAGTGAAGACAAGTTTTGGGTAAAAGCAATGGAGGAAGAATTAAACCAAATCGAAAAGAATAATACTTGGGAAATTGTTTCAAGACCAAAAAACAAAAATGTCATTGGAACTAAATGGGTGTTTCAGAATAAAATGAATGAAAATGGAGAAGTCACAAGGAACAAAGCTAGACTAGTTTGTAAAGGCTATGCTCAAGTAGGAGTAGATTTTGAAGAGACATTTGCCCCAGTTGCAAGACTAGAAGCAATTCAGATGTTCTTAGCATTTACAAGTCATAAAGCATTCAAGGTTTATCAAATGGATGTAAAATCAGCTTTCCTAAATGGAGACTTAGAAGAGGAAGTGTATGTTGAATTATCTGAAGGATTTACATATTCAAAAAAGGAAGATCAGGTGTGTAGACTTAGAAAAGCACTTTATGGGCTAAAACAAGCTCCAAGAGCTTGGTACTCAAGATTGGACAAGTATCTTCTAGATCAAGGTTTCAAAAGAGGAATGGCAGATAGTAATCTATACATTAAATCTGAAAATAACAAACTTTTGGTAGTAGTAGTATATGTGGATGACATTATATTTTGAGGAGGAAGTGACAAAATGTGTAAAGAATTTTCCATGAATATGCAACAAGAATTTGAGATGTCCATGCTTGGAGAATTATCTTTCTTTCTCGGATTACAAATTGAGCAATCAAATAAAGGAATATTCATTTCTCAAAGTAAGTATATCAAAGAAATATTGAAAAAGTTTGGGATGGAAGATTGTAATCCAGTCAGCACTCCCATGATTACAGGATGCAAGCTTAGCAAAATGGATGAATCTCCCGATGTCAATCAAGCTCTATATAGATCTATGATAGGAAGTTTGTTGTACCTAACCGCCACAAGACCTGACATCTTGCAAGCAGTTGTTGTTGTAGCTCGATTCCAAGCAATGCCAAAAGAAACTCATGTTCTAGCAGTTAAAAGAATATTGAAGTACCTAAAAGGCACTATGGATCTTGGTTTATGGTATCCAAGAGGAAGAGACTTTTCACTCACAGCCTATACAAATGCAGATTTGGGAGGCAATATTGATGATAGAAGAAGTACAAGTGGAGGAGCATTTTTCCTTGGTAACAGTCTAGTATCATGGTTAAGCAAGAAACAAGGATCAGTAACTTTATCTACCGCAGAATCTGAGTATGTTGCAGCAGTTGCAAGCTGTACACGAGCTTTGGATGAAGCAAACTCTAGGAAATATCAAGATTGATTTTGAGAATCTTATTCCCATCTTTTGTGACAACACAAGTGCAATCAGCATATCAAAGAATCTAGTCATGCATTCCAAAACAAAGCATATTTCAATCAAATACCACTTCCTGAGAGAACAAGTACTTGACAAGCAAGTCAAGTTGGAATATATTAATACAAAGGAGCAAATAGCGGATATCTTCACAAAACCACTTCCAAAGGAAACTTTTGAGTACCTAAGAGAGAAATTGGGAGTAGTGTCACTCTCATCCATCCATTAAAGGCTTCATGAGAAGCATGTGTTCAGGGGGAGCTAGTCTCTAGACCTGGAGACCCTTTGCCATTGATGACAAAGGGGGAGAGATTGAAGATGAGGAGAACAGCGAACTAAGGGGGAGCCTTGCACAATCAATACCATATATCTGAGAAGTTGCCATCAATGACAAAGGGGGAGATTGATGGAAATATTGTCATTGATGTCAAAGTCAAAAATCGATGACATAATAAAGGCATTGATCGATTGATGAACAAAGAAGTTAATGTCTAAATATAAAGCAAAATAAAAGTTATTGTCTGAATATTAAGCAGTAACGATTTATTGAGCATATGCTAATATGCTAATATGCTACGTTATGAACAGCAGCAATACTATACAGAATTCTACTTATACAGCAGTAACGATTTGTTTATTGAGCATATTCTAATATGCTAATATGCTACGTTATGAACAGCAGCAATACTATACAGAATTCTACTTATACAGCAGTAACAATTTGTTTATTGAGCATATGCTAATATGCTACGTCAAATGGGCAGCAGTTTGTACACATCAGTGGTTGTGAAAGGAAACAAGTCAACATATATCATAAAAGTGATTTGCTTATATCGTACAAACAGCAAAAATAATAAATCAGCGTTAACAAGGATATGTCGATAGCTCATGAATAGAATGTGCGGAGGAGAATATACATGAAATAGAAGATAAGAAAAATCAGAGTTCTCAAACATTTAGAACACGCGATAGAATCTGTTTATTTATGACAGCGGCCACTTTAGAAGACATGTTCACAGCATAAATACAAATACATCCCAGTCAGTATGGAAGGATGCGTAACATGCGTCTGGAAATAAGATAAAACAAGTGATGGCATCTTCAAATTTTCAAAAGATGCGATTAAGTTCATAACAATAAGTTAAAGACAAACGTCTTGATAAACAGCGATTATATAAAGTCAGCAATAAATAATTAAGAGGAAGTGCAGCTGATAGTAAAGGTGTTTTTAAAAACTATTTGTGCCGTAACTTGACACGATGCAAAGTGTTTACGGGTATGGAAATAGAGCAACGTGAAAGACATAATATAATAATAATATTAAGCTGATTAATATTATTAATCGAAACTAAAGGTCACGATGGAGAGGCATGTCTCACATTAAGTATCATGTCCTTTCTCAAAGAGACATATCATTTCTTTGAAATGAGAATATATATATAATAAGTCTTTTATTTGAACAGAAACAAGTCAGCGGTGAGAAACAATAAAAAGAAAACCTAAAGGCAGTTTGTGTGGATAGAAGAGAACGAAGAACTGATTGAAAATATATATAATGAGAATAAAATCTGATATATATAAATATACAATGTGGTGTCAATAAAGAAAATTACATTTAAATATCCTTACTAAAATAAATATTATATATTTAGTAAAGGCTGACTTTGGAATAAAGGTGTATGTGCTGAAATTAAAAGATATTAAAGCATCCATCATCAGTTGAGAAAGCAACATTGACAAGGTGGAAAAACAAATTTATATGCAGTGGGTTGGTGCTCACGAAGACAGCAGTGGGAGTTGGTGCTTCCAATAGGTCGGTGCCTGCGAAGTGTGGGAGTTGGAGCTTCCAGTGAGTCGGTGCTCATAAACATAGGGGTTGGAGCCTCTAGTAGGTCGAAGCCTACAAATCATTGTAAAAGAACAAGTTTATATAAAAACAAATTATTTTGTGGTTTTCTCCATATTGGGTTTCCACGTAAATGTTGTGTTCATGTGCATAATTGTTTATTTGAGTATTCGAAGTTATTTTTGATAAAAGTTTTTAAATTGAAAAATAGTAATTATATTGATTCACCCCCACTCTCAGTATAATTGTGTGCTCTTCAGTATATGCCTATAACAAGATACCCTCCGTGCTGTGTAACACCCCAGCTACCTTTCAAAGAATAATTCTTCATATCTTTGATCAAATGTCTGTTGGAAATTTCAAAGACTTCTTAGATGATTGGTCCATCTACAGCGTCGAGGACAACCACATAGTAGTCCTCGGGAGTGCATGGAAAGATGCAGAAGGTCACGGCTGGCGTTGAATCCAAAGAAGTGTCGCTTCATGGTACCGCAGGGAAAACTACTCAGACACATTGTGTCCCAAGCAGGACTTAAAACGGACCCTGACAAGGTGACAGTGATCTTAGAAATGGAACCTCCCACGAATGTTAGTGGCGTAAAGACGTTTCTCGAACATATTGGGTACTATCAGAGGTTCATCAAACGGTATGCCCATGTGTCCTACCCGATGGACAAACTAACTCGGAAGACAAAACCCTACGTATGGGGTATGGAACAAGGCGAGGCCTTCAAAGGATTGAAGGCACGGCTGGTGGCGACGCCTATTTTGGCATATCCCAATTGGGATAAAGAATTCCACGTCCATGTGGACGCTTCAAACTTTGCTATCGGGGCGACACTGGCACAAACGGAGGATCACGTGTTGGATCACCCAGTATACTTTGCAAGCAGACTTCTCTAGAAGGCGAAGAAAAATTACAACACCACCGAAGGGGAAGCGTTGGGAATGGTCTATGTGGTGCAAAAGTTCCGGCACTATCTATTGGCGACCCCGTTCACCTTCTAGGTAGACCATCAGACTCTAATGTATCTGGTAAACAAACCCATAATCCAAGGACAAGTGAGTAGGTGGCTACTGTTGTTACAAGAGTTCACTTTCAATATCATAGTTAAACCTGGGAGGAGCCATGTAAGTGCGGAACATCTATCCTAGATTAAATCGAGGGAACCACCCGAAGGGGTAGATGATTTTCCAAATGCCCACCTATTCAAAATCGCAGTTTTACCTCCCTGGTATACAAGCATTGGGGAATACTTATCTACAGGCCAATTTCCTCGAGCAATACAACCTGGTGAACAATGGAAGATAGTTCTAAAAAGCAAAACATTTCAACTAATCAATGGCCTTTTGTATAAGATGGGACCCGACCAGATCCTCCAACGGTGTGTGATGGAAGAAGTCCCAAGAGTACTTCAGGAAGCCCACGGGGGTCTTGCGGGAGGACACATGGGTTTGGATACAACTGCCCGGAAGGTATTGGTGGCAGGACTATGGTGGTCGACCTTGTGCAATGATGCGTGGGAATGGGTGACAAGCTGCGATACGTGCCAGAGGGCAGGAAAACCATTGAAGAGGGATTTCATGCCACTCAACCCTTTCTTAGGCACAAGAATTATTTGAATGGTGGGGACTTGATTTCGTGGGACCCCTTAAGGCAAGCAAGGCACGAAGATGTAGGTATATCGTGGTAGCCATGGAACACCCGACGAGGTGGGTTGAAGCATGGGCCCTACTAGACAATTCAGCTATAAGTACCACACGGTTTATTTATGAACAAATAATCACAAGGTACGACATACCTGTGCAGCTTACGAGCGACCAAGGGAGACGCTTCGTCAACCACATAATACGGCTGCTTATGACAAAGTTTAAAATATTTCATTCATTTTCAACTCCCTACTACCCATGAGCGAATTGTTGAGTGGAAGCAACTAACAAGGTACTAGTATCAGTCATCTACAAATTTGTGGGGTCGAAGGGGAAGATTGGGAAGAAAGCCTTCCCTCGGTGCTGTGGGCATACCGTACGACATATAAAGTCACTACTGGACAAACCCCATTTCAACTAATGTATGGACAAGAGGTTGTCGTGCCTGCTGAATTTATGGTACCAAGTCTAAGGATAGCCATTGGGAACAAATTAGGGTACATGGAAAGCTTGAAGGAATGATTGTATAACCTCAATAAGCTCGACGAGAAACAATTGCTGGCACAACAGGTGACGGAGATAGTCCAAGGACGTAGGAAGGTCTGGCATGACAAGCATTTGAAGCGAGCACAGTTCACACCAGGATAGTTGGTCCTTAAGTATAATGTGTGGAATGAGATTAAGCCGGGCAAATTCAAAGTTAAATGGCTAGGACCCTACAAGTTTCGCGAAGTTGGGGAGAACGGTGCAATCAAGTTGTGGGCGCTGGCTGGAGAGGAGATACCCGACACTATCAACGGGTTAAAATTGAAATTATATCACGAATGGAGGCAGGAAGCAGACTCCACTTATCAAAGCCAGGCTCGTCATCAAACATCTGAATTCATTTTAGAAAAAAAATAAAAAATAAAAAATAAAAAAGTAAAAACATAAAAAAATAAAAAAATAAAAAAATAAAAAAAATAAAAAAGAAAAAAATTTAAAAATTTTTAAAATTATTAAAAATAAATTTAAAAATAAATAAATAAATTTTATAAAACAAAATTTAAAAAAAAACGAAAACCAACAGACCACCAAACGGTGGCATGTCCATCAACGGTGGCATGTCACCGTCCCAAAAAGAAATAACGGCCACATCAGCAGGGCCTACTAGAATCCCCCCACTCAAATGCCACTAAAATCACTCAATTATTTATGGTAGGATTAGTGAATATGGATGTTTCCGATCAAACCATAAATCGAGCCGGGAGAGGGACGGAACAGAGCGGAAAGCTAGCTATCGTCAAGCCACATAGGCAGTATCTCGGTAAAAGGTCGAAGAGCAACATTAATACACACCAAGCTAAACAAGAAGATAAACAAGAAATAGATACACACACAGCAGACAGCAAGAAGACACGCACGCAGCTAGGTATTGCAGCAACTATACGGAGCCACATTTTTTGGAGGTTGTTGTCAGTTAAGGGTTTGCAAATACAATGTTCGTACGGCAGCCAGCAACAGAGAAGCATTAAATATTTTATTTAAAAAAAGATCTGAAGAGGAAGAATTAAAGAAACGGTTATGGATTCAGTTGGCAAACGAAGTTGGAGAAAACAGTTGAAGAACATGGACAAGAAAGCCACATATGCTGCGAGCTCCAAGAAGAAAGCAACAGACCTGAAGGAGGCCATGACTGCAGAGGATATTACATTTGAGGGCTTGAATGGCGTGGAGTGTAGAAAATGGTGGCAAGAGACGCCTGATGATGACGTGGTGAAACACAGTCTCAGATACACAGGAGTCCATTGGGCCATTCAGATGCCCTTGTTTTGCATAAAAGATTTTGAGCCCCAACTGCACCAAATGATAGAAAACTTTGACACATTTTCCCGTACCAGCACGTTCCACTAGGCCATTCAGATGCCCTTGTTTTGCATAAAAGATTTTGAGCCCCAACTGCACCAAATGATAGAAAGCTTTGACACATTTTCCCGTACCAGCACGTTCCACTACCTGGGAAACAATCTTACAGTGTCATTTCATGCGGCAAATTTCAACCGAGTTTTTGGTATTCCAAGGAAGAAAGGGCAAAAGATTGACACCAAGCCCCAAAAGTTGACGCACGAGGTCAAGGAAATGTGGATACGAAGAGTTGCAGGAAACATCACGCCTAATCAAGTAAAAGCATTGGCAAAGACAACAGCAGGGAAGGGCTTGAAGAGGGATGACATCACCGAAGGACACTAGCAGTGCATCATGGATGTCATTAAAAGTCGACTCACCGATGCCAGCAAAGCCTCTGACATCACCATCACACAAATTCCATTGATGTGTGGTATTCTGAATGGTACATTGTATGACTGGGCAACACTACTTGCTCACAGGATGTATGATTTCATGACCCTGCAACACCGTACCTTTTATATGCCACATTACGCCATTGGGCTATTTTTGGAGGCCACGCGGCTGCAGATCCCAGACGAGAAGCTAGTGGTGAAGCCGAAGAGTGTCATATCTCCGGATGAACCACTGATTTTTGTATTGCGCTACTTGGATATTGGGGAGGTCCTATCAAGATCAAAGAGGAAACGTCAGCCGGAAACAGAGTTTGAACATGTCGACAGTAGCCGAGAGCCAACATCGTCTAGTGGTAGTAGTTCCTTCCAGACTAGCAGCCATAGCTGTATGGAGTTGGCAGTGGAATTGGCACCACGGCCTGTACTGTTCACTCCACCTCAGCTTGGGGATATTCAGTTTACACTACCCCCAACCACTGCCTTACTACGGTTTCCATTCCGATGTTCAGGCAACCGAGGGCACCAGTGGTGTTGAGTCCAGTTGTACACACAGCCAGGAGAGATGGGGATAACCCTACTGCAGAGGACATGGCTTTGCCTGATTTACCTATGTTGGAAATGCTACCCGGGCAGTTAGCAGAGGACCAGTTGGAGCATCCAGAAGAGAGGGTGGGGCAGAGTATGGACAGCCAGTTCGGGGAGGCCGATACCAGCATCACACCGCAGGCTTCAATGAAGCATTGGCTTACCATGTTTGACATGACACTGGTAGAGGAACCTGTGAGGTTCTCCCCTCGACCAAAGGAGACAGTTTTGGTAGCTGAAGAGGTACAAGTGGAGGTACCAATCATGTTGTCCTCTGAGGAACAGCAAGAGGAGACTGGGGATAGTGAGGTTAGGCTCGGGATGGCATCTTTTAGTCAGCCACAACGGAGGAATGACATGGAGGCCTTCTGGACAGAGGTAGTGACTCGAGGTCAAGAGATGGTAGCGAGCGCGCAAGGGTAGGCACCTGAGGATGTGGTAGCGGACTAGCTGCGCCTTCTCACCTTCATGAGGACGGAGTGTCCTGTCCAGTTTGCTTCATGCTTCAGTGAGGATTGGCCTAGTCAAAAGACATCGGCTATGTTGGAGGCTTGGCAGGTGACAGAACCTGTGGTAGCTAGTCAGGTTGAAGCCCTGGTGACTGATTTGGAGAGAGCCTTCTGAAGTCAATATTGTGCATTCCGGCAGATGGAGCACTCTTATGAGGAGCATAGGGTGGAGTCCGAAGCTCAACGAGTGCTGAACACTCGCATTGTTAGTTTGGAGCAGTCCTTGGAGGAGCAGCGTAAGGAATGGTCCTTGGAGGAGCAGCGTAAGGAATGGACCACCAGGATGGCCGCTTGGGATAGGGAGAGAGCTGCCATGGATGAGTATGTGGAGACTTAGCGGAAGGAAAAGGCTGACCGGGAGACACAGGTTGCAGCAAAGCAAGCTATCCTTACCCAGGAGTGGGATATGGCACAGGCCTCGACGGATGCCAAACAGCAGGAACTTCTGAAGGCAATTGCTATGGTGAAGTCTTCCTTGGAACACGAGCTGAGGGTCGAGAGCCAGTTGAAGGCCAGGACAGAGCAGGTGTATGCCCTCCAAGAGCAGCTAGCGCAGTTAGCAGGATCAGCTTCTTCAGGGACGCATTCTCAGCCCCCTCCGAGTTCTTAGTCTTTTGATCTTGTGATTGTATATCGCCGTCTTTCCTGTTTTGTTGTTGTCGTCAGAAGATGACTTTCTTTTTTGGGGGGATGATGTTGTCAGGAAAATGGGTGATTAGACGGTTAGCCTGTCCAAGGGAGTTACACGAATGCGACGGTTCGCCTCGCATCCCCTCGGACATTATATGTATGCATTCTTCTCTTTAAGCAATATAGGAGAATGGTGATATAGAATACACTCGTACTTGATGATTAATGAATACGATGCTGTTATGTTCTCTGTACATTTCCTCTTGAATACTTTACTTTATGGATGCAATTAGTCTCTGTTACCCTACAAGGGTAAACATAAATGTCTAATTTTTTTTTCATTTTGGTTTTACATTGTTTTCTGATTTTTTGTGATTTTTTGATAATAGAAATGCAATACTTGAAAAATGAAGAAATACTTGAAAGCTATGTTACATAGGAATGTCTTCCTTGTCCCAAGGGGACTTGTTTACATCCCCGAAGTGTTTCTAGGATAGTGGGATGAAAATGGAACCTCCCTCAGTCATCCCTACTTTAGAAAAAACTGGACGAAATGGTAGGAAACATCCCCTGACATTTGGGGACGGCTCGTCATCCCTGAAACGCCTAGGGGACGTCCAAACCGTCCCTAATCCATCCCTGAAACAAAAAAGTGTCCCCTACACATTTGGATGATTTTTCACATTAAAAACAAAAAAAAAACTTTTTAAAATTCTTTTTGCCAAAGCAGCAATGTGGGGGGATAAAATTAAAATTAAAATTCTATTCAAATTCGTGTCTGTGGAAGATAAAATTCAAATCAAGGAGGTGCAACTAGGACTGGTCAGGATACCATTGGATGATCCACTTCTACCAAAGGGACATAGTGACTCAGATGATTCTGAGCCTTCGGATATTGATAGCTAGAATGATGCTTAGTTTCATATGTTGTGTTTGCAGCCTGTTATATTTTGATGTTTGAGACTTCTGAATACATGTCTAAGACATTTGGATTTGGATATTTATATTGGTAGACCATGGTTTTGATGTTTAAGACTAGTGTTATAATGCTGTTATACTGACTTATACTGCTGCTATTATCATTTATGTTGTTATACTACTGTTGTAACTTGTGAATAAGTGATTTATTTGCATATTCTCTTACTGTTATCAATTATTGACATATCTCTCTCTTTTCCTCTCTATCTATAATATCTTAATATATTTTGAAAAATCCACACACATTTTAAAAATTTGCATACTGACATCCCCTATTTTTGGCTCTTTAGGAAACATCCTGAAAACGTGTCCCCTGTTGTCCCCCTGTCCTTGGCCCCAAAACATCGCGGAACATAGCTTGAAAGAAATAAACAACAAATAACTCACTCCAAATAAAGACTAAATTCTGACTTTTATTTCATTCAAACAATTATTATCATAACCATGCTAGGGTTGTACGGCCAGGAGTATGAATAGACAGTAACAACTTTATAATGAATTTATCTCACAATGTCTAGTGTGTGATCTCTGCTATCCAATTTGCTGCTGCCATCCAGAAACTCACTGATTTTTGTGTTAACTGTTGGTACTAAACCCTAAGGTCAAGCTGGGAATAGATATGGTCTCTGCCCGAAGATGTACAGCTAGTGTAGAAATAATTGGAATGCCATAAATCTGCCGCCAACCCTCTGATCTGCAATTTTGATCACTACAAACTGTTCTAACAGATCTGATTCTAGATTTTCTCCTAAAAAATTGACGCCTTTTTATAATAACTCTGATCTGTACTGTAATCAAGCACTAGGAGAGCAGGGGTTTCGTCCAACTCCCTAATCTAACAAGAGTTTTTGTTCCTGGAAGCTCCAATTGCTGCTCAAATCCTTCTCAGAGCTCATACTTCAATATGTTGTGAAAATAATAACCTGGATAATGAGAATGGCTGCCAAAGTATATTTTTATTTCTTTTCATCCTCCCTCCAAGAAGTTCGAACCCCAATAGGATTTTCCCATATTATTTGATGTATTTTATTTCATTTTCCCTTCAAGGGGTTTGAACCACATGAGACCCTATTTGTCATTATAAAAATGGTATGTCTTTTAAAAACAACTTACAACTCCATTGCCTAGGGAAAAGTGTCATGGCCTTTTATAATATTTTATTATAATATAAAGTGACTAGATTAGTTCACTTTATTAATATTTTATTTAAATCAAACTTAAGAAATAATTTAATTATTTCCAATTTATTCCTTAACTAATCATATGGACTCCAAACTAAAATCTGACTGATGCCACCAGTCCAAGGATGATACCTGAATGCTGCAGGCGAACGCACTGTTGGCATTTTGATGAAGGCAATATGTGTTTTGATCACACGAGTGTGTTGTGATGTTGTCATTGTTGGCAAAATGATCTATTTATGTCAAGAGATCAGATTTACCGATGGTGTTGGAGGATCAAAGTGAAGATGCACTAAATGTTTAGGCAATTGATAAGAAGACAGTAAGCAAGACAAAGTCAACCGGATATGAAGTTAGAGATCGAGTTAAGGTGTGCGATTGTACAAACATGATCTACAAAGATATATTAGCTACATCTATGATCACATCAGTTGGTTTGAAGATTTGAGTGAGTTATTAAGGACTGAAGTGGAACTGGTAGAAAGAACAGTGAACCGGTGGATTCAGTTGGTTAGATCGGTGTTGCGATCAAAGATAAGTGGTTGGCCGACATGTTTTCATAAATAATGTTTTGAGCCGACATCAAGGATGTTGACTTTTGATTTTGGCGCGCTCACTCATATGGTCAAGTTGTATTTGAGGGCCGACTTGTAAAACGTTTCAAAGTTCTAGCACAGACCTAGAACAAGTATATAAATAGTCATGCAAATCACTAAGGAAGAAGTTGGACGATGTTGCGATGGTATGTGGTGATAGACAGAGATTGTTGAAGACGATACAGAGGCAGTAAAGTTCTCTGAGCAGCACAATTGATCATGAATTCATGGATCTGTCATGCATTGAGTGAAAATATCAGGTCATTCTTTACTTGTTGATTCTAATAGATTAGCAAGCTAAATCCTTTAAGAAGGTCACTCCAAACAGGGTGAGCAAGATCTTTAATAAGATCTGAAGTATAAATCCTCTAACTAGGTGGCTCTTTAATTAGAGTTTTAAATCCCTTGATAGGGTAGTCCTCAACAAGACTGTTGTAGTTCTTAACCGGGCTACTGATACTCTTAACCGTGTATAACCTCGGAAGGGTTGTAATTGTTCCTAACAAGGCAGATTTCCAAGTGCACTAGTGAAATTTGTGGGCATCATCCTCACACGTGGTTTTCTCCCTCCAACAAAGGTTTTCACAGGAAAAATCTTGTGTTAAGTGTTTTATGTGTGTGAATGTTTTACTTGTTATGCTTTATTGTCGTAATACTATTTGCATTTTGGTTATTGTGGAAGTTAATTGTTAAAAGCATCAGACTTTTGATTGCACTGATTCACCCCCCTCCTCTCAGTGCCTTATTATACTAACACGAACAGTATCCCCTAAAAAAATAGGTATCCTCCCAAACAAATTGGAACTACAACCAAAGTCTCTAGAATGATCCTGGAGGTCCCCTGATGGAACTGACAATGAGCACAAAATCAATTGCAGCGGGAAAGGGACAATAAATAGATATACTTACTCAAACAATTTCATTTGATGATTTAATATAAGAAGCAATCATCAATGTTTTGGCAAATATATTCTCTATGTCACCTATTTCAGCTATGGAAATTGGAAAATCATTTGGCATCTTCACAAAAGAGGCTTGTATTGAAAAATATGCATATGATCAAGAATTTGGGAAGAAACAAGAACTTCAATCAAAGGTAATTGTAAAAAGTGAAGATTTATATCTTCAAGATGACATAATATATAATGTACAAAAATTGTGTCCTAAGAGCACAAAGCCTTGTGCTAGTGATGAAAGCACATACCTTGTTTGTGTTTTAATTCACAACTTTAGATACAACAAAAAATGGAAACAATTGTAAGTTGTAACATAAAACTGTCGTTGCAATCAGAAGGGGAAGCTCTCTATAAATTAAAAACCACCCCTAAAATCATTGTATAGAGTTTAAATTGAATCAACAGATTTTTTATTTATAGGTAGCTTCTCCTTCAAATTCAAACAACAGCTTTAACACCTATCATGTTTTGCATCTGCACTGAAAGGCCTGAATTGAAATGTTAACAATTTTTGGCAACTCTAGTAGAGAAATAACATAATATTACAATCTTATCCATCAATTCATTCAATTTGACAAAAGGTTCCAAAGTTCATATAAATGTTTTTCAAATTCAAAATTAGACTTCCTACACTCGACAAAGTAACCATGTCAACAACAATCATACAACTACTTTATTGCCATGGGAAATTTGAATTGGCCAATTGGTGTGGACAAAAAAAATGAGCTTCTTCAACAATGATGGAAGAATCTTCCCAAGTTCTGCAATGATAGCAAACATCTCAACAAGATTATTTCAACCTCCATTGCGACATACGGAATTCTAAGTGTTGCACATAAAGATAATGTAGTTCGCTTGTTTGTAAAATGTTGTAAGGTACAACAATTGATTGGTTCATCACCTTACTGCTAGTTCAATGTAATGTCCCTTTTTTTTTTTTTTTTAAATCAATAAACGGCCGAGGCCTTGATTTTATTATATTAATTTTCAATAAATTTACATTTTTTCCTCCGTTCGTGCGGGCACTAGTAGGAAAGAACGGGGAAGAAAACCTCCAGTTTGGCCCGGGACATGAGTCCAGAAAATATTAGCAAGTACAAAATTCCTACAAGCATAGGTTTACAAACTCCCTTTGATGGAGACGAGAAGGGCATTCCCTTTCTAATACAAGTTAATGGAGGCATACGTCCATGATTCAGAACATGGCTTTTATTATACTTTGATTACATCGCTCTTATATATCAAGCTGATGGGCATACCCATCTTTTACAATACATAAATACTTATCAATGTTTCGTATTCTAATTCCTTATCTTTTGTAAATAATGTATCTTGTTTTTCTTTCAGTTGTCCTTTTGTGTGGTCGTGCCATTGCTTTCTCTTGCCATTGCCTTTTATGTCTTGCCCTCGCATTAATGTGTTTTCAAGCCTTCTGGTGTTTGTTTATGCTTTTATGAGCTGTTATACTTTCCCTGTAAACCTGCAAAATAGGATAGCATCCCACCACCTCTATTCTTCTAGCTAAATTTTTATGATTCTGTCTATATTAATTCAATGTGCCAGTCCAAGTAAAGAGTTAACTATACTATGATGCTACAAGTATTGACATTTCTGTTAGTAGCCATATTGCAATCAAAACCATTACCACTTTTTACATATTCATTTTCATCATAGACTGATTATTGCTGTTATAACATCATCTTTAGTTTATATTCATATGAATACACACTTTTTTGTTCCTGCAAGATAAGAATCTACTACACCAACTCTGCTCACCACACGGTTATAAATAATTCTGAATTATTTCATATTCACCTTATTCATATTCATCTTATATTGCATAAAAAGTACTAAACATTAGATATTCATATTGAGAAGTTACTAACATATGTATTTATTCAGCTACTCTCAAATCTTTGGTGACTATACTTTTGATCTTATTAGATTTGCTTCTTCTATATTCATAGCTAAATTTCGAGGAAATTTTTGAGCATAAATTAAAGGACTGGATGACACCTTAATCTATGTATATATGCTATTTATATATATGTCTATATATCTGCAATTTATATTATACTCACAAATGTATCTGCACTTGTCTACCTTTAAATTTGTATATAATCATTTACTGCTATACTTGATTTCCTATTATGAAATTGCTTTTCTTCACCTTCTGTGTACTTCTCTCACACATACATCAATTTCTTCGATTTCTTGCCCATCGGCTCCTAGGTTAGCTAATTTATCTACGTCTGTATTGCCCTCCCGATAGATGTGATTCACTGTATAATCTCCTATATCTTCAAGAGTTTCCATTATTTGTTCTATAGCACTATTTAGTTTCCAATTCAGTGTTCTACCCTGTCTTATTGCATTTATTATTATAGATGAGTCTCCTTCAATCGCTATTCTTTTAAGCTTCCATTTTTTGCACCATGCCAAACCTATTCTTATAGCTTCTATTTCAGCTTCATTGTTTGTCTTTATTCCTATAGGTTTTGCTATCCTTCCTAATAGCTTTCCTTCCGCATTATGTAGACATATTCCAATTCCCGCCACCCCCAGGTTTCCCCTAGCTGCCCCATCAAAGTTCAACTTAATCCACCCTTGCTCCAGTGGTTTACATTTACAGTTTGTCCTTAATAAGGATTTATTGTCAATGCTAGGACCAATCCAGGGTGGAACTTTCAAACCATACCACTTTTTCCTCTGGTTGTTGTCTTCTAATGAGAATTCCATCCTAGATTGTCCCAGCATATTTCTATTATTTGTAATTTCTACTATATTTGCCTCTAATTTGTTCAAAAATCTCTCAATGTTCATCTTTTTATCTTGAAAAATTCTACGGTTCCTTTCCTTCCATAATTCCCATATTAACAGAGATGGGATTATGTATCTCATTTTACTGTATAAGTCCTCTTTACATGACCTTTGCCAAGAATTAAATACTTCTGTGATATCATTTTGAAGAGCAGTCTTCAGATCTAATTTCTCCAGTACCCAAAGCCAACATTTATTAGCAAACTCACAATTTAACAAACTATGATTAATTGTTTCACTTTCCTTCTCACATAGGGCACATCTGGAAGGACCATGGTACCCTATTTTTTCAAACCATTCAGCAGTGAGAATCCTTTTCTGTAGTGCAGCCCATGAGAATAGACCTGCCTTAGGAAGACAGTTTCTGTTCCAACATAGATCAATGGGAAGACTGGTGGAAGGGTTATCTATCCCTGAAATAACTTTGAAACCTTCTTTCGAATTATATACACCACTCTTTGAGGCAGCCCATATGATTATGTCCTCCCCAGAACGTGGATTGAAGTTCCGTTCTTGTAAAGCTTTGTTTAGTTTTACTTGGAAATGGAGGGGAAGTCTGAATTCTTCTAGAGAATTCCATGCCCAGCTGCTTCCCACACTATTATTAATTTGTGAAAAATATTCTTTAACCCGCTCACCCTTACTTTGTTTGATCAGTTCAATTAGCTGATCATTCCCAAGAATTTCCTAAAGGGCAGGTTTTCCACCCCATGAGTCATCCCAGAATAAAGCCTTATCCCCGCTTTTCACATCCCAAGAAAGGGACTCTAGTACTATATCTTTACACTCTTTTATGAAGTTCCATATGCGTGAGCCCGTCGGATAGTTATCAGAACGGCATACACTTTCCTCATCTTCTCCTAGTAAGTATTTATATCTTAGAATTTTAACCCATTTTGCCTTTGGATTTTTAATCATTCTCCATACTAATTTTGCCCCCAAGGCCTTGTTTTGTAGCGTAAGGTCTTTAATTCCCAGACCTCCTTCTTTTGGCTTACAAATCTTATTCCACGCAATTAAAGCTAGTTTTGATTTTTCCTCCGACCCTTGCCAGAAAAAACTTCTTAATTTTCGTGCTATCTCCTTATTGATACCTGCCGGGATTTTCATGCTCATCATCTAATAAATAGGAACGGCAGAGAGGACTGACCTGATCATAACTGCCCTTCTTGCATTTGATAACCATTTTCCTTTCCATTGATCTAGTTTCTTGGACATATTTTGAATTGTATTTTCCCATAGGTGATTTGATTTGACCCCCTTTATCCAGAGGTAAACCTAAATATTTACACGGAAAGAATCCTTCTTTGAAGTTTAGTATTCGTTTAATCTCATTCTTTCGTCTCTCTTCAGTATTGATGAAAAATATTTCTGATTTTTCCTCATTTATACACTGTCCAGAAGCATTAGCATAAGTACTTAGGATTTCTTTGAAAGCTTGAGCTTCTTCTAAAAGTGCCTTTCCAAAAAGGAGATTATCATCAACATATTCTTGATGAGTAGTTGCCTCGACTCCCGAAGTAATCTTGATTCCTTTTACCTTATCTTCTTCTTGAAGTTTCTTAATTGCTCTCCCCAAAGCTTCCGCCATAATAATGTACAAAAAAGGTGATAACGGATCACCCTGCCTCAAACACATTTTAAAAAGCCTTCAGGGGACCCATTCACCATGATTGAGAAGTGAGGGGTGGAGATGCATTCAAAAATCATATTGATCCATTGTTTTGAGAATCCAAAAGCTTCCATACATTTCCACAAAAATCTCCAGTCCACTTTATCATAAGCCTTACTGATGTCTAACTTAATCAACATACTCGGATCCTTATTATTTGTTATTGAATGTATAGCCTCATGAGCAATAATCACTCCATCCAGAATTAACCTATTAGGGACAAATCCAGTTTGTTCTTCAGATATAATTAATGGGAGAAGTTTCATTCTGCTTGCCAAAGCTTTTGAGAATATTTTATACAATGTGTTGCATAGGGAGATAGGTCTGTACTCGTTAAAGTTCTCTGCATTGACCTTTTTGGGAATAAGAGCAATGAATGTGTTATTCAGCTCTTTAAGAATATGTCCTGAGTTTCTCATTCCCTCTAGAGCATTGGTAATTTCCTTGCCCATAAATGACCAACACTTTTCAAAGAAAAATGTTGGGAATCCATCGGGACCAGAGGATTTATCTGGGTTCATTTCTTTTAGAACCTTGAGAATTTCATCTTCCGTAAATGCGGCATTTAGGAAGTTATTCTGAAGCGGGGTTATTATACGAGGGATGTTTCTTAAAAGCTTGGCCTGGTCCAACATATCCACACTCCCTAAGTTATTCAGAGAGTTTTCAAAGAAAGAGACTGCTGAATCTGCAATTTCTTTGGGATCCTCTATTATATTTCCATTTCTATCTTTGATTTTGGAAATCTTATTTAAATTCCTTCTAGCTTTGACGCTATTGTGACAAAATTTTGTGTTTCGGTCCCCTTCCCTGAGCCATGTCTCTCTCACTCTTTGCGCCCAGAAGGCGCTAATTTGTGAAAGAGAATCATAGTATTTACATAATAGTTCCTGCTCTATGTTATCGTCTGAAATCTGTTTTCCATCTTCAATAATCTCCTTATTCACATTTTCCATCTCTTTTTCTATAAGGTCTCTTTTCACAAATATATCCCCAATAGTGTTTTTACTCCATTGAGACAGATTTCTTTTTATTAATTTTAGTTTCCTTATGACTTTATATATCTTGGAACCTTCAAACCTTGCCTCTGTCCACCATTTTTTAATTAGATCCAAACATTCCTCATTAAGTAACCACATTTTTTCAAATCTAAACGGGATTTTTTTATTTCTAATTGGTTCCGAAATTACTAGTTCTATAGGAAAGTGGTCGGAACCGGCAATGGGTAGGACCTCATTAGTAAGATTAAAGTCAAAGTTCCTCAGCTCCCCTATAAAGAAGAACCTGTCCAATTTTTCGACTATTAATTCTGTGTCTTTACGTTTGTTAGTCCAGGTGTATTTCCCTCGGTTTGATTCAATTTCCGAAGCCCCTATAATATTTATCCATTCCTGGAATTCTAAAGTAGTTTTTGATATGTGTTTTGTCCCACCCTGTTTATCTCCCAAGGATAGAATAGCATTAAAATCTCCTCCTAGTATAAATGTTTCGTTCGGGAAGCTCTCAATATAATCCTTAATCTCCTGCCATACAGTTCTCTTTTCATGTAGGAATTTAGGAGCGTACATGTTTATTAGATTATATTTTAAATCTGACTTTAAACTTTTGATTTGACCTCCCATCCAATATTTATGTTTTTTATGAATATTGAAAACTATTTCTCTTGGGTCCCAAATAAAAGCAATTCCACCCGAAGCGCCTTCTGCCTCATATCCTATTAATTCTCTTATTCCTATACTCTTTTTTATATTCTCATATCCTTCATTAGAAAGTTTAGTTTCTTGTATCATAGCCATGTTTGGTTTAATTTTTGCTAATTGCCTTATCACAAGGCGTCGTTTGTTAGGGGCATTTAAACCCCTAACATTCCAACTAATGATCTTCATGATGACTCGGGAAGGACCTTCCCCTTCCCAGAGTATAGAATATCGGTAATTTTAACCTGACCTGGCGCCATTCCTTCCTTTGCTCTTAATTCAGCAAGGGATTTTCTTCCTCTTGGTTTGACTAGTTTCCTCGTGTCAACTTCTAACCTGCCCTTAATTGATTTTCCTAAACCTAAAGTTTCTGTATTGTTCCTAACAGTGTTCTCTTTGTTTTCCTCACAGAGTTCTTCATTCGATAGCGAACATAATATTCCTGTTATTATATCATTACTCCTAGAATCCTCCAGAATAGAGGCAGGGTCTAATCCTAAAAAGTCTAGCAGTGGGCCTTGGTCAATGGTCTCCACTAAGGGGGATTTTTCCATTCCTTCTTTTTGCATTTCTTTTGTCTGATGGCACGATTCGGAGGGGATGTGTTTCGAGTTTTTTTCAATATTAGGAATATCTGCAATCTCTTTTTGGATTCCTACATTAACATTCATAGTTCTTAACTCCACTGTGGATTTCCTCCCCCTCTTCTTTTTAATTCTATTGATATTAGGGGTGCTCAGACTTCCTCTTTTCATTGCTATAACTAACTGCCTGTCTTCGTTAGTGATACCAAAGAGGCCTTCTATGGAGTCCTTAACCGATGAAAGATTGCTGCTGGGTTTGATTCCCTCAATGGTTGTTGCCATGCCTAATTGTCTATCATCATTATTGAATTCTTCTAGGCAAATTCTGATCTCTTCCTCTTTTTGATTTCTTGTATTATTTATATCTTCTTTCCTAACATACAAGGGATCTTCTATATCATTAAGATCCATTTCCATATCTCCTATCTCATCTAGATTTGGTAAGCATTCTGTTTCCATGTTTTCTTCTCCATTTTCCTGATTGTTGTTTGATGCTAACATCTCCTTAATGCTTTTAATTAGCAAACTTTTTTGGTGATCGAGTTCCTCTTTGTCACATATTTCGTCTATAAGGGTATCCATTAATTCATTGGTGATCTCAACTATTTCTTCTTCTATTTTTTGGTTCTCCTTTAGAAGTGATCTCTCTTGATCTTCTGGACTGTTGGAGATTCTATTCGGGCTGTAAGAGGTAATTTCAGTGTTAATTCCTTGCTCGATACTCTGAATGCTAAGGTTATTCTTATGCTTAGGGGATAACGGTAGGGGAGATTTGACCTCAACATTTAAGGTCTCATTTATTGATATATCATTTTCAATAGCCAAAGGGGGTTGACACAAAGAGTCTGAAGGGTGTGTGGAGATGCTGATCGGATTAATTATCTTAGGAGACGTCAAAGTGAAACCTCCTTTATCTGAGTTAAAGCTCACCATCAATTCCGGTGTCTTCTGAATATGAGTGTCAATTTGTCCTAAATTTTTGGTTTCTAGATCCTTTGTTTGTCTTTCTACAAAATCCTCTAGAATAATGGGGTTAATAATAATAGAGTTTGAATTAAAGCATAATCTAATGGGATGAATCCATTTTTGATGATAGTTGATCTTTACTATGATGATTTTTTCAGATTGGTTATTATCATTATCAATAATGCTTAAAAAGTCGCCAATTTGTTTTCCTATTAATTTGACAGTTTCTACATCAGATAATTCTATAGGCAGATTTCTAAGAACAATAGCCTTTTCTACAAGAAAGTCCTTAAGATTTATTGGGTTGAATAGGGGAACCCAGTCAAAACTATGAAAATCAGAGTCTTTATACTTAGCTAACCCTTCATTTCTAATTTTACTTTTAGTATTTCTATCTTTACAATTAATGAAAATAAAATTTTCTAATAAGATAGATATACTTACCTCATTCGGGAGTTGAGATTTTAGCCAAGCTACCAGATCTGTGAAAGAAGTTCCTACTCCAGACCATCGGCAGATCAGCCCTGTATCTGCATAAGAATTTTGTCTCTGTTCTATGCATTTTCCATCTAGATCTATTCTAATCATGTTAGGATTCTGAAAGAAATTACCTATTATTTTACCATTGTTACTCTCAATAGTTTTATTATGCTTATGAGGGGGCGCGTATACCTGTTTGTTTTGTTCTTGAAACAACCTTGACCCATTGTTACCTGTTAGACCTTCTTTCATATTCCTTCTGTGTGCATGTTCATTCTGTGGGTAGGGCTCTGAGACATTAGTATGGAGCTTATTCTGTCCCGCCTTATAGCCCTTATCCTCAAGGGTCCCATTCCTTTTGTGGGGAGGAGAGTATTTCATTCTGCCATTGTCTTCCTCTCTAAGCACATCAAATGAATTACTGATAGATAGATTAAAAGGATTATGAGAGTGCTGGTACCTGTTCCCCTTTTTCCTACTTTTTACCACTTGCCAAGTTAGCTCATTCTTCGTTGTGCCCACAGGAGGTGCTTGAGAAGGCAAGATCCTGCCTCCCCCCTTGGTAGATAGGGGTTCAAAGGTTCTACAATAGTTCTCAAATCTTCCCCCTTTGGCATCCCCGTAGCTTCTGGCATTTAAAGGGAATTATTTAATATTTTGGCCCTGTCCTATTTGTAACTTATGGCTTTATTTTCCTTGGCAAGGACCTTTTGGCATTGTGATGAATTTTGGTGAGCAGTCACAGGTGGTTGTGATTCTGGTTGTCATTGATGCAAACATAGTCATATCGTATGACAAGGACAATCGGCAAGGTTAGTGCCTATCGGTAAGAAGAAATCAGCGAAGTACAGTGAGCGGTGTACATGAAGAACAATTACAGATGGATATTTTGATATCAGTGATGATTGAGAAGGAATTATGTGGTGCGGTCTTAGATACTGCATGTACTTGATTTTAAGACATCAAGGTTTCAACCACAACGCATTTGGCTAATAGGTGAGCATACATCTCAGTGACAAGAAGGGCTATAGGTTGAAGACACTACGTTCTTGAGTTACCGGTGGTAGATCTTTGATCGGTGACCGGTATGGATATTGCGCTGAGTATAGATGTTATGGTGACGTGTCTTAGACGTTAAGGATTGGATGAGATGTCACTTATACGTTTGAGGTAAGCAATGAGGTGGATTTAAGGTGATACATTGGAGAATTCAAAACGTGTTTGACTACCTTGAGATATAACTTGCAAATCCTATTTTGGGACAACGCAACCATGATAAAATGTATCTTACATCGTGATATGTGTTTTGGTGAGATTTATTTGGGTAGGAAAATCGAATTTCGGTGAAGTTATTTGAGCAGGAAAATCGAATTTCGGTGAAGGTTAAGGCAGTGACAATTGTGTATATAATTGGTGCTGCTCTTATTGAAAAAGGTTGTTGCTAATGTTGTATAAGAATAATTGTATGAAGAGAAATTTGTGATTTCTAGGGTTGCGATCAGAGTTTTGAGCAGAGGCAAAATGGAGAGAAGTAATAGAGAACATAGGGCATATTGGATCAAATAGGCAAGCAGTGTTGCATTCAGATCATTTCCTATTGTTCCCTAATAGGTGCACCAAGAAAAATCCCTTAATCGGGTGAACTTTAACAGGTCTTATATTGTAAATCCTTTAACCGGGTGAGCTCACAGAAAGAGTTTTAAATCCTCTAGCTAGGTATATCTTAGTAGATCTCATTGTACTCCTAACAGTGTACTAGTCACTCCTAATAGGGTCAACCATCAGAAAGGGTATTTGTAGCTCTTAATAGGGCAAACCATTTTACTGCAGTGAAGGGCTTGTGGTTGTCATCCCGATCGTGGTTTTCTCTCTCTAACCGAGGGTTTCTACGCAAAAATCTTTGTGTTATGTGTGATGCATGTGTGGATGTTTGATCTTATTTACTTTTATTTCACTGCATCAATTTTATGTTTTTCTATTCGGAAGTTGTTAAAGTTAATCAGATCGGTGGTTGATTTAGTAGGTTATCTGTTTGTACTGATTCACACCCCCCCCCCCCTCTCAGTACCTAAGAATCCTAACAATTGGTATCAGAGCATTGGTCCTCTTGGTGATAAGCCTAATAGCTTGAGGGAAAGATCTACAACTATGGAGAATTACAGATATGAGATGGAACTTGAGAATGCACACAAGATGATTAATGAGACGAAGGAAAAGCTGAAGAACTCACTTGCAAAAAGGAGAACTTACTGAGAACTTAAGCGAAAGCCAGGATTACATTGATCAACTATCTAAAGCTAGTATGTTTGAAGAATTTGAGGAAGCAATTGCAGCTCTGATGAATAAAAACAATAAACTCAAAGAAGAAGTGGCAAATCTGAAAAGAGAGCTTGAAGGTCAATCTGTCAAGATGTGTGAAGACCTTTAAGGAAAAAGAAAAGCTGATGATGCAAAGAAGAGTGCAGAAAATGCCAAGAGAATTGTTGAGGATGCATTAAAGGAAAGGGGGGAACAATTCTTTAGAATATCTCAAGAGAATGCTATCATGCATGAGCGCCTTCGTGACACAAATAAGGAGAATCAACAAATTCTGAGTGAATATGAAAGGCATAGAGAGGAGAATGAGAAATTGAAGAAGGAATTGCAAATTCAGAAAGAAGCAAATGAAAACTTGAAGCAATATAATGAAAGCATGCAAAATATTGATGAACAATTGAAGAGATAGAGAAGATACAAAGACCCTACCGGTCTTGGGTACACAAGTCAAGGAACATTTGAAACTGGAAAGTCATCTAAATCTGAATCTAAGGAGCCACAGACAAATCAAAAGGTAGATCTAAGCAATGCAGCTAAGAAACCCAATAAACCTACTTGTTACAATTGTGGAAAGCCTAGTCATACTGCAAATGTCTGTAGGAGCGAACCAGTGAATAAATCTTATTCATTTGATGGTTATTGGTATAATTGTCATAAGTATGGTCATACTGCTTATGAGTGTAGATCTAGATCAAGCACTAGATCCAGTGGTGGTAGATTTGATGGATATTGTTATGCATGTAACAAATATGGACATAAAGTTGAGGATTGCAGATCTTAAGTGTATGTTCTTAGGTCTCCAGTCAAATCAGTAAGCCCTTATGAAAGGGAAAGACAATTCAATGTCACGTGTTCAGTATGTGGTAACTATGGTCATCGCGCTGTAAATTGCAGAATGAGAACACAGAGAGGAAATGTTGGACATTGGAGGTCAACCAGTATGGCATGTTTCCAATGCCATAGGACCGGTCACCATTCAAGAGATTGTCGGTTTAGAAACTGGTCACCCAACCGATCAGAAGATAGAAGAGGAAAGAAGATTCTTCATATTGAGGAAGTTGGTCAAGAGATGAAGAAGATTTGGAGAAAGGCCGAAGAGAAACAAGAAGTCAAGACATCTGAAGAGAATTCACCATCCTCTAGTGCAAAGAATTCATCTTCAAACTAAGCATATATTGTTGACATATTTAAGTTGTCATTGGTTAAGTTAGAGGCAAACATCAATCCCATCGGAGCACCGGTAGACTAATTAAGCACCGGTACTCTTTAGTATGCACCGGTAGACCAAACAGAGTGTTTTCAACTGGTCTTATGAGACATACAGGGAAAGTATGACCAACCGGGTATAAGTTTAATACCGGTTGACTACATGATAATCCGAACCGGATTATGCAGAGCTGTCTCAGTTAAAACCGGATTATGGGGAGCATTCACAGTTGAAACTGAAGTTAGCTTTTTCATTGGAGTTAGCTTTATTTCTATGCGAGTGTTCTAAGGTAAACTCAAGATCATTTTGCAAGCTTTTTCTGTCTGCATGATTTATGGGTGAGTTTACAGCTTGGCGGAATTGTGAGAAGTATTTTTAAATAAGAGTAATGTCTTATAAATACAAATCATAGTATACACAAGAAGAGTTGTTGAATATTGAGAGCAAGAGAGAGATATCTTCTGATAGGTGCCACAGTCACAAGAAGTGAAAGACAGAGAAGGGTTCAACAGCCAAGCAAAGCAAAAGGGTAACAGGTATGATATGATCAGACAAAAGGCGTCATAATAGATCATTGTTTTGAATTGTAAGAGCATGTTCAAATCCCTCAATTAGGGTGAACCCTAATGGTTTCTTGTATAAATCCCTTCACCATGTAACATCTTAATCGGTGTTGAAAGTCCTTTTACAAGGCGACTCCTAATAGGGTCAAGATCCTAACAGGTCTTCTATCAAATCCCTTTACCGGGTAGCACTCTTACAAGTGCTTTGTAAGCCTTTAACAGGGCATCTTTATTACTACAGTAGTAAAGTTGTGGGTTTTGTCCCACTGTGTTTTCTCCTTCTAACCGAGGGTTTCCACGTATATATGTTGTGTTGACTTGTGTATTTCTATTTCTGTTTAGGAGTGTTGATTATATTCTTTTAATTCTGCAAGAATATTTATATAAGGCTAAATTGAAGTAGAAATTGCATTTACTGATTCACCCCCCCCCCTCTCAGTAACCGGTTAGGATTAACAATTGGTATCAGAGCTCTAGGTTCTCAAAGATATAAGGCTTAACAGCTGGAGGAAAGATCATGGAGGGTTACAGGTATCAGAAGCAGCTTGAGGAAGCCAATGAAATCATTGCCTCTCCTGAGAATAGGCTAAGAAGGTCCCTTGGAAAAAGAAAGGAGCTAGCTTTGCAACTGAGTGAGAGCAATGAAACAATTGAAGAGCTCTCTGGACAAAGTGGATCTGATGAAGCAAAGGAGGCGGTCTCTGATCTTATGGAGAAGAATCAAATTCTAACCGAAGATCTGCAACCTGAAAAGGGAGCAAGAAGGCAATGCTCTAAGAATGATTGAAATCATTGAGGAAAAGAGGAAAGTTGGAGATGAAAGGAACAGTGTCGTGAAGTCACTGGCAGCCTCTAAAAGAGCAAAAAATTTGGCAAAAGACGCAGTAAGGGAAAGTGATCTTGTTGTTCTACAACTTCAAGAAGACATGCAGATAATTACACAAGAAAATGCTAACATGCAAAAGAATTGGCATGATAAAGATGATGCATGCAAAAGGCTGGCAATTGAATTGTATCAACTAAAGGAACAGATGAAAGTTCTCGAAGAAAGAAATGAGACACTTAGAAGATATCATGAGAGCTCAGAAAAGTTGGATGAGCAACTGAGGGCTCAAAGAAAGCACAAGGATCCCACGGGACTTGGGTACACTGGTCAAAGCAGCAAGGAAACCGGTGAGTCCTCTAGAGTCAAGAAAGCAAGATGGAAAAGAGGGAGAAATCAACGGAAGTCAAAGGTAAAAAGACCTTCAAAACCTCTTGACATCACTATGGTAAACCTAGTCATAAAACAAATGACTGTAGAAATGCACCGGTAAAACCAATTACTTCTAACAATTACTGCAGAAACTGTTACAAGTATGGCCACAAGACTTCTGAATGTAGGTCTCGTCCCAACAGTGTGTCCAGTGGAAGCAGGAGAAGCTTCAAAGGTTACTGCTATGTATGCAACAAGTTTGGACACAAGGTTGATGAATGCAGATCTAAAGCTATGGCATTCAGATCCCCACCGAGACCGATATTCCCTAAGAAGAATGTAAACCGGAGCACAATCAACTGTGTTAATTAACCTCCTAATCATGACGATAAAGATAAATAGATTAATGAGATAAAATAGTTATAATAATATTTAATGAATATATAGATTCAATATATGTTATTATCAAACATATAATATTAGATTATTATAATGGAGAATATATTATCATTAATATTATAATATTATTATCGGAAATAATAATAAGTGAATACTTATATAGATATATAAATGATATATTGATATATCTCAATATATGAATATATATTATTTACAAGTCATCAAAGATGCTAACTCGATAATGAAGATCTAATAAATAAGTAAATAATAATCAAATAATTGTAATTATAAAATAAATAAATAAGAATATCGCAATATCAATAAATAAATAATAACATTAAAAATATATAAATAATTAACTATAATTTATAAAGAGAAAGGGAAGCCCTCCTTACAGACGGGTTCAGAATGAAGAAGAAATAATTTAACATATATAGAAAAGACATATAATTAGTAATACTATATATATATATAGCATATATATGATTTATATATTAATACATATCCCCACTCATAATAACAATATCTAAGTTAAGTTTATATTAATATAAACAAATAACAAATAAGGATAACTATGAATCATTGAACAATGATGAGAAACTCAGTCTAATATTGGATATCGTCCATACCCAAATAAGCATTGCTGCCAGCATACATGGAGATTGAAACTAAGTCCATGTAAATGCATTGATACTATGTGAAGCGTTTGCAGAAGCCATTAATGTTAAACTGGATGCCATCGTATACACCAAATAGTTGTTAGATAAAATAGAGATGATCAAACTACAGTTGAAAGACACACTTACAGGCTAATTGGCGTAGACTATTGTAGAGGCAGTAATAATAATGAGATTGAATAAATGAAATATAGGAAACCATAACAATATAATGCACCATATATGGCAGATACAATATTATAATAAGGGATGGAAAATAGAAGGACTGTCAATACAGAACATAAAGACTATGTCAATAAAGACATTGATGCGTCAGCCGCTAAACATTTATAGAGGGTAATGATTGTTATTAAACTAAGTTCATGTAAACTCTAGACAATCGTTATTCATCGAAAGGTTGTGATTAAGGTGTTGACTATGAATAGAGATGAGACGCATCTCTATATTGTCACTGGGCAAGTGATTATATATATAAAGTAGTTCAATAACACTTGGGGGTATGGGGAGGAATACGAAAACACATTTCAATACAACATATGAATAGAAGAATAAGCTGCGATAATCACAGTTTTAAGAGGAACAACACAAAGGTATGTACGTAGGCCTCTTCTATATTGAATTGAAATATGTTGTCGGCAGAACCAGTGAAGTATTAAAGGTATTCTTAATTATTATTATTATTATTATTATTATATATATATTTCTAATCTCATTATATACAGATGTTAATATATATATATGTGTGTGTGTGTGGGGTAAAGACAATTCTCATTTGTATAAAAATTAATAGTATTTGTATATGGATATTTATATATATCTTCAATATATATCTGTAGTCAAGAAACATTCATATCTTTGCGAATTCTTTAATTCTGAGATTTCTTTTATTGGCAAGTTTAAACTATGTTTTAATAATCAACATTAATTCTTGTACATTTTTATGTCTACTATATTGATGATATGGAGACCATAGAGAAAATGAATCTGATATTCATTAAGAGATGGATCCCATATTTGGAGGTGACTTGAGGAAATTGTTATAGTTTCCCTAGTCTCGAGATTGTTATAATCTCACCAAAAATGATGATACGGATTCCATGAATGTTATATTCACTAGAGATGGATCCCCGTATCTGGAGGGGGCTAGAGGAAATTGTTATAGTTTCCCTAATCTCGAGATTGTTATAATCTCACGTAGGTAGTATATATGCTGATTGCCAGTCATATGCATATGTGTAGGCTTGGATAGCATTTATTGCTTCCAAGAGATTCTTATGGGTAGTGCTCTATGGGATGACGTGTTGATAGCCCGGTTGCTTAGAGTGGATCTTATATCCCTCAAGCTGAGAATCGGGAATTCTGTGAAGCCCGACCTAGAGGCAGCCTTAAGAATCAAATCCCCCCCTTACTAACTTAGAGTAGAGTGTGAGTCATGTAAATATTGTGGATTATTTTGTGCTAACGTCGGTTTTGCAGGAAATTATGAAATGAGAATAAGAACGGACATTACAAAGGGGACATCACATATAAATACCCGTCGGAAAACTCCCGAGGGCACACAAATAGAGCCGACGACAACAACTACACCTACGCCAAATAAATAAAATATGGGCCCGAGATAAACTAAATTGATGGGGACCCAAATACAAATTTTTATTATTCATTTAATGACGGGGACATTACACACAGACTCGGTAAAGCCACCTCGGCTAGGGACTCATAGAGACCTACCAGGACACCGAGTCCTATAACTTTGCGCTTAACTAATAATTATTTTGATGACTCATCGACGAATTACACAATTTGCTTAGTGTCATAAATTGCTTTGTGGAGGTACACACAATACCTCATGGTATTTTCCTTCATAGAGGATTATAACAAAAAGTTATGTTTCTTCGTATTACAACAATATTATATCCTTCTATATTAATTTTTGATGTTTCCCCATTAGCATGAGGTAACAAGATTGTCAAACAAATGTCGAATATGATCTATGGATGTGTGGGTGCCTAAATTGTTGATGTGAGTGAATCTATGCCCTCAGAATTGCGCTAAGACACCTACGGCCAGAATTGTGAGAAATAAAACCTCAACAAGACTTGACCGAGTGCAGAGATTTATGATGTGAATATTTTCACCATGAAAACCAGAGATTTAAACCTTGAAATATTCAACAATAAACTTCACGAATGCAACGTATAGAGGAAGAACAACAGATTCAAGTATGCCTGCTTGCTTGCTATTTAACTTTGATTTAAACATTACAAAAAAAAATCTGGGAGCATTCGGCTACAACCAGAAAACCCTAAAAACTTTGACTGTGTAAAACTTCAAACTTTAAACTATAAACTTGCAGCTCTAATGGCTGCATACAATGGTGCCTGGAGCAATCACTTCTTCAACAGGACAAATCCAACAAACTACAAACTTACAGAATGACCAGAGAAGAATCACGTGCAACTGCAGACACAAAATGAACTTCCTTCTTACTCTGCACTCTGCACTCTGACGACTGGATCTGCTGATCTTCCTTCTCTGCAACTTCTCTGCTTTGCTCTACTTGCTCTTTCTCTGTATCTTTCTGAATGATCAAAAAATGAATGCAAAACATTCCTTTTTTTTCTTTGGTAATATATTTTCCCTCTCATTTTTGAACTCACCTACCCGTAATAAATTTTATAGCTGTTATGCAACGTCAAAGGTGGTAGATGGGCGTTTGGCTCCAGGGGCAAATGGACGCTGCATTTAATTCCAACACTCCCCCTTTGTCCTGAGCCAAACAACACAAGGATCACAGCTGATCCAAATCAACTACACCAAGACACTGTCTTAGGTGCACAAAAGTTCCAATCCCTAATGGCTTTGTGAAGATGTTTGCTAGCTGCTGCTCAGACCTGCAAAATTCCATCTTGATATCCCCATTCTCCACCAGCTCTCTGATGAAGTGATATCTGATCTCAATGTGTTTTCTTCTCCCATGGAAGACTGGATTCTTGGACAATGCAATTGATGAGATGTTGTCACAATAAATTGTGGTTCCATCCTCTTGCCTTTCACTCAAATCTGTCAAGATCCTCCTTAACCAAATAGCCTGACATGCTGCTGCATTTGCTGCTATATATTCAGCCTCTGCTGTAGATTGAGCAACAATAGGTTGCTTCTTGGATGCCCATGAAATTGCACCCGATCCCATATGGAACATATATCCGGAAGTGCTCTTCCTATCATCTATACTTCCAGCCCAATCACTATCTGTGTAACCAACCAACTTAAATTCATTTGCTGCAGTATACAAAATCCCAAATCCCTTGGTACCTTTCACATACCTTAGGATCCTCTTTCCCGCTTGCCAATGGGAATCCTTTGGTGTTTCCATAAATCTAGAAATTAAACTTACTGCATGCATCAAGTCTGGCCTAGTTGCAGTCAGATACATTAAACTTCCAACCATACTCTTGTATAGCATTGGATCCACTCTCTTGCTAGAGTCTTCCTTGCTCAACTTCAGACCTACTGCTGTTGGTGTTGGGGCTGCCTTACTGTTTTGCATTTTGAATCTCTCCAAGATCTGCCCTACATATTTTTCTTGAGAGATGAAGATGCCATCATGCATTTCTTTTACTTCTATGCCTAGAAAGTACTTCAAGAGACCAAGGTCTGTCATTTCAAACTCATTTTCCATGGCCTCTTTGAACTCACCAATTAGAGCCTTGTCATTACCAGTAAAAATCAAATCATCTACATACAAGACAACAATCAACACATTTCCATTTGCTGCCTTGATGTAGAGAGTAGGCTCACCATTGCTTTTGCTGAAGCCATTGCTCATCAAATATGAGTCAATCCTGTTGTACCATGCCCGTGGAGCTTGCTTGAGCCCATAAAAAGCTCTCTTTAATCTATATACTTTATGTTCTTCACCTGTAACTTCATAACCAGGTGGCTGCTGCACATAGACTTCTTCTTTCAATACCCCATTTAGGAAGGCGGACTTCACATCCATTTGATATACCTTCCATTTGTGTTGAGCTGCAATTGCTATGACAACACGCACGGTTTCCATTCTTGCAACTAGGGCATATGTCTCATCATAATCTCTGCCATACTGCTGTTTGTAGCCCTTGACTACCAGCCTTGCTTTATGCCTATCAATCTTGCCTTCAACATTGCATTTGGTCTTGTAGACCCATTTCACTCCAATCACTTGCTTTTTTGGAGGCAATTCAGTTAGCTCCCATGTCTCATTTCTTTCTATAGCATCTATCTCCTCATCCATGGCCTTACACCATTTCTTCTCCTTAACAGCTTCTTCAAAATATATTGGATCACTATGAGAAAATAATGCAAAATTAACACTCTCATCATAATCTTCATACCTTTCATCTTGATATATCTCCCTAAGACTCTTGGTCTTTCTTGGTAACAGGGAGGAGAGTGTGTGATCAGAATCTTCACTGCTACTACTTTGCCGACCAGCTCGGTCTTCACTATTACTTGGCAGTGACACTCGGTCATGCCTAGAGGAGCTCGGTAATGACTGAGGCTGCTTGCTTTTTCTTCTATCTGCTCCTTCTTCTTGATGTTCATCAGCATCCTCTTCACTCATAATTGGCACTTTACTTGAAGTGCTCAGTGATTCATCAGTCAGTCCATACCATGACTGATTTTCAAGAAATTCCACATCTCTTGAGAGAATCATCTTATTGTTCAATGGGTCATACAATCTATATGCCTTTGATTCTAAGCTGTACCCTGTGAAGATGCACTTCACTCCTTTGTCATCCAATTTTTGCCTTTGCTCTTTAGGCACATGTGCATATGCAACACATCCAAACACCCTTAGGTGTTCAACTATCCATCTCCCTCGTGACCATGCTTCCATTGGAATTCTATCACAGACTGCCTTTGTAGGACACCTATTAATTAGGTAAACTGCTATTGCCACAGCCTCTCCCCAAAATTCAGTTTGGAGACCTTTCTCTTTCATCATGCTCCTTGCCATTTCTACAATGGTCCTGTTCTTTCTTTCAGCCACTCCATTCTGCTGTGGTGTGTAGCTGGCTGTGAGCTCTTTCTTTATGCCATATTTCCTGCAAAAATTTACAAAAGAATTGGAGGTATACTCCCCTCCTCTATCTGATCTTAGGACTTTGATATAATGTCCACATTCTCTTTCAGCCTCGGCTTTGAACTCAAGAAACTTATCAAATGCTTCAGATTTAGATTTCAAAAAATAAACCCATGTCCTACAACTGAAATCATCAATAAATGTCATGAAATAAGTACTCCCCCCAATGGAAGTAACTTGCATAGGACCGACTAGGTTAGTATGCACTAACTCTAATGGATATCTAGCCCTCCTAGAATTTCCAGAATTAAAGGGAAGCCTATGTTGCTTACCCAAAATACAAGCCTCACACTTGTCACATGAATTTCCTATTCGTGGCAAACCTTCTACCATTCTTTTATTTGACAACAAATTTAAACCAGCATAGCCAAGATGACCATACCTGAGGTGCCAAAGCCGTGAGGGGTCTTCAATCACACTCCTTAGAGCTGATTGTGTGTGAGGTGCAGCATCAACTTGAGATGAGAAACATGTCTCTATCCTCAAGGGAAACATTATGTTCTTTGTCATTTGGACTGCTGCAAGTAAGTTATTGCTCCCATCCTTTTCATGAATGACACACGTGTCATTCTCCATCAGCACTTTGTATCCATTTTGAATGAGCTGACCAATGCTCATCAGATTGTGCTTCATACCAGGGGCAAAATACACATTTTGTATTTCCTTCTTCTCACCTTGCTTGGTGCGGACCATAATAGATCCTTTGCCCACCACTGGTAGGGTTCCATTGTTACCCATTTTAATCTCAGATTTGAAACTCTTGTCAACGAATGAAAACAAGGTTTCATTACCACTCATGTGGTTTCTACATCCACTGTCAAGGTACCAAACTTCAGGGCCTCCTTCTTCACCAACATTACACATGATGAAGGCAGTGGCATTGTTTCCACTTCCCATGTTCACATCAGCCACATTTGTTTGTCCTGACTAATCATTTTGCTTCTTCCAGCATTCACTTGCATAATGCCCATATTTATGACAGTAGTAGCATTCTACATTACTCCTATTTGAGTTGTAGTTTTTCTTACCTCCTCTTGAATTGTTTTGAGAGCTACTTGCTCCATCTGCTCTTCCTGAGCTTTCTGCTGCAGCATTTCTTTGTCCTCCATTACCTCGGCCTCTGCCTCTGGAGTTCCTGCCTGAGCCTTTTCTTCCTCTTCCCCTTCCTCTTGGATTTGACTGAGCCTTGAATGCTTGCTCTTGGGAAGAAGAAGATGTGGATCTGTTGATCCTATGCTCATGGGTTTGAACAATACCCATCAACTCATCCATTGTCAAAACAGTGAGGTCTTTTGCCTCTTCAATGGTCATGACCAAATTGTCATATTTATGAGGTAAACTTCTCAATATCTTTTCCACTATCCTCTGCTCTTGATAGTCTTCTCCATTTGACTTCAGTTGGTTAATCACATTGGAGGTCCTTGAACTGAAGTCTGCAATTAATTCGTTTTCCTTCATCTGAAGGTTCTCAAACTCCCTCCTTATATTTTGTAGCTTTACTGTACGGACTTTATCAGTCCCCTTGAAGTTCGTCTCAAGGATATCCCATGCTTCTTTTGCATAATTTGCTGCTGCAATCTTGGGTAAGATTGTCTCTGTCATTGCTGATTCAATCAAACTTAATGCCTTAGCATCCTTTCTCCTTGACTCTTTCAGCTGAGTCTTTTGTGCATTTGTGAGAGCAGCATACTGAGTTGGGTCTGTCACATCATTGAACCCATTAATTACAAATTCCCACAAATCATTTGCAACCATTATGGTCTTCATCTTCTTTGCCCATGTATCATAATTTTGTCCATTAAATGGTGGTGGCTGCTGCCATATCTTTCCTGCATCTCCTGCCATGTTAAATATCCCAGAAAAAATTTGCCCTAACTCACTTTGGATGTGGGGCCTCAAAGCTCTGATACCATGTGAGAAATAAAACCTCAACAAGACTTGACCGAGTGCAGAGATTTATGATGTGAATATTTTCACCATGAAAACCAGAGATTTAAACCTTGAAATATTCAACAATAAACTTCACGAATGCAACGTATAGAGGAAGAACAACAGATTCAAGTATGCCTGCTTGCTTGCTATTTAACTTTGATTTAAACATTACAAAAAAAAATCTGGGAGCATTCGGCTACAACCAGAAAACCCTAAAAACTTTGACTGTGTAAAACTTCAAACTTTAAACTATAAACTTGCAGCTCTAATGGCTGCATACAATGGTGCCTGGAGCAATCACTGCTTCAACAGGACAAATCCAACAAACTACAAACTTACAAAATGACCAGAGAAGAATCACGTGCAACTGCAGGCACAAAATGAACTTCCTTCTTACTCTGCACTCTACACTCTGACGACTGGATCTGCTGATCTTCCTTCTCTGCAACTTCTCTGCTGATCTTCCTTCTCTGCAACTTCTCTGCTGATCTTCCTTCTCTACAACTTCTCTGCTCTGCTCTACTTGCTCTTTCTCTGTATCTTTCTGAATGATCAAAAAATGAATGCAAAACATTCCTTTTTTTTCTTTGGTAACATATTTTCCCTCTCATTTTTGAACTCACCTACCCGTAATAAATTTTATAGCTGTTCTGCAACGTCAAAGGTGGTAGATGGGTGTTTGGCTCCAGGGGCAAACAGACGCTGCATTTAATTCCAACAAGAATATCTATTAATTATTTTTTGCACCAACAGTCAATTGACATTTTCTCAATTACAATTAGCCTGTAGGGATATTATGTCGTGTATTATTGATGATGAATCATTACCATATTAAATGTGCCAAACTGTGAATACTTGCCTTAAATAAAAGCAGGAGCCACGAACATTTGTTTTCTTGATACAGTAGTCCTGCAAAAAATGAACCATGCATCCTAATGTAGTAAATTGAGAAATATTTATCCTTGATATATATCAGCCTCATTTAATAATGACATATTAATCCACACTTTATAATTGCTGATATTGAGATAACAGTCAAAACCTTCTCGATATGAACCGAAAATAATTAAATTAATTGCCTTAGCGCCACCAAATACTCCACTCTTATAAGCCATGCCAATAATGTTTCAATAAATCAAACTTATTAAATCAGCACAAGGTGATATTGCAGGTTGACATAGAAGAATGAATTACCACTGCAGCCCCTTTGGAGAGAATAATATTCAGATTTCTTCAGAGCTGTAAATATTTGTAACATTGGAAAACGGTCTCTAATGGGGCTTCACAAATTTGGTGATATTGGCAGACTAGGGGGGTCTTGCACCTCCAAAATTGCAAACTAAGAAAACCAACAGCAATCTAGATTTGCAATAACAAGTAATGAAATGGATGATCGATGATGATATTCTCTCGCCAAAGCCAATATAAGTATGATGCCAAGACATTACAATAAAGTGAGTCGGCTATTAAGAAATGGGGCGATAAAAGATGAATTTGAAATTATTAAAATAATAATGTCATGTTTCTAATGGTCATCTTTAGTGAGTTTAGTTTTATTTGTTAGTTTCTAGTTTTTGTATTCAGTTAATGATTGTTTCATTTAGAACCATCGTTTTGTACTTTTATATATAAGGAGACTTCATCTGCAGTGTTTAATATCACAATATCAAGTCTCATAACAGAAATAGGTCCTGTTAGAATTCTTAGGTACTGAGGGGGGGGGGCTGAATTAGTACAAACAAATAACCTACTAATTCAACCATCGATCTGATTAACTTTAACAACTTCCAAATAGCAAAACATAAAACTGATGCAATGAAATAAAAGTAAATAAGATCAAACATCCACACATGCATCACACATAACACAATCATTTTGGCGTGGAAACCCTCAGTTATAGGAAGAAAACCACGGTGGGGATGACACCCACAAGCCCTTCACTGCAGTAGAAAGGTTTGCCCTGTTAGGAGCTACAAATACCCTTTCTGGGGATTCACCCTGTTAGGAGTGACTAGTACACTGTTAGGAGTACAATGAGATTTTCTAAGATCTACCTCACTAGAGGATTTAAAACTCTTTCTGTGAGTTCACCCAATTAAGGGATTTACAATATAAGACTTGTTAAAGTCTACCGGATTAAGAGATTTTTCTTGTTGCAACTATTAGGGAACAATAAGAAATGATCTGGATGTAGCACTACTTGCCTATCAAATCCAATATCATCTCTGTTCTTTGTTACCGCTCGCCAATCTGCCTCTGCTCAATACTCTGATCGCAACCCTAGCAATCAAAAATTTCTCTTCATACAATTATCCTTTTACAACATTAGTAACAACACCCTTTTTCAATAAGAGCAGCACCAATTGTTTACACAACTGCCACCGCCTTAACCTTCACCAAAATTCGATTTTCCCGCTCAAATAAATCTCACCAAAACACATATCACGATGTAAGATACATTTTATCATGACCATGTCGACCCAAAATAGGATTTGCAAGTTATATCTGCAAGGTAGTCATACACGTTTTGACTTCTCCAACGTATCACCTTAAATCCACCTCATTGCTTACCTCAAACGTATAAGTGACATCTCATCAAATCCTAAACATCTAAGACACATCACCATAACATCTATACTCACCATAATATCCATACCGGCCACCGATCAAATATCTACCACTGGTAGCTCAAGAACATTGTCTTCAACCTATAGCCTTTTCTGTCATTGAGATGTATGCTCACCTATCAACCAAATGAGTTTCGGTTGAAACCATGATGTCCTACACTCAAGCAAATGCAATATCTAAGACCGCGCCACATAATTCCTTCTCAATCATCACCGAATCCAAAATCTCCATCTATAACTATTCTTCCTGTATACTGCTCACTGTACTTAGCTGATTTCTTCTTACCGATAGAACACTGACCTTACCAATTTTCCTAGTCATATGATATGACAATGTTTGTATCAATGACAACCAGAATCACAACCACCTGTGACCGTTCACCAAAGTTCATCATAATGCCAACAATCTCCCCCTTTGACATTGATGGCATATAGAGGGTAAAAATATAGAATGATTCCCCCTAACACTATACATCACCTAGACATATTTTAACTATCCTTACTCTCCCCCTTTTGTCAACAATGACAAAGGTTCACATTCTCACAATCTGTCAAAGATACCTTTGAAATTTGTCTTTGCTGTCTCCAATGACATCTCCCATGACTTTTTCAAATGATTCGTAGCAATGATCTGCCCATGAAGATTAGATGCGAACTCCATGGAATCCAAAGTACTCATGTCAGGTAATTCAATTATAGCTTTTGAATTCTTCACATTTTGTTGCATCGCCTCTACTGTAGGGGATAAGTATGACTGTAGCTCAATTAGCATGATCACCCTCTTGGCTTGTTGTGTTTGAATTTGCTTCACCTTGTGTGTGATCATTTTCACTTTTGCATTGTATTCTGCTGCTGAGCTTGTGATAGGATCAAAATTTGCAACTAAGGTGTCAAGATCAATTTGTGCTTCTACTCTACTCTTCTCCAAGTCCTTTGAGAAATCTGAAAGTTTTGACACTTTGATCAGTAACTGACCAACCTCCTTTAGTGGGCCCTTAGTGTCATCCACTAGACTTGAAAGTGTCGCCTTATCTTTTGCAATGTTCTCTACCAACTTCATTGTCCTTCTCTTCTCATAATTAGACTCAGCCAACTTCATTGTTGCAGTCTCACTATCAGGTGTGTGATCAATAATGGCCTTTATCAATGTATCTAACTGATCAATCACTGGTTCATCTGAGTCAAATTCCAAATCTGGAATTAGATCAGCTAGAATATCTCTAGTTGCCTTTAGTACTCTGGCCTTCTTCATCTTCGCCTTAGCCTTGTCCCTCTGAGCTTCAACATCGACTTTTCAGAGACCTTTAGTAGCTCCTTAGGGCACAATTTGATAATGTCAATAGGTGTCTAAATATCTTCATCTACTTCCTCTTCTTCCTCTTCTACCTCAATCACTTGTTTGAGTTTCTTCTTTTCACTTGACTCTCCCAAACTTAACTTTCGTTGTACTGATAGTATATCTCCAACCTCTTTCTTACTAACTTTTGCTGACCTGTCACTGGTTCTTCAGACTATACCTGCATCTTAGGTGTATCTTCTTCCATGGGAATATGTTCAATTAGTACTTCATCACCACCGGTTTGACCAATATCTTGTACTTCAATTTCATGAACTTGTTTAGGGATATCAAAAATGACATCACCTATTGTCTCTTCAGAAGTGAATGTGTCATTAACTTCCTCAATAACAAGCTCGTCATCGTTCTTTTGTTTATTAGTATCAGCTTGTTCTGCTTCCTTTTGTGATTCCATCTTTTTCTTCCATATTTCCACAGTTTCATCATGAACACTTTGTGTATCACCTACAAGTATTCTTGCAACTTTATTTCTAATCTTGAAATCTTGTCTGTAGGCTTCCACCATTATCTTTACATCTTCTGGATTCAACTCAGGTTGCAATTGAATAAGTGCTCACTTCATGATTTCTCTATCCATGTTTAATGTTGTTTTCCATCTTGCGTCAATTAGTTTAAACAATTCTTTTGGTAGGACATTGTATAGTTCACTTGGTGTCCTGCAAAATTTGTGTAAACTCCATACAATTGCCTCTTCTAACTTCTTCTTGTCTTCATCACTACAGAATTCATACCTTCTTGCAACACTACCCATTCTACCACTCTCCATTATATCTTTAACAATGAAATCAACAATACGGGCTTTCTTTGTACCACTCTCTCTCAACTTCTTCACTTCCTTATTTCACTCGATTTTGGCTTCCTCATCTAGAGTTGTGTCGTTATGCTCACTAACCTTACTAGACTCACGAGATTTCCCTTTTCTCTTGTAAGTTTTCTTCAATGTTGGTGTCTCCTATGCTTTAGTCTCCTTTGCCTTGGCAGATGTAGAGGGTAAATCCTATGTCAGTTCATCAACTTCAATTGCTTTAGAATTAGAAGTACCAGCCTATATGTTTTCAGCAATCTTTTCCAGCCTCTCTATCATTCTCCTTGGTTTTCTTTGTATCACCAGTTTCTTCAGTTCCCACTTAATATTAGGGGCAACCTCTTCATATGTACCAAACCTAGGTGCGGCAGCATCTATAGGTTTAGATAGTAGTGCATTTGCATGGAAGTCTTACTAGATCACTATCCACTTCATAGCCCATTGCAGGAACCCATAAGCTTTTTGGTTGTACCGCTTGCAAAATACAATTGTCAATATCAACAAGAAAATATACATGTTCTTTATACTCTTCTACAATATTGGTTGGGATTCTTTGAGGTTTATGCATTCTAGATTGAAAATACTTAAAGTAACCCCACATAGCATTATCAAAGTTACTTCCTAGTTCTTTAATGAACTCACTTATCTGTACTATCATAGGTCTATCTATAGCCCAATGAACTGCACCTCTTCCAAGAAATTGATTTTGCAGATAGAAAAATATACATACCAATATAGCTCCATACTTGAATGATTGTTTCTTATCCTAAATTTTGTCCATGTTGACAAGGAATTGACTCCTCAACATCTCGCATAAATCATAGATTGCATCATCCTTCACCATGTGGTAGGCAACATGAATGGCTCCACTGGGCACATTGTCATGTCCCCATTTTGGCTGACATCATTTGGCATGACGGATTTGCCTATCATCGACTCTCGTAGGCAAATGGTTTGGAGAGAGGGTCATTATGTTGATCATTTGATTGCATATTACTGACAGAGCCTATATTCGGTAGAGCCCACATCTAGTTTGGGCCTATATGCAGTTGTAGTGGAGCCTACATCAAGAGTGAGCCTACATCCAGTTTGAGCCTACATCCAGTTGTAGTAGAGCCTACGTTCAGTCTTAGTTGGGCCTACATTCAATTATGAGACATTTGGGCCTACATTGTTATAATTTTGAGTTGAGAATTGTACTTTATTATTATAATGTTATTTTATTATAAAGTACATTATAATTGGATGTTTCTAGAAGTTCTAGCAACTTCTCAAGGAAAAGAATAAATAGAGGGCTTGGGCTTTCATTTGGGCATGCTTGGATTTGGGATTTCTTCTACTTCTTCCATTGTGAAGCAATTTGTAGCCTTGTGGTCTGCAAATACTATTCGATCTTTGGGAACGATCACTCCTTTGGATTGGCATAACTGAGGTAGTGAAATATCTACTGAAGGGTTGCAAATTTGGAGTTGGTACTCAGCCATCTCATTGGTACTTCATTGAGAATTTGATGTAAGGGTTTGTTTCTGATTGAAATAGCATTTCAGGAGGTATTTTTAGTAGGGCCGAAAAAGCAAATCCGAAAAAGCAATCCGAAAAAAGCAGATCCGAAAAAAGCAGATCCGAAAAAAGCAATCCGAAAAAGCAATCCGAAAAAGCAGATCCGAAAAAGTAGTCCGAAAAATTATTGCAGCCATCTACAATCAAATTCCTCATTTCTCATTTGGCATTTGGCATATTTTCTGAGAAATGTATGTTTTCAGCTGAGTACAAAATATAGCTTCAGCACTTTACTATTTTACATTGTACTTGTCTCTGTTTGCCATTTGGCATTATTGGTAACAAAGGAAGGCTAGGATTTTGCAAGTGAAAGGGCATTGTAATTTTCAGTCTATCTATATTGCAAACCTAGGGTTTGATGATCATATCATTGACTGAAAAATGTATGGCATTGTTGCAAATTGTTGATATATGAATGGCATATGGTTTTGAGCAATTTCCTACATCATTGATAGTGTTTTAGATGGTATTTGGTTGCTATCTATTATTCAGAAATTTTGGGACAGCGAACTCATATATTGCAAAATAATTTCCTATATTCAGTATTTTTCTTTCAGCAGTGTATTCAGTGCATGCCAACTGTTTGACGAATTGTCTCAGTTCAGATTTGAGGGTTTTTAGTGGCCTTTATAGTAAGGGTCATTACACATTGTTCACACAACTGGATTGATAAACTCTATATCCAATGACCATAGACGCGAATCTAACCTCTTTATCTTATATGTCATTGATCGTCATAGCTCGGTAGTCAGGTTTAGATTTGGTTAACCAAGTAACCAGATTTGCAGCAATCGTCCTCAGGGTAGTGGGCTCACCGGTAGCACAAAAACCAGTAACTCTATGAATAATCTCCTTCGTGATCTTGTGTGGTCTATCCAACCATAGAAACTGATCATGAACTCGGCTCAAAACATATCAAATCCATTCACGATGAAAAATATTAGGTATGTCCACCACATATGCCAAACCCTTCATCTTCAAGTGCTTGTGCTCATTCTTCAATTCACGATTCTCAAAGAATCCTCAAATACACTATTATTAGCATCCACTCCAAGTTCATCAAGTTTGTAGTGAATGTATGATCGAACGTCTCCAACTAATACAACTCCAAGTGCTATGGAAGATAGGGCACCCATCATATCATTCTCGCTTGCCTTCATATGATGTAGCTTGAACACGGACCTGGGTTCTTTAGCAACATCAACCAAAATAGGGGTATCCACTCTTTGTGCCATGATTCAATTCAAAAATAGCCCCAGAAACTTATCACAAACTAGAAAACTATCTCTTGCTTCACCAGTTCGAGTTCGTGAACACTATCTTAGTTCACCACTTGCAATTTCACAATTCACTTGCCACGGTCACTTTAGATTACTTTAGAAATTCACAAGTGCACGTAACAAAGTAAACTAACAAATGAACTCACTTCATTTTTATTTTACCTTGATAAGATAGACATTGCATCTCAACAGTAAAACAATACATTCCAACGATAGGAATAGTGTCATATCACCGGTTAACTTATATCCACTGGTTGGTGCTTGTCCAATGGTTATGACTGGTATCGAATGGATATATACTATGAAATCTCAGTGCGGACAACACATAATTACAAACAACCACAAATCTTTAGCAAAACCAAAGATCATAGCAATTTACACCATAAAGTGCATATAGATCTTACCGCTCTTATAACTAGGGGATCAGTAAAAGATTTTCTTTAAATGCTCGCCCTAAGCAAATATATGTTAATCCTAACTGGTTACTGAGAGGGGGGGTGAATCAGTAAATGCAATTTCTACTTCAATTTAGCCTTATATAAATATTTTTGCAGAATTAAAAGAATATAATCAACACTCATAAATAGAAATAGAAATACACAAGTCAACACAGCATATATACGTGGAAACCCTTGGTTAGAAGGAGAAAACCACGGTGGGACAGAACCCACAACTTTACTACAGCAGTGATAAAGATGCCCTGTTAAAGGCTTACAAAGCACTTGTAAGAGTACTACCCAGTAAAGGGATTTGATAGAAGACTTGTTAGGATCTTGACCCTGTTAGGAGTCGCCTTGTAAAAGGACCAATTAAGATGTTACCCAGTGAAGGGATTTATACAAGAACCTGTTAGGGTTCACTTTAATTGAGGGATTTGAATCTGCTCTTACAATTCAAAGCAATGATCTATTATGACACATTTTGTTTGATCAGATCGTACCTGTTACCCTTTTTCTTTGCTTGGTTGTTGAACCCTTCTCTGTCTTTCACTTCTCGTGAGCGCTTGTGAGCATAGATTAAACCTTCTCACGGATTTTCACCTCTTAAACACGTCTTGACCTATTGAAAATCACTCTTGAGGGCATAAGAGGCTTGGTGGTGAACTTTGGCGTTTTGCACACTTTCCATCGTACCCATGTATTTGCGCTCAAGGTTGCATATTAATACTTGCGAAGGATTTTGAAACTTTAGAAAATTTCCTTGATAATGTGCAATTTGTGCTGTTGAGTGCACATACAGCGTGGAGATGGACTTCCAATCTTGCGACATATTCCTCGGTATACATGGATTTGCGCCTTGGAGCACACTTTTGACCCAGTAGAGGATTTTGTGACTTTCGAAACTTTCCTTGACCACTAAGAAATAGTGCACAAGGGCGCACATTAGACTTTGCCATGGAAATTTAGAGCTAGGTGGTATTCTTGGTTTGCATAGGATTTGCACTCAAGAGCACACATGAGAGAGTGTGAGGGAATATTTCATGCCTTAGTGGTTCTTCAGATTGACCCCCTTCCTTTGATCCAAACTTAGCTATTTTTCAACATTCCTCCCTCTTAAACTTGGACGCAAATCAAAGTATGTTAAGGATTTTCAAATGTCTTAACCATAGATGGAAAACTCAGACTCAGCAAAAACTCGCCAAGCCCAAAAAAAAAAAATCGGGAAAAATTCGGCCAGTTTTTGAAAAAACTCGGGGAAAAACTCAGGAACTTCAAAAAATGCTTAAATTTAATTAGAAATGCATTTATTTTGCAAAATTCAATGAGAAGATGCATCCAATGAGTTAATTAATGTGAACAAAAAAGAAACAATCTGAGTTTAGATATATATAAATGCAAAATGGGTACAAAATCGCATTCTCATGTGGAATGCTGACGGCTGGAAGCAAAATAGTAAATAGTTTCTATAAAACTAAAAGTAAATACATCATTACAATTACATCTTCCTCTTCCTAGCTCTACTAACAAATAAGGGAGAGGAACTACAGGGTCTAGTCTTCGAAGTAGAACGTTGTGCTAGGCATGACTGTGCCTCCACTCGAATCCACCTCCAATACTTTGCAATCACCTAGCAAGGGCTTGGAAGCCTCTTTTTCTCCTCCACTCACAAACCAAATCGCTGCAAACAAAAAACAATGACCAAAAATGCCATTTTTTGCATTTAACACAGGATAGGTGCAGGAGAGTTTTTTGGAAAAACTCGCCGATTAATTAGTAAGTTTTTCCAAAAAACTCTGCAATTTTTTCCTGCGAGTTTTTCTCTAGAAAACTCCCCTATCTGAAAAACTCGGCGATTAATCGGCGATTAGTCCAACTATGGTCTTAACCATTTTTATAATTTTTGTGCCTATCTTGATCTATACTTAACCATCTTTTTGATTGTTCCAAGCCTTCTCCAACCTACACGCATTCCTTGTGAGGATTTTCAAGATTTTTCCACAAGTCCCCTAGCATTTGCATTTCAGCACTACCGGGTGTATTTTGAGCTTGAGTTTGGTTTTCTTAGCTTCGAACATTTCCTAGCTAGTCATAGATTTGCACTCATGGGCACTCATGATGAAGAGAGGCAGGTTCTTTTGCATTTTTGAACTTTCCACAATTCCCTATTTATTAAAAACTAACGCTTATGGTCATTGTTCAATCTTGGTGAAGGGTTTTTGCAGTTTTGAAACAAATTACTTGATTTTAGCACCAAATTATTGGACACTTCCCTTAATTCCTTGTCTTTGGGCATTGAATTTTAATTTCTACATGCAATTCATACTTAGACATTTTTGCACTTTTACTCAATTTCTACTCTTCCCCAACTTGAACGCATTAAAGAGGGTTCCATGGAATTTTTTTCATGACTTTGTCACTTTAGCACATTTTCATCTCCTCTTAACTAATACTTAGACAATCTCACACCATTCCATTTCAAACATTTATGACCAAAGACTTCTTCATACTTAGTGATTTTCAGGCTTTTTCAGAGGTAATCTTCAAACTTAACCATTTTGGAACTGAAGACCGATAACATTTCAATTTAGACTTAGACAGTTTCACTCAACTCTAATTTGAAACATGGGGAAACTCAAGGAACTAACACCAGCACTACCAAGAACAAAAGCCAAGAAAGACCAAGTGGACCAAAAAGTAGGGGGTCCCTATTCGCAATGGGGCAATGTGTGAAAAGGCCACAACAAGGTGCTAGATGTATTGCTTCTATTGAGATCGCACCAACTCAAAGATTTAGGTTGATCTGTCACCCTAGTCAAAAATATGTGATCTATTCTAAATGTCAGACTGCTGCATGAGTATCAATACAGTGTTGATATGTGGATCAGATTGTATCCAACCTGCAATATGGAGTGATAATAGGATGTGGCAACCAATAGTTTGCTGCGGACAGAATTTCAAGATTTGACGATAGAGTAATGGGATTTGGTGCTGAGAAAAGACACTTATAGCTTTGTGTTTTGATCGTTGTGGTAGGCCAGTCTGCAACTAGTTTGCCACTGCTCCAAATGAAGGAGACCAATTTTAATGACTTGATGCTGATGAGCACCCACACTAGAATCAATAAATGCGACCTGTGATGGTAAACGATTTCAGATTTTGTGCTCTTCCTGATGGTTCTAAATCGCTTCACTGATTGCAATTTGGTCTCCTATGGAGACTTCATAAAATTGACGACTGATTGGCAGACTAAGGTAGGTTCTAAACGACCGCAACCACCAAGTTTCAAAGCTCCAATTGTTGGAAATAGAAGAAGTAAATTCCGAATGATGATCATCATGCATCCCAGCAATGCTTATTTATACTACTTAGTGAGAGCTTTTCCCTCCAAGACTTGAGATCCAAGTCGGCCCAATGTGAGAGAAAATAATAAATCAAAGTGGCCTGATGATCAAATTTGAATTAAACAAACAGGCCCATAATTAAAAATATTTCTATTCCCTTATTTTTAAAACTAATAACGCATGAATCAAATGGGCTATTAATAATGTGCTCATTGGCCACGATGTTAGAAAAGGTACATGACAGGAAATGGTAGTTTCTTAGTTGAATTCTATAGTTAGCCATATAATTTGTCAGATGAAACTGAAAGCTTAAGAGAGAAATCACGCTCACATGCATCTTCTATTTTGTAGAGATATTTAAAAAATACCAAAAGAATTATTAAAGTATTACTTAGTCTGAAATTTCTACTATTTGTACTTTTACAGAAAGGAAAAGCATACATACTTGCCACGTCCATAGAATTTCAATGTCAAAATAAGGGTACCGCCAGATATCAAATATGGCAGCAATGCAGCAATTATTTCTGCAGCCTCAACAGGATGTTTGTTAATATCACAAACCAAAAGGTCAAAGGATCTAGTTCTTGTCCATGCCTGAAGTTCTCCATGTGCATCTTCAACCTGATGTCCACAAAACAAAGTCAGAACTGGCATGCTCTTCATGAAAGTCAGATGTTTAAAGCATCTTACGAAACTTAATAACAATAAAAATATCAACTTCATTGTTTGTGCATAACCTAACATAGTAAGCATGAAACTGGATGATATTGGACTTGTGTATCTGAAAAGAAAGTAGATGATATGGGATGCTCCCTCTGTCTGTCTTAGTGTTTCATCGATGTCAAATGTTGGTGAGAAGGCTAAATATAATAAAAATCAATATCCTTAAAACTTATATATGGTTTTCTAGATTGCAAATCCCTTCATGCAAAGATGATAATTTTTCCAAACTTTGGACCTTTTTAATGTAGTGGTTTCAATGTTTCATATATTTTTTTTCATTAAGCTTGCTGTAGAATTATTAGGCACGAATACCTGTTGGCCCAATTTGCTCTAGCGGTTCCTCTCCATTTTCATGAACCTTGTTGTAGAATTGTGAGAGCATACCAAAAAAATGCCAATGAGACATTTTAGGTCTTCTCTCAAGCTCCACTGGCTTAGATGTTGATGGCATTTTGGCTAAAGAAAAAAGACATAAACCTTTTATTTATTCTATACAATGAAAAACACTTGCATTTGTCAACAACATGTTTTACAAAATCAATAGGACTTGCTAAAAGACACAGTACCCAACAGAAAAATCAGAACTGGGAGTCAACATAAGCTAAGAAAATATCACGAAACATGTAAAGATTCAATAAGATCAGGATCATGATAATTAATGGTAGCTGTACAATTACAAAATTGTTATAGTGTTGAGTTCAATGCCAATGGTAGATAGTGAAATATTGCAGGGTATGGTTTTCATTCTCCATTCTGGTTCTGGTCAGGTCCTCTTTAGAATGAGTAGACAGCTCTGTAAGTTCTTTGCTCGGTTGCTGTCGGGATAATTGTATGTACGGGTTATTATGTTAGTAAAGTATTACGTTACTCTCGGTCGTTAGTGACCGAGAGGTTAGACAGTTACGTCACGACGTTTCGGTCATGGCCCTTCGGGTACTTTATATTCCCTCTCGGAGGATGGACATGGGGATATTATGGTATGATCATTACAATGTAAATGTACTTGCCAGTCTGGAATGATTAATGGAAGTATTTATTATTCTATGATACATTCTGTGTTTATTATATTTCTTGTACTATGTCTATGCAATACTAAGTTTACCCCAACGGGTAAACATCTGGCGCCATTGCATAGAAGTACTCGAGAAGAGAAGTGAGGAAAGGATTTATGCCCAATGTTTTAAATAAAGATAGAAATAAAAAGGCACGAGATGACGAAGGCGAGGCCGCACAGAAGGTTTTGATCTCCGCGCAGCAACGTGGACGTCGGTATAGGCTGAGGCAACTTGCCAAGGACCAGCTTGCCAGAGGGTTGCCCGAAGGGAACCTCGAAAGTGGTACGGAAGGTGCAGAGGCCGACAGGGAAGAGTTCACTTCGCCGGAGCATCGAAGAGTGTGGAGTAGGGAGGAACTACTCGAGGAAGCACGATTGAGAAAAGTTTTACTTCAAGAAGAGCGAGACCAGTTTGAAGATCTAACCTATACACCACGTGCGGAGGACCGAGACCACGGAGGAAACCGTACGGTCGAAGGCGCTGCGAACGCACAGGCGAACCCTCTGTTGGAACCAAGGACCCCACACAGTACGGTCCCACCAGTCACACAAATACTGCAAGGGCAAGTGCCACCGGTGAACACTACACACAATACTCAAGGAGGAGGTGGTGTCGGAGTACAGAATCCCCCACGGAGGCAACAACCTACCATGGCTGCGAGTAAGCAGAAACTGCCCAAGTTCACAGGCCAAGCGAAGGAGGATCCCGTTCGGCATTGCCAAACCTGTGAGACTATATGGGCTGCCAATGGAGTTACTGACCAGGACAAATGGATACGCCAATTCCCTGCAACATTAAGGGAGGGAGCCATTGACTGGTATTCAGATGTCGACAAAACTAGCATGACGACATGGGACAATGTGAAAAAAGCATTCCAGACGGAATTTCAATTGTTAAGGGATGACAATGAGATTCTGGCGGAGATTTACAATACCAAGCAAACGAAGAGCGAGTCTGTCTGTGCCTACGGACGACGACCGAAGGAACTTATCGGGAAGATGGAGTCCGCCCCAGCAGACGAACTCAAGAAGAGGTGGTTCGTAGAGGGACTAAAAGCTTCCCTTTGGAAGAAAATGAAAATTGTCCCGCCGTCATACAGTAACGCGTACAACTGTGCAATGGACTTGGAGAGTGAGTATAAGACCTCCAGGAAGACTAAGTCTTCGGATGATGAATCGGAGGCAGAAAGCAGCGAGGGCGAATCGAGTAAGAAAGTGTTGGCCCTACAAAAAGATCTGGCGAGGATGATGAAAGAACTGAAGGCCACCAAGGGAGGCTCGAGCAAAGCAGAGGAAGACACCGTGGTGCACAAACTGCAAAGAAGCAGGCCACACGAAAGGTTCTTGTCCCAAGAAAGCCTTTTGAGACATCTGCCAAATTGCAGGACATTCCACCAAAGAATGTCCTTACAACCTGAGGGCGAGAAATCAACAAGTGCTCTTCACCCAGGAGCAACCCTCCACATCCGGGACCGGCGGTCAACAAAATGCTGCATCATCCAGCGGGTACAGAAACAACCGACAGGGAGGCCGAGGCAATGATGAGAACAAGCCGCGGGTCCAATATGACGCGAAGGGGAGGCCCATGATACAGTGCAGAAGTTGTAACCAATGGGGTCATTATGCCCGTGACTGTCAGAATGATGCTACCGCTCCACTAAAACTGTGTCGTTGGTGCGGACCAGGGGACCACGAGGATGGTAACTGTCCGAAGCCCGGCTGCAACATCCTGGACATGGAACGAGGGGGCACGAAAAAGGTCCTGGCAATCACACGCGGGCAAAGGAAGGCCACATATCCTCACCCTCCGACGGAGAAACAAAGGATGCTCGAGGCGAAGGCCGAGATCGTGAAGGGTATGGAGGACCGAAGGGACTCCACAGGCGCCGGCACTTCTACCCGAGCAATGGCTGAACAAAATATTTTAAGGCAGATGATGCAAATGGAGATACCCGTAAAAGTCAAGGACCTACTAGAAACTATGCCACACCTGAAAACGGCCCTATTCCTAGGCCAAAACATTCCAGCAAGCACGGTTGAACAGATGGAGGTTACCGACAGCTTCGCAGCCGACCCCATGATGTTATCAATAAATAACAGGCGGAACCCTGCAGTGGTGGAGATGGGTATCTTGTGTACCATCCTCACGAACACAATCGTTGACGGTGGATCTGGGGTGAACGTCCTACCGGAGGAAACCTGGAAGAGCTTGGGGAAACCAACACTATGGCCGCCAACCTTCAACCTACTAGGGGCCGACCAACACGGCATCAAGCCCCTTGGAACTCTGATGGCACAACAGGTAACCATCCGGACCCAACCATTCATACTCGACTTCGTAGTAATTCCCCTGAAGCAGAAGGGGTATGATGCCATCCTAGGGAGGGGGTGGTTGGTGACTGCCAGAGCCAACCATAACTGGAAAAAGAACATCCTGTCACTTGAGAAAGGGGGAAGGAAGTTTGTAATAGACCTCACAACACAGAGGGTCGGAGAAGAAATGGCATCCTCCTCCGATTCGGAATCAGATGACGGAATAGACGGAGGGGAAGAAACCATGGAGCCCAATGTCGAAGGGATACTGAAAGTGGAGGATGATACAGATTCGATGGACGGTCTATTCCATTGGCAGATGGGCGATTACGAATTATTTCCGCCGTCCTGCAACATACTAAAGATTGAGGAAGCCCAGAGTGAGTTCCCTCCGGAATATACAACATACCGAGAAGGAGAAGTCTGGATGAAAGAGAGCCCAGCACATGAGTTTCGGAAGGAGGAACCCATTTGGTACAAAGAAGAAAAGTTGAAAAAAAAAAAACCTCGGGGATGAGGGAAATCCGAAAATTATCGCCACGGGAGACGATTGGAATCCTGTGTGGAAGACTGTAGCCTTCCAACTCTTGATTTTGCTTCTTCTTATGTACAGGCAAGAGACCGTGGTCCCTGTAGAATTTATGGTTCCAAGTTTTTGGATCGCCATTGAAAATAGATTCAGCGACAGGGAGAGGGAACGACTCCACACTTTGTGGACTCTCGATGAACGGATACATGACGGCAACAACGAGACCAAATTGAAACGTTACCCGGAGAAGATGGACCCGAGAGGAGGGACAGAGCAACCAAGAGGATGGAAAAGGACTCGAGCGGTCAAGCAGGCAACCCGAGAGTAGCCTGTACGAGTGACCAAAGAAGCCTCCGGACAAGAAATTGAAAAATACCCGTACGGCTATGCATGACCGTACGGTGGAAAAAAAATGAAAAAATATATATATATAAAAATAAAAATAAAATTTTAAAAAAATTGAAAAAAAAAGCAATTGTCATTGTACGAAACCATACGACACCGTACACCGCACGACATTATTAACCACCGTACGGCAACTGAAAAGTGCAAGTCAAAACCACCGTACAGCGTTATAAGGTACCGTACGGCTATCAAACAAAGCTTGAGTTTTAAACTATCGCACGGCAGTCACACCGTACAGTACGGCAAGGCACGACATTGCAAGTTAAGCACACCGTACAGCAATCAAGCCCATACGCAATCAAGGGCCGTATGGCGCTAGCAGGTCGAGTTGAAATTGCAACGTACACTCACGTTCGTACGGCAATTATTGCAGATATGTCCGTATGGCGGAGGGAGTGAGAAGGCACCGTACGGAGTCGTATGGCAAGTAAGTCTTTGGAGGGATTTGAAATACAACGTACGCTACTCCTAGTACGGACACATTTCGGTACAGCCAGAGGATAAACCGTACCCTAGGGATCGTGAGCAGCATTTCGTCCAACATCAGCAACCGTATAGTGAGAAGAGATTGTTCAACAGCAGCAACATCGTCGTACGACAGAGAAAAGGGAAAATAAATAAGAACAAGGAAGGACTGGCAGCAGAGCAAGAAGTTAAAAAAAAAAAAAAACGACGACAAAACAAAATAGTTCATAGTGAAGAACGAATGGTACCGAAGGGAAGAGAATAAGCAAACAGTGAGGAAAATATAAGCACCTGGCCAAAAAGAGTATGGGATCAGAAGAAAATCACAAAAATGGTGTGTTTCATGGACTTTTGTGTGGGTTTGAGAGTGCTAATTTGGTCTTCGCGGCAGGGGCGCTGCCCCTCGACCCTGCTGGGGGCGTTGCCCCCTAGACCCCCATCATCCTTGTGAGGAACCCCACAATTGTGAGTTGGGGCATTGAAAACGACAGGAGGAAAGTATTCAGTTATCAGCCTTTGGAAAGTGTGACCAGTTGATGAGACCTGGAGTTGCTGTAGGCATGGAGTGTCTGCATGCCAGAAGTGGAGAGAGCACTGGAGCTAGCCTTTTGAGAGAGGTACTATGCTTTGAGGCACTCAGAGGAGTAGGTGTTGGCTGGACGTGAGACTGTCTTGGTGAATGCATAGAGAGCTCGGGAGGAGCTGACCACCCGGTTGGAGGTAGTAGAGCAACACTTGGCTCAGTGTAACCAGGAGTGAAGGCGGTACAGGTGCCTATCGAGGTTAGATTGGCTCGGAAGACAGTGTTGTTTTAACAAGAGTTAGCAGAGGGTACAGCTGAAAAGTATGTTTTGGAGACAAGTTTGGTGCAGGCGCGGGAGGAATGGGATGTAATGGAAAAAGAACTACGATGCAGCATTGATGGGGAGGGCGGCACTTCAACTTTTTCAAGGACGCCCCTCCGCTGCTCAGTGATTTTCTTATTCCATGTAGTGTATTTCATCTTCCTTTTTGTTGTGAGTCGTCGGAGACGACTCTGTTTTTGGGGGAGGATGATGTTGTCGCAATAATTGTATGTACGGGTTATTATGTTAGTAAAGTATTATGTTACTCTTGGTCATTAGTGACCGAGAGGTTAGACAGTTACGTCACGACGTTTCGGTCGTGGCCCTTCGGGTACTTTATATTCCCTCTCGGAGGATGGACATGGGGATATAATGGTATGATCATTACGATGTAAATGTACTTGCCAGTCTGGAATGATTAATGGAAGTATTTATTATTCTATGATACATTCTGTGTTTATTATATTTCCTGTACTATGTCTGTGCAATACTAAGTTTACCCCAGCGGGTAAACATCGGTGTCCATATGAGTTATTAGAAAAAATACCGTGTAGCCTTCAGTGCTGTTGTTTCTTGTCTGGAGAAAGCATAAGCTATGTATCTACTTCCTCTGGGACATTAAACACAATCCTCTCTTGGTGTTCTCCACTGGACTGTCTGACTCTGAGTATCAGAAATATTCAGGATATAATGTTGCAGGACATCATTAAAATGCTGCTTTTGTGTAACCAGTTGCTCTTGATGTTTGGCCACCTGAATTATCAGATGAATTTGTTTGGTAGTCGGTGTTTTAAGAAAAGTGAAGATATTGTATGTGACAACCCTGCAAAGCATTCAATTTTGTCTATTACCGCAGCTATACCAGGATAACAGACTTGCAGTGTAGTGATAGTTACTAGCAGCAAGTCAATTAAATGCAAATTGCTGAAAGTGATTGTGGACTGGACTGACAGAATGGAAGGGAGATCCTCTGTAACAGAAGAGGAAGGATCAGATGAAATTCCTGCATTATGGGATTTTTTGGCTTTTTACTCTACTTGATGGTATTTGGCAATGGACTCCAGTGTGGGCTGAATGTGATACTTTCAGGTTGTTCCTAAAACAGCAGGTTGTTGGGAGCATCAGTGAAGTTGATGCAAGAGAGCAATGTAGTGTGTAAATTTGTAATTGTAGGCTAGGACTAACAGGCTAATTGACTACCTTTTGAATGTTATAGTCAGCTTACAATGCCTATCATTATGTTTAATAATATTGGTTACCTGTCAATGCATTAATTATGTATTAAGTTTGTTGTCACTCTCAGGTAGTTGTAAGTGTTGATTGATTGACGGTTGTGTTCTTGGCAACTGTTGGGTCCTATAAATATATTATGTATCACCAAGGAAGTTAGTTTGGTGTAGTTGGACGAATTGTAACCCTTGGCCGACCATCTCTGGTCTTCTTCTCTATAATGAATTTAGGAGCAAATAAAGATATATTTTACTCCCGTATCTCGTACTGACTACCATCCTTATTATTATTCCATATATGTATTTATCAGATATAGCAGTAAACAAACATACAAACTGCTATGGTGCATCCAGGAGAGGATTCTGTTCTTACTAAACAATAACAGCCACCTGTTGCAGTTAACCAAGCACACTTTATATCCACACCACATTAATAGCACAACAATGGGAAATCTGCAGGCATAACCTACGGAGTTCAAAGTCCATCTCCTTGTAAACAATGGGAAATCTGCAAGCATAACAAATCTAAAAGAAAAAAGGGAGGATGTACAAAAATGAAATCCTATTATAAGCATGGTGGTGTGCCAAATAAGGCCAATTTAGTGACTGCTGGAGTGAAATAGTTACATGAATAATAGTCCACAGGCAAATAAACACAAATATATTTAAGACATTCATTCATAAGTCTAAGACAGAATAAGAAAAGATTAGTCACGGTTTCCACGCGCATATTCATCAACATTCAATCCTATGTGCAACAAAAGTATTATAGCATACAAATGCAGACAAGGTTTGCAGTCCCCATACTAAACAACTAAAGAAGAAAATTAACAGAACTCTGCATATAAGGGTAGACTAAGAGCATGAATATGAAAAATTCCATCCCTTAGTCCTTAATAAGCACCTCATATATATACTTGGTAGAACAAATACAGGAAAGAAAGAAGATGGAGAAAACAATGAATCCAAAAGAGTGGCTAAACTAATACCCTGAGAAAATTTTATTTCTTTCACACAAATCTCACAAGTGGTGGATAATTTATCTCACAAAAGATAGTTGTTGGGGCCATGTGTAATATCCTAAGCAATCAAATGCTACGATTTTCTGACTTGTCTGGATGAAGGTGTTCTATATTATTTACTGATGGCATCCGAAAACAAATATTCTTTCCCCAAATGTAACAGACTGGTCTTCAATTGTCTCATCCAGATTTTGTTTCAATTTATCATTTGCAGATAAGTGCCATTCAATCAAGTATTCAAAACATATCTAATATATATTTCCAAACAACAGTAGTATACTTCAAGCTAAGACAAAATTCTTAATACATGAAGGTAGACTCAGTTGTAAATTTAATTCTATATTACAAACTGAAAACAACATCAGAGATGTACCAACCGATGTTTCCACCAATGCTGGTAGTGCGGGGATCTCCACCCGTGAGTAACAAATGTGGGCGCAGCTTCTCGTGACTAGGCTGTGTGTAGGAGCTGCGCGGCTGGCTCCACTGGCAGCTGTGACAAAGGGAAACGCAACTCCCTATTTCATTTCCTCTGCAGCATCAGTCTCCAAACGACCCGGCTAGTGTTCTCTGCTATCGCGCTGGGAGAATGCCCGTGTGGGGACCCTGCTAGTGTTTACGTTGGCACTGGGTTGTGGATGAAAGCCCAATCGCCACCTCAGTCTCATTCCCTGCTCCTTCACGCCTCCTAGACTTCCGCCAAACTCAGGAGATGAACAAGCTTGCCTGTGTAGTCTGAAATGACTACAGGCTGCATATAATCTGGTCGCCAATGACGTGATTTATGAAGCCTCTAATTTCCTCTCATTCCCTTTGATGTTACTAGAAGTCTTGCTGGCATGTAACTATCTCCACGCCCAAGCTGGTAATCTGCCTTACTTCCTCAGTTAAATGTGCTGTGAGATGGAATGAAATTCTGAATAATATCGAACTCCCTGAAATCTGAAGATGAAAACAAAATGCTGAAGAACCACTCACTATCTCAACCTTACTCACTGAATTTCCTGTGTGAAATCTGGATGACTCCACTACCTTCGGGATGCTGGGTTTGCGACCAACTCCTCGAAATCTTCCCCAAGGATTTCCTTCCTCGAGAAATAACCAGTCACAAAATGCAACTAGGATTTACTTTTTCTTTGTTTATAGTATCTCATGGTGCTTTTCCCAAGGTTACCTTTTTCTTTTATAACCTCGAAGTGAGGGAAAGCATGCAAAACTAAGTCATGTGGCATAAAAGCTCACTTAAGTCACTTTTATAAAATAAAGTACTTTAAGTCATAAAGTGACTTTATAATAAGTCTTAAAGTGACTTTATAATATCACTTTATAAAATAAAGTGATTTGACTTTAGAAATAGAGCCCCGATATTAAATATTTGCCCATTGAAACCTGTGACTGGCTGGCATCCACTGAAAAGAAGTAATTAGCCTATCTAGATGGAAAGATAGACTAATCAGGCACCAAAATGGCCTACTGCTGGGAAGGGGACATTACAGTCCTCCCTTCCTGGGATTGCTTACCCTCAAGCAATCTCAATATTGGATGCTACAGAATAGACTCACCCTCCCATGTGGCATCCTCGTACGGTAAGTCCTTCCACTGAATTAAGTACTCACGGACAGCCCTGCTCTGCAGTTTCCTCTCTCTAATCTCAATAACCTCAACCGGAACCAAAACTAGTTTACCCTCCTCATCCAGTGGAGGTAATCCATTTGAAGAGACTACATGCTGTCCAATCGCCTTTTTGAGGCAAGATACGTGAAAAACATTATGGATCCTGCTGTCTATCGGAAGCTCAATCTCGTAAGCTACCTCGCCAACTCTCCTCGAAATGCGATAAGGACCGTAAAACCCAGGCTTGAGCTTCTATGATCCACTCTTCTTCAACGAACTCTGTCTGTAAGACACAAGGCGATGGTAAACCATATCCCCTGCCGCTCTGTCCTGTGTCGATGAGCATACATCTTTTGTTGATTCTATGCCATCTGAATATTCTCCCTGAGAGATCTGAGAATATCTTGGTGATCCTCTAACCAGTCTCTCACAACCAAGGCCCTATTGTCCTATAGAGCCAAGTTTATGAAAGAAAGTGGCTCGTTGCCATAGAGAGCTCAAAATGGTGACATGCCAATAGTCATGTGACATGTGGAGTTGTAGCAAAACTCCCCCAAATACAACCATCAAACCCATGCTCTCTAATGTCCAGCTACATAATTCTGGAGGTAGCCTTCCACTCATTTGTTCACAATCTCCATCTGGCCATCTCTCTGTGAGTGGTAACTGATACTAGGAGTCAACTCGGTGCTTGCCAATCTGAACAACTCCTGCCAAAAGGTGCTGAGGAACTCATTGCCTTTGTCGCTCACAATGGTCTTGGGAAGACCATGCAATGTAAATATCTCTCGAAAGAACAACTCTGCTACCTGGGAAGCTGACCAATCTGCTGCGATAGCAAAGAAATGAGCGAACTTGGTGAAGCTGTCGACCACCACAAAGATACTGTCCCTGCTCTGCACTCTCCGCAAACTAGTAATGAAGTCCATCGAGATACCCTCCCACTTCTGAGCCAGAATGGGAAGGGGCTGCAATAACCCTGTCAGATGCTCGTGCTCAGTCGTGTTCTGCTGACAAGTCTGGCACTCTCTGACATGTTGGAGGACATCGTCCTTGAGCCCCTTCCATGAGAACCTCTCTCTGACATGCCTGTAAGTTTTGAAGAACCTTGGATGTCTTTTTGTCGGCGCATCATGAACAGCCCTCAGTATCTTAGCCTTAAGCTTAGAGCCTGGCACTAGGTAGATCCTATCCTTATAAAGAATAACATCATCAACCACCCTATACCTGCTATCCGGAAGCTGACCGTTCAAAACCTGACAAGCTTGAGTATTCTTAGAATACTCAACCAGCAAATGAGATTTCCAATCAGCGGAGATCTCTGACAACGCACAACAATCCGCTAGTAGGGGCCTCCTGGAAAGTGCATCAGCCATGATGTTATTCTTCCCCTTGACATACTCGATGTCAAAATCATACACCTGAATCTTACTGACCCACTTTTGCTACCTTTCATTCAACTCCTTCTGTTCCAAGAAGTAGCGTAAGCTATTGTGATTTGTCTTGACTATACACTTGCCACCCACCAGATACGGTCTAAATTTAGCCAAGGTGTGCATACTGGGAAGCATCTCCTTGTCATAAGTGGAATAAAGCCTGTCACTATCCTTAAGTTTCCTGCTCTCGAATGTTATGGGATGCCTGCCCTGCATCAAAACTCCACCAATCCCATTCCCTGAAGCATTGCACTCTAAAACAAAGGAGCAAGAGAAGTCCAGAAGAGCTAGAACCGGACAAGTACCCATGACTGTCTTGAGTGTGTCAAAGACTACCTCAGCCTCATTTGTCCACATCAAGGCCCCTTTCCGAGTAAGATTGGTGAGGGGAGCTATTGTCTGAGAAAATCCCTTAACGAACCTCTTGTAGTAAGAACATAGCCCAAGGAATCCTCTAAAGTCTGACACATTCCGCGGTGGAGGCCAATCCCGAATTGCCTGGATTTTCTCCTGGTGTACCTTAACTCCATCGGCCCCTATCACATGCCCGAGGTAGAGAATCTTAGTCAATCCAAATTCGAAGTTGGATTCTTTTGCAAACAGAGACTGACTCTCCATGATGCTAAGAATCTCATCCAAGTGCTACAAGTGTTCTACCCGTGTCTTGTTGAAGACCAAAATTTCATCGAAAAACACCAAGACGCTCTTGCGCAACTGCATTTTAAATATATGATTCATGCAAGACTGAAATGTGGCAGGTGTGTTAGTGATCCCAAATGGCATCACTAGAAACTCATAGTGCCCGTAGTGACATCTAAAGGTTGTCTTATGAACATCCTCCTCTCGGACACGTATTTGATGGTGCCCCGATGATCGAAGATCTATCTTCAAGAAATAAACTGCCCCATGCAACTCATCTAACAGCTCATCAATCTTGGGAATGGGGTACCTATTCTTGATGGTTCTCTTATTCAGTACATGGTAATCAATATACATGCGAGGAGTGCCATCTTTCTTCTTCACCAAAACTACTAAAGAAGTGAAGGGGCTGGAACTGGGTCTGATGTGCCCCATGTCTAAGAGCTCCTTAATTGTCCTCTCAATTTCTTCCTTGTAGTGCCTGGGATGACGATAAGAGATGGTGATTACGGGCTTGGCGCCCTCCTCCAACTCAATGATGTGCTCGAAGCCCCTGTCTGGAGATATACCTGGAGGGATGTCCTCAAAAACCCGCTTGTGCTTATCAAGCACATCTTGTATGTCTGTGTGAACCTGTTGGCCTGAATTCGATGAGGGTCTAGAGGATATGAAGCACTGGGCTGCCCACTCCATATTACATTGTCTAATGATGGCCTCCATCCTGTGAGTTGAAACCACTCGTGATCCACTATCTAATATGGCCTTAAGCATAATCAACTGATCACCATGCATAAACTCTAACTGTTTCAGTTGATGATCAACGGTGTATCTCCCTAGGGTATGTAGCCACTGCTTGCCCAAAATGGCGTCAAGACTATCCAAGTCAATGACATAGAAATCAGCCTCTAGGAGATAATCCCCAAAGTGAATCGGAAGTCCTGAAATCTTCCTTGTGCAACTCAACAAATCTCCCCCAGCCACCTTTACCTCAAACTCCGAAATGTTCTCTATCTAGAGTCCTCTCCTAGAAACCAAACCGGCACTGATAAAATTATGCGTAGCACCTGTATCTATAAGGCAAATGATCCGTTGTCCTCTAACCACTCCCTTGAGACGAAAGGAGTGACACGCGGGCATACTTGAGAGGGATGCTAGAGTAAAAGGGGGCTGCTAATGGGAAACCTCCCTCTTCTTCCCCTGCGCTGAATGCTCGTCCTGGACCTCCTCATCGCTGTCCTCAACATCGCTACCCTCCTGCTGCTCACAATCATCATTGGAAACCACCTCAATGTAGTGTATCTTGCCTTTTCCAAGGCACATGTCGTCTGGAGCCCAAGGCTCTCTACATGTGAAGCACAACTTCTTTCTTCTCAACTCATTCCTTGTCTCGAAGTCAAGTCTAGGAGGTGTGCTCTTATTTTGATTTTTATTCTTTTGAAATGAAGAGGATCCCTTGAAGGTTTTCTTTGGTGACTGCAGAATGGAAGATGGTGAATCCAAGCCATGTGCTAACTTGATAGCATCATCCAGTGTGCTCGGCTTGAGGACTCTAACCAATCCCTTGAATTTGTCTTGTAGGCCCTTATTGAATAGCATTTACCTTCTTCCTCTCAGAGATATTGGGAACCATAATGGATATCCTCTGAAACTCATCGATGTAGTGGTCCAAAGACCCACTCTATCTCAGCTGGGCTAACTCCCTGTAGTAAACCTCAATGTCCTTTCTGTCAAAACAGGTAATCAATTTAGTGTTGAAGATCTCATAAGATGTAATCAGCCCGTGATTCTGAGTGACAAGGCCATGATGCCACCAGTCATATGCTCCACCCTCTAAATGCATGGTCGCAAACTTAATCGCTTTCGTTTCTGACATAGGTTTAAGGGTCAGGAAGGTGTCTAGCTTGTGAATCCAAGCCCTCGCGGATGTCTTACTGCTGCCATCAAAAGTAAGAAGGGCAAATTTATTCATCGCATGCTTTAGATCCCTGTTCTGACCCCTGGGTCTCCTATCCTGAGGTCCCCTGCCAAATTCCCTCTTCTATACCATGTACTGTACAAAGGTCAAGTCAGCCTTGACTCTATCAGGTAGCATATCACACTCATCGTGCATGGCTAAAACATTATCAGGAAGTCCGCTTGCTGCCTCAGGCTGGGTTACCTCGTCCTCTGTATTTTTTCTGTGAAGGTAGGCATAAGGGGCCTATCTATAGTATGAGTGCCTACTCTCGCAGCTCTGGGTGACCCTGCTACACTACTACCCATTGTGATGCCTCTGAGGCCTCCTGGGTGTCAGTGTCAACTGTTGAATAACCCCTATGAGCTGATGTAACACATCAGCTATAAGATCTTGTCCCTCATGAATGGTTTTCATTGTTTCCCTGACCTCTCTATCTTCCTCCGCCATGCCTGTACACCAAGTCCCTGCTCAACCCTATTGTGTCTAAAATTATATTCCCTGTGTCTTCTATGCATGCCTCGACAGCATTATCATAAGCTGAAAATAAGCCCACTAGGCTGGCAAGACCGCTAGCTCTGATACCACTGTAATATCCTAAGCAATCAAATGCTATGATTTTCTAACTTGTCTAGTTGAAGGTGTTCTCTATTATTTACTAATGGAATCCGAAAACAAATATTCTTTCCCCAAATGTAACAGACTCGTATTCGATTGTTTCATCCAAATTTTGTTTTAGTTTATAATTTGCAAATAAGTGTCATTTAATCAAGTATTCAAAACATATCTAATATATATTTCCGAACAACAGTAGTATACTTCAAGCTAAGACAAAATTCTTAATACATGAGGTAGACTTAGTTGTATATTTAATTTTGTATTACAAATGCCAAACAACTGAAAACAACATCAGAGATGTACCAACCAATGTTTCCACCAGTGCTGGTAGTGCGGGGATCTCCACCTGTGAGTAACAAATGTGGGCATATCTTCTCGTGACTGGGTTGTGTGTAGGAGTTGCGCGGCTGGCTCCAAAATGTTACCACCTCCCTATCGCGTGACTAGCAACTGTGACAAAGGGAAACGCAACTCCCTATTTCATTTCCTCTGCAGCCTCGGTCTCCAAACGACCCAACTGGTGTTCTCTGCTATCGCGCTGGGAGAATCCCTGTGTAGGGACCCTGCTAGTGTTTACGGTGGGAAAGCCCAGTCGCCACCTTAGTCCCATTCCCTGCTCCTTCGCGCCTCCTAGACTTCCACCAAACTCAGGAGATGAACAAGCTTGCGTGCATAGTCTGAAATGACTGCAGGCTGCGTATAATCTGGTCGCCAATGACGTGATTTATGAAGCCTCTGATTTCCTCTCATTCCCTTTGACATTACTGGCAGTCTTGCTAGCACGTAACTATCTCCACACCCAAGCTGGTAATCTGCCTTACTTCCTCAATTAAATATGCTGTGAGATGGAATGAAATTCTGAATAATATCAAACTCCCTAAAATTTGAAGATGAAAACAAAATGTTGAAGAACCACTGACTATCTCAACCTTACTAAATTTCCTGGGTGAAATCTGGATGACTCCACTACCTTCGGGATGTTGGGTTTGCGTCCAACTCCTCGAAATCTTCCCCAAGGGTTTCCGTCCTCGAGAAATAACCAATCACAAAATGCAACTAGGATTTACTTTTTCTTTGTTTATAATATCTCATGGTGCTTTTCCAAGGTGTACCTTTTTCTTTTATAACCTCAAAGTGAGGGAAAGCATGCAAAACTAAGTCATGTGGGATAAAAGCTCACTTAAGTCACTTTTATAAAATAAAGTACTTTAAGTCATAAAGTGACTTTATAATAAATCTTAAAATGACTTTATAGTATCACTTTATAAAATAAAGTGATTTCACTTTAGAAATAGAGTCCCAATATTAAATATTTGCCCATTGAAACCTATGACTGGTTGGCATCCTTTGAAAAGAAGCCATTAGCCTATCCGGATGGGAAGATAGACTAATCAGATGCTAAAATGGCCTACTGCTGGGAAGGGGACATTACAGCATGACTACATTGCCAACAAGGCAATTGGATATCTTGTTGTATTGAATTCGCTTAGCAGTAATCCCTTGAAGAAGCTCTGAGTGGTTGCAGAATAATGCCAAGCATTAATTATGGTCACCAGGGTAATTGCCCACACATATCATGCTGAGTTTTAGATTGCAAGTTGCCATCAATTGGAGGGCAGACAGGATTTCTAACATTTCTTTCTTCCATCTTCTACATGCTACAGCTAACCAATGAAATTTGTTAAATTTTTTTTATAATCAGAAATGAGACAAAGCAGAAATAACAGAAACAACAATGGAAACAACGAATTATGCTAGGAAAACCCTCCAACTCTAGGGAGAAAACCCCAGCCACAAATATATAACTTATATATTTAATGAAATAGCAGATGATTGCTTTGCAATTTGCCCAAACACTAGGCTAAACCAAAGTGATGATCATAGAACCTATGAATATGCAAACAATAATAAATTCCTTAGTATCAATCTCTTTGAAACAAAAGATATCAATCTGTAGTATCCATGCAAATTCCTCTTGGAAGAATATATAAAATTGTCTTGACCCTTTATTGTCTTGACGTTATAAAGTGAAGACCCTTCGTTGTCTTTGTTAAAGTAATAAAGTGTTTGCTTATTAATTGAATCATATTGATTTAATTATTAAGTCACTTATTACCTCTTTCTACTTAAGCTAAACTTTAGGCATATAATAATTAATTGTTTTATTAATTATTATTGTGCAACCTAGGGTTTTACTTTTTTAGGTTTTCTGATCTCCTTTTATAAGGATTGATCTCATAACACATGTAACCTTTTCTGACATTTCATTATTGATTGCAACTTTTGTTTTTGCACATCAAGGATTTCTCCTCTCTCGTGGATCCATACGTTCAAGTCTCCATAGCTTTTTGCTTCTCTCTTTCTGTGACAGGTGTTTGCGTACAGGTGTTCTTGGGAGTTGTGGGTTGTTTTTCATCAACTCCAACAGTCTTGACCCTTCATTGCCTTGACATTACAAAGAAGACACGTTGTCTTGACCCTTCAATAAAATATAGATTATTTATTAATTTCAAATTTAGGAGGGAAAGATAACTCCTCCAGCTATAACATCAACACTCCCTCTTACCTAGGGAGGTATCTTTCGAGATATTCTGTTGGCATTAGATGATTAATCGGTAAGAATGCAACCGGTACATGGCAAAAGAGGTATTGTCATTGATTGGCAAAAAGGTGTCGTCATTTATGACCATGGATACCAGTGTTCAATCTGTGAAGCCAGGACAAACACAGCTGACAACAATAATTTCAAGGAGAGACTGGTTTGGCAACCGGTGACACTGTGCAAATAAGAAGAGACTATATATCTTACTAATACTACTCTAACTGATCATCAAAGCAACTGGCCACCAAGGATACAACCGGTAATAGGAAGCGAGGAAAGGATGCAACCGGTACAGCAAGAGAAAGGGAAGGTGACAGGTTAAAGCTCTTACCTGTGCACAAGCTAAGGTTCCTAACCGTTCAAGTGAAGACTTCATCATGATTGATGAACCGGGGAAAGTCATAGTTGAAAAACAGTTATCTGACTCTTTTGACCAAGATTTATTGCACAAAATCTGGTAGACTTTGAATTATCAAGGCGATTGGTACAAGGCGGGATTGAAGGTTTTAATGCCGGAGTTTGTGGCATTAAAACATGGATATATCTACTATGAAGGAAATCTTTTGACACGCAACTGTCATTTCTTTAATAAAAGAGATAAAGCATAGCATGCATTGGATGTTTCCTCAGTGAACTAATACTCCACTAGGTGATGGATCCGAAGGTGATCTTTTAACAGGTCATCCATGTAAATAGCAAATAGAGCATGAAGTCTATATATTCCTCTGCCTAACAAGAATATAGTTTGCCCTCATTCTGCCAAAGAAAAGAATGAACCTGTACACTGAAGAAGATAAGGTGAAGAGAGAAGAAGAAAGTAGAGTGTGCAGAGAAGCACAACAGCGAAGGAGAACATCCCTACGGAGACCGGTGATGATTCTCAATTGAGTATAACAGTGATCTTATCAGGCTCAGAAAAGTCATTATCAAAAGATCAAAACCCTCTATTGCTCTCTAATAATTGCAATAGTAAATACCACTATTTTGGGTGGACATTAATAGGTCCCTTGTATCAAATCCCTTAACCAGCTGACATTTGTTTAGGTGTTCTAAGTCCTCTAACCAAGCAGACTCTAACAGGCCTTATTGTATCAAATCCCTTAACCAAGTCGCATCTAATAGTGCATTTGTAGTCCTTTAACAGGGAAGGCTTCTTACAAGGCGCACTTCAGAAGAGTGCAAAATTTGTGAGGTCTGCTCACACCATGGTTTTTTCCCAATCTGGGTTTCCACATGATAAATCTGGTGTTGCTTATTGTTGATTGTGTGATTTCTATTTCTATTCTAAAATAGGTTCTGCTTACAGTTATAGATACATTATATCAGATTTATTGAGAAGTTTTAGTAGGTGTTGATTCACCCCTCCCCTCTCAGCACCGGTTGGGACCATCATATTCATGTCATGGATTATCTCAAGATGACACCGACAATGGCTACACCCATTTGTGGAAAACAATTTATCACGGAAAATCTCAATATGGTAATGTCACGGAATCACTCAACATGACATCCATCGTGGCTACTCCCATGTGTGGAAAAGAGTTTATCACAGAATCTCTCAATGTGATAATTTCATGGAGTCATTCAACATGACGTCCACCATGGCTACTCCAATGTATGGAAAGAAGCGAGTGCACAAGTGCTCATCACAAAGTCACTCAACCTAATGTTGTCATGGAGTCTCTCAACATGACGTCCACCATGGCTAGTCCAATGAGTAGAAAGAACATCTCTCAGAGGGCTTTCACCTCATATTTCTTTGTCTTAGAGAAATATGCATTTTAGCACTAGCAAGGATCATTGATACTAAGACTCCCTCTCAGCAAGGGCATCAAACTCGAATGGTACATCAAACTCCCTCTAAATGTTAGAAGTATCATTCGGAGATATGTCCATATCCTGAGGAGCCTCTTGTTCCTCAAGGTGCTTCCCAATAGTCTTCACGAAATTTTTCAGCGAGTAGTACTTCACAATTCTAGAACAGAAGATGTCAAAACGATCGTCTATGATTAGCATGGGCACCTTGTGGAAGGCATTGCAGAGGGCATAGTCCATGAAATGCACAATCTAGAATATGTACATGATAATTGGGACAATTTCCCATAGGGATGGAAAAAACACCCAAATGTCGTGCAAGTACCACGAAAAATCATAGATTCGATGCACATCCACGGCCATGTAATTGATGATTTCGTCGCTACTATGCCTCTACCTTGTCATGATCAACAAGCACATGCCTTTTTTGAATACTTGCCAAGTCAAAGCCATGCGGTTGTGCATTCTCAAAATGTCCACACCCAAGTACTGTTGCCTCGTCATCATAATCTCCACCACTTTTTCCCCAAATGATATAGAAGCAAAAAATGTAACCTTCGTACGAAAACACTTCCTTTCCGCCCAAATAATCCACAAAATATCTTATCAAGAAGGGACCCATATAGGACACCACTGTATTCACCCCCGCAAACACCCCATTCTGCAGAGCCTCCCTCTAGAAGGACATGCCAATGGCCTTCGCTAGCGAAGGATACTCCTCAGGCTTGGCCGTCTTGAGTTTTCCCCAATTCTCTGTTAAGTCCTTGTATGCGCTCTCTGCTCTGTCTTTTGGCGCCAAAAGAGGCACGTCCTTAAGCTCTAGCACCCACTTGCAGCCCACTTTCAGGATAGGATTAAGCCAAGATAGAGTCGTTGCACTCATCAACCCAACCCCACAATTGGGGATCGCATTCACATTCAAATCACTACTTTCCTCCAAAAGCGATTCCTGGAGATCTAAGTTCACACTCTTGTGAATTCCTAGTCTCCCACAAGAAGCGATGAAGCAAAGGAATGCGAGGGTGGGAGAGGAGAGGGCTTTGAGGACATATGTGGTGGAAAGGTGATGCAAAGTGGGCAGCAGGAAGCTGGAAACAGTGAACAATGGTGAAGGAATTGAACCCTTATGCACCCAAATTGTGGAGTGAAGTGCCTTACACTTATCACAAGTGTAGAAAGGACAAGGTTCAAGGTTATCACAACCTTGAAATCACAAGAGGAACCTAATCACTAGGTTCTACCAAATCCAAGACACCAAGAACCAAGATTGGCCACAAAGCACTATTGACTCAATTTGGGAATTATCCCCATGAAATGACTAACAGGACCAGGGGTGACCTATACTCATGGATCTGGCCTATTTAGGTCCAATTCAAATAGTTCCAATGGTTCTTTCACTTAAAAGCAACCCATACAACCTAGTTGCTTCACAAATTCAAAACTAGGCTTGTAGCCCTTCCTAGGAGAGTTTTTGATCATGACCAAACTACTTCCATACAAAGCATTGAACAAGTTGGAGATTCTGATACCCTTTTGGACTTTAGGGATCATATCCAAGCACCAAGGTATGAGGTTAAATGAAGAATAAGGAAACACCTAATCAAGGAAGGGCTAATAGGCCTAATTAGGTCTGCAATTGCACTACAAGTGCTCTTTCCTCCAAACCAATGCCCAACCCAATTATGGGAACATGTGAGGGCATATACAAGGACTCTAAATCCAGATTTTAGGTCTTGGTGAATCCCCAACGAGGAATTATGCTGACTGTACTCAGTCTCTTGTAGGTGCACACATAGAGATGTACACCTAGGGCATCATTGCAAATTTACTTCCCTGCAAATCTCCACCTCTAACCTGCATAATATGAAAGTACATAAACAAAACTTGAATTCCACCAAGGGGCATCAATTTCCCATGGTGGAATCAGTCAAAACACTCAAGCCCTATTGAAAACCTTAGTTTTAGGCCTTCAATCCAGGCAGTCACACAAAAACCTTGATAACTCGCAAACTAGGATTGATCAAAGCATGAAATCAATTGCATATGAAAGTAGATTCGAAGAGCAAACTTTTGGCTTCAAAGATTCATGCCCTCTTGTTCATACCAATCCGTACACTCCAGTTTTCCTCAAGAATTGCAGAGAAATGGTTATATTTTTATTGATTCAAATTGCCAAATCACATATCTTACCTTCCACCTGCCTAATAGGGCTTATGAAGGCCTCCCCCATCGGTTACAACCGAATTTCAACCATATGACCGTTGGGGGGTTTGTTTACAACTTTTTAGCACTTTTTGCATTCTAGGCGACCAAGATTGGTCCATACCTAAATCTAATGATCCAACATGGATCCAAACCATTAAAACATAAAAATAACAAAATCCTAAGATTTTAGGCCCTTTGACCATCTTTGACCATAGTTGACCAAGGGCTTATACTTGTGCCAATCTTGGGACTAGGTCTTACAATTTCGTCTAGATGCCTAGATGATAGATCTAACCTAATCTAGATGTTCCTAGGACTTTGGTGAATCATCATTTATTGTGGGTGCTCCTGCACCAAAAGGTGGTCTTGTATTTGATAAGTGTGCAGAGGCACAGAGCCAAGGTGAGAGGCCACCACACTCTGAGGAACAAGGGCATGCCTTGCCTCCATGTCGCGATGGTGGTCACCACTCACATTCCCACCTGTAATGCCTGAGACAACACCACCCACCATTCTGATTTCATTTTCATAACGCTGGAATCCTCCATCCCCCCGATTCTAAAGCCTCTTCCCTTTTCAATACCCTCTTGACACCCTCTCTGCCACAAAGACCACGCTAATGGTGAGAACAAAGATGTTAGCCAAAGCAGAGATCTGGCCATGCACGGGCAGCCCCTGCCCCTGCCCCTGCCCCACTAGGATTGATCTCAATCTCATAATTTATGTTTTCTGCTGTTGCTGCTTCTTCTTCTTTCTGCATAAACCTTAACCTCTTACTCAAATCTGATCAGATCTTTTCTTAAACCTGTCTCTAAGACCTTGTTAATTTTTTTTATAATCAGAAATGAGACAAAGCAGAAATAACAGATACAACAATGGACACAACTAATTATCCTGGGAAAACCCTTCAACTTGAGGGAGAAAAACCCAGCCACAAATACATCACTTATATATTTAATGAAAGAGCAAAAGACTGCTTTATGATTTGCCCAAACACTAGGCTAAACTGAATTGATGATCATAGCACCTATCAATATGCAGACAATAATAAATTCCTTAGTATTGATCTCTTTGAAACAAAAGATATCAATCTATAGTATCCACATGAATTCCTCAAGGAAGAATATATAAAATTGTCTAAAACCTTTATTGTCTTGACGTTACAAAGTGAAGACCCTTCGTTGTCTTGACCCTTCATTGCCTTGACGTTACAAAGAAGATGCATTGTCTTGACCCTTCAATAAAATATAGATTATTTATTTATTTCAAATTTAGGAGGGAAAGATAACTCCTGCAGCTATAACATCAACAAAAGTGTGACATCAGATATATGTCACTTTAACAATCTTGAAATATCACAGCCAAAGATTACAAAAGATGTCATTACTAAATAAACTTAGCAATGGCAAGCACCAAAGACAAAATGAAGCCAACTCCCCTCTGAACTAATCAGTTGACTGGTCAGGCAAAGTATATGTGAATACAATTGGGCAAACATGGCTTAAAATCTTACAACTTTAGTTTGTTAGAATTAAAACTAGTGCCAAACCTTTTTACAAATATGGCTAACATTTGACCTCTGGGCTTCAAAACAAAGCTTCCCAGGATCTATTGCCAAAACACTATTTGCATATCGACTTAAGTATTCTGTCCATGCTCCCGGTGCTGCTCCTACATCAAGAACTGCATGAAAAGAGTGTTACAAAGTTATTATATTTGCTGAATGCTAGATGTAAGAGATGGCAAGGAGTGTATGCATTTGAAAGAAAAGAATTACAAAAAAATGATGCACCTGAGAATGAAGTCTTAGACTTATATTAGTAAAGTAGATAAAACTACAATAAACTTGCTTCAGTCTACATTCAAAATTCAGGCTTATGCTTCTCTAGTTCAGATTCAGACAATTTCTTTCTGTCCTGGGACATCTGTTATAAGGCTTACAACACTTGTAGCAAGTTCATAGTTGGGCTTGCACAGATAGCTTAACTGATGAATTACAAAGTTTGTAGGTTGACCATGGAACTTTTCCCTAGATCAGCCTCAGTACCAAGAAAAATATGTAAATAATTAATAAATTCAAGCATATCGAAAATTGTAACATAGATGATGAGGGCATCAAAATATGGTATTCAATAATTACAATAGTGGTGCTACAATCCAAATGATAGCAGCATGAAATCCTCAGATGGTTCATTGTTGCCATATGTTGATGATCAATCTACTATTGCCCATTGGCTTTCTTCATGTTAATAGATCCAATCAATACTGGCATCTGTGTTATAGATATGTTGTATTGATAATAATGATGCTGCAATTTAAATGATATTGTCATCAAATATTCAGACAGTTCTTTGTTGTCTTGCCTTGATAATATTCCTGCTACTTACCTACAAACTTTTTTCCATGTTCTCAAATAGTAAACTCATAAAATTGTTGTGAAGTATAAACCTTTTAGGCAATAACACTATATGTATGACTATTAAAGGATATCGTCGTCATATAATCATTAGTAGACATACACATTGCTTACATGGATACCTAGCTTGTGAAAACCATATGTTAAAAATTATTACTGTATAATAGATTAAAATGCATTCGGTTTATTATAGTTTGGTTAGATTGATAGAATTAAATAGAGTTATTTAATGTCCCCAACTAGGACAATACTTGATTTCCACTGGAATTCCCAACTAGGGTTTGGATTGTGCTTGGGAATGGCCATTTGTAACGTTCCTTTCTAGGGGCTTCCAATTCCCAATGATTAACATACATCACTATGCATTTAAATCAGATTAAACTGAGAAACGATCAGTGATTCATAATACATAACTAAACAATAATTCCTTACTCCTCTCCTAATCAATAACCTTAAGGACGGGGATTTACCTGTCCTTAGGGCACTTGGAAACCAATCTACAAGTAGGCTCCCTAAAAGGTTTCCGGAACACATGCATACCTATCTTGGGACTTCTCCCTCAAGGATTCGCGATATATGTCCTTACCCCATCTTGGCAGTTTCCCCTTACATTGTGTGGTATTACTGCATCTCCCTGACAAAACCAGCCCATCCACTTAACAATATAAGTGACTGAATAGGGTATAGAATAAGTATATATTATTATCTTATGTATTACAAATATACAATTCGTTGTGTTACTTGTATATGCAGTTTTATAAACTGAATCCCCGATGTAAAAAAGTATATATAACCTCATGTAAACAGACAAATAGGTAGTGCTATGTTCCTTGCCCCATTTTGGCAATTGTATATTTAGTTGGGGGCTGTTGTCGGCATAAATGAATGGATGGGTGTAATAAAGTTATGTTATGTTATGTTAATCTCGGCAGTTAGTATCCGAGACCGTTACGATGCAACGATTGGTCATGACCCTTCGGGGATTATATGTATACACTTGTTCCTGTGTTGTGGACACGAATGGAATGTACAAGCTCTTATGTTTATGAATGAAACAACTTATTGTCTTCTATGCTACGTATTTGAGTATCTAGTTGTGTATTTGTCTGTTACCCCACAAGGGTAAACATCTGGCGCCGTTGCCTAGACATACTCGGATGGCGAGTAGGCATAATGGGCTTACCCGTTAGTGCAATAAACCCAGAAGCCGAGGAAGCCCGTACCGAGTTGTACGACGGAGAGGATAATCTGGCACGTGACTTCCGAATTTTGTTTCAAGTAGCCTTGAAACTCACGTCCAAAGGGAGGCAACGAACGGAGACGTCCCTGCAGGCGTAGTGTGGGACGCGATTGGGGCGAACCCTGCAGCGAATTGGTTGTTGAACCAACTTCCACGGTTGCTGGCACAAGCAGCACTTGCACAACGTATTCGGCAAGAGGAAATTGACCGTGAGGACCGCCGCCAGGAGATCCTCCATGCACTCCACGCCCGAGAGCATCTTCGTCGTCGTCGGGAGGAGGGAAATGACAAACAGTAAAGTTTTTGAAGTTTGAGACGAAGGGGAACGGAACACAAAAATTCAATTGTAGTTCAATTGAGAATGTTGTAAAGCAACATGAATTAATAAAAAATAAGTGTTCTTTTTGATTGAGCAATGTGTATAGTTTGTCTTGATGCCCAATAATTTAAATAAAGATCGAAATAAGAAAGTGATAGATGACGAAGGGGAAGCCGCACAGAAGGCTTTGATATCCGCACAGCAACGTGAACGTCGGTGTAGGCTCAGGCATCTTGCCAAGGACCAGCTTGCCGGAGGGTTGCCCGAAGGGGACCTCGGAAGTGGCACGGAAGGTGCAGAAGCCGAATTGGAACAGTTCATTTCGCCGGAACATCGAAGGGTTCGGAGTAGTGAAGAATTAATCGAGGAAACGCGAGCGTTGAAGACCTTCCTCCAGGAAGAACGAAACCGGTTTGAAGACTGGGTCCGTACACCACGTGCAGAAGACCGTGATCACGAAGGGAGACGTACGGCTGAGGGTGACGTTGACGGAGCGGAGACACACAGGAACCCTCCGTTGGAGCCCACGACTCCACATAACACAGTTCCACCGGTGACACAGGCACAACAAATGCCACCAGTAAATACCATACAAAGCAGCATAGTAGGGGTGGGTGCGGGTACCACAAGCGGTGGTGCTGGACAACACACAACCCAACCACCTATGGTGACTCATAAAGAAAAGTTGCCAAAGTTCCATGATGATGGAAAGGACGACCCAGCACGACATTGCCGTACATGCGAAACCATCTGGTCAGCCAACGGGGTGACTAACCAGGATGAATCGATGAAGCAGTTCCCCGCCACACTGAGAGGAGTGGCTATTGACTGGTATTCAGACTTGGATAAAACCAAGGTAACTACATGGGATGAACTGAAGAAAGCATTCGAGAAGGAATTCCGGCTTCTCCGAGATGATAACGAGATAGTCTCCGAAATCTACGAAACAAAGCAAGGTAAGAAGGAGACCGTACGGGCGTATGGCCGCCGACTTAAGGAATTAGTTGGAAAGATGGAAAGTCAACCGGCTGATGGCCTAAAGAAGAGGTGGTTTGTTGAAGGCCTGAACCCTAAGCTACGACGAAAAATGAAAATTGTGCCTCCGACATCCTACGATAATGCATACAACCGGGCCATGGACCTGGAAAGCGAAAACAAGACGGCCAAAAAGAAGAAGAATAGATCTTCGTCATCCTCTGAAGACGATACGTCGGAAGAGGAGAGTAGCAGCGATGAGAAGCCGAAGAAGAAAGTCACAGCCCTTCAGAAGGATATGGAACGGATGTTAAAAGAATTCAAGTCAATGAAGGGGAACGCAAGCAAGGATGATGAACTGTGGTGCACGGAGTGTAAGGAGAATGGCCACACGAAGGGTGCCTGTCCCAAGAAGGCATTCTGTGACATCTGCCAGATCATGGGACATTCTACGAAGGAATGCCCATACAATTTGAAGGCACGTAACCAGCAAGTGCTCTTTGCACAGGAGCAGCCTTCCACATCGGATTCAAACAATAATGCATCTTCCGGAGGCTACCGAGGAAACCAACGAGGCGGACGAGGGAATAATAATAATTCCACCCGAAGCAGTGTCCAATACGATGCGAAGGGACACCCGATGATTCAATGTAGGGCTTGCAACCAATGGGGTCATTACGCACGAGTGTAATAATAATGATGCCCCTCAAAAGTTATGTCGGTGGTGTGGCCCCGGTGACCACGAAGATGCCGATTGTCCGAAGTCTGGCGTAGGAGCCAATTTGATTGATATCGAAGGCAACACACGGGTTAAAGAAGCCATCCTTGCTCTTACCCGAGGGCAAGCTAAGGAAGCCCGATACCCCCATCCCCATACGGAGAAGCAGAGAATGGCGGAAGCAAGGGAGGGAATAGAAAGAGCCATGAAAGCCCAACGGGGAGAGACGCACGAGTCATCTGGACCCTACTGCACAGACGCGGAGAGGAACATCGTACGGCAGATGCTTCAACTAGAGGTACCTGTGAAACTGGAGGACCTCCTACACACCATGCCTCAATTGGGGACAGTGCTGTTGGGTACAAAGGTTGATAAACCTAAACCGAGACACACGGATGCTTCCATACCAGAAAGCTCCGCAACACATCCAGTTGTGCTTACCCTTAACAACGGCAGACATCCAGCCGTGGTGGAGATGGGCATTTTGGGCACCATCCTCACGGATACTATTGTAGACAGCGGTTCCGGGGTAAACGTCCTCCCGGAGGACACATGGAAAAAGCTAGGAAAGCCCACTCTGTGGCCACCTACATTTAATCTGTTAGGTGCCGATCAGCACGGGATTAAACCCCTCGGCATGTTGATGGCACAGCAAGTCACCGTGGGTGCACAACCTTTTGTGCTCGACTTTGTGGTCATCCCATTAAAACAGAAAGGGTACGACGCCATACTGGGAAGAGGATGGCTGGTGGCAGCAAAGGCAAACCACAACTGGAAACGGAATACACTCGCGATGGAGAGCGGAGGCAAGAAATTTACTATTGATCTCCGGACCCAGTTGGTGAGTGAGGAACTTGCCTCTTCCTCGGGATCTAAATCTGAAGGGGAGAATGACCCACGAGACGAAGGCAGAGAGGGGATGGATCCGGATGCTGAAGGCATACTAAAACTCGGAGGATGCTGTTCGGAGGATGACACGGATTCACTAAATGGATTGTTCCATTGGCAGCAAGAGGACTATGAGATGTTCTCGCCCTCCTGTAACGTATTAAGCGTCGACGAAGAGGAGCCAGATAAATATCCTCCAGAGTACGGGGAGTATAAGGAAGGAGAAGCTACAATGGACACCGTACCCACACATCAGTTTAAAAATAAGGAGGCCATGAAGTACGAAGAACCGACTGTGAAACCCTTGAATCTGGGTACGGAGACAGATAAGAAAATCATTCTAGTAGGAGACGACTGGAACCCAGTGCTGAAAACGGCTGCGTTCAACATCTTCACTGAGTACAAAGATGTATTCGCGTGGACTTATAAGGATTTGAAGGGAGTCCCACCGGAGTTATGTGTTCACCATATCTCGTTGGTACCAGGTGCAGTACCAGTACAGCAGCGACCGTACAGAATGAATAAAAACTACGCTGCAAAAGTACAAGAAGAGATTGAACGAATGTTGGAGGCCAAGATTATCTTTAGGGTGCAGAATAGCAAATGGGTATCCCCCATTGTAATATCTCTTAAAAAGGATGGCAACCAGATCTGGATTTGTGTCAACTTCCGGCGTCTCAATGCAGTTACCATCAAAGATCCGTTTCCCATACCGTTCACGGACTCTATTCTTGAAGAGGTGGCCGGCCATGAAATCTATTCATTTATGGATGGATTTTCCGGCTATAATCAGATATCAATATCGGAGGAAGATACGCTGAAGACGACATTCGTGGTGGAGGACGGAGTATATGCTTACAACCAAATGCCCTTCGGTCTCTGCAATGCTCCGGCAACGTTCCAACGAATAATTCTCCACATTTTCGATAAGATGTCCGTGGGTAACTTCAAGGCGTTCCTGGATGATTGGTCCATCTACAGCGGAGAGGAGACGCATCTCAAGGCACTCGGAGAATGTATGGACAGGTGTCGGAGGGCACGACTCGCACTGAACCCGAAGAAATGCAGATTCATGGTACCGCAAGGTAGACTACTCGGACACAGTGTGTAAAGCGGGACTTAAAACAAACCCGGATAAAGTTCGGGTGATTGTGGAGATGGAACCCCCACAGGATGTCTCAGGGGTAAAATCTTTTCTAGGACACATCGGATATTACCGGAGGTTTATAAAAAATTTCTCCCAGATATCTTACCCCCTAGATAACCTCACAAGAAAAGGGGAACCGTACGTATGGGGAACGGCGCAGTTGGAATCCTTCGAGGAATTGAAATCACGACTATTGGCGGCACGATTATTGGCCTACCCGAACTGGGACAGAGAATTTCATGTGCACGTCGACGCCTCTAACTATGCAATAGGTGCAACATTGGCACAAGTTGGGGATCATGGGTTGGATCACCCGGTCTACTTTGCCAGTAGACTACTCACGAAAGCCGAGAGGAATTACAGTACAACCGAACGGGAAGCTCTCGGCATGGTTTACGCAGTACAAAAGTTCCGACATTATTTGTTGGCGACACCCGTCACCTTCTATGTAGACCACCAAGCTCTGATGTACTTAGTGAATAAACCCATTATTCAAGGGCGGGTGAGCCGGTGGCTGTTATTATTGCAAGAGTTCACGTTCAATATTATAGTACGGCCAGGGAAGAGCCATGGGATTGCTGACCAACTGTCACAAATCAAGTCGGGAGAACGAGCGAAGGGGGTAAATGATGATTTCCTGGACGCGCATTTATTTCGGATTGCGGTTTTACCATCCTGGTACACTCGTATTGGCGAGTACCTATCCACATCCCAATTCCCTCGGGACATGCCACCAGGAGAACGACGCAAACTAGTTCTGAGGAGCCGAACGTTCCAATTGATCAATGGACTTCTTTACAAAATGGGGGTAGATCAGGTACTCCGCCAATGTGTGATGGAGGAAGAGATACCAAGGATCTTGAAGGAGGCACACGAAGGACCGGCAGGAGGCCATATGGGGCCGAACACGACGGCCAGAAAAGTACTGTTGGCTGGACTATGGTGGCCAACGCTACACAATGACACCAAAGAATGGGTCGGCAGTTGTGATACGTGCCAGAGGGCCGGGAAACCAATGAAACGAGATTTTATGCCATTGAACCCTTCGGCTGCACAGGAGTTATTTGAACGTTGGGGGCTTGATTTTGTGGGGCCCTTAAAAGTTAGCAGACCTCGGCGGTGCACATACATTGTGGTAGCCACGGAGTACTTGACGAAGTGGGTCGAAGCAGGGGCCCTACCAGACAACACTGCTGTAAGTTTAGCCAGGTTCATTTATGAACAAATTATCACGAGGTACGGGATCCCACTTCAGATAACCAGTGATAGAGGAGGCCATTTTGTAAACCATGTGGTGAGACTCCTTACGACGGAGTTCAAAATTTTTCACTCCTTGTCTAGTCCGTATTACCCAAGGGCCAATGGTCAAGCGGAGGCGACCAACAAGATTCTGGTCTCGGTCATCTATAAGTCGTGCAGGGTAGAAAAGGAAGATTGGGAGGAGAAACTACCGTCGGTGTTATGGGCATACCGCACCACTTACAAGGTGACGACAGGCCAGACACCGTTCCAATTGATGTACGAACAGGAGGCGGTAGTGCCAATGGAGTTCATGGTGCCAAGCCTTCGAATTGCGATTGACAATAAACTTGGTGATATGGAGAGCCTGAGGGAGCGTCTGTATGCCCTAAACAAACTTGATGAACGAAGGTTAATGGCACAATGGGCAACAGAGGTGGTCCAACAACGACGGAAACACTGGCACGATCAGCACATCCGTCGGACCAAGTTTATGCCGGGGCAGTTAGTATTGAAATATAATGGCCGAAATGAGATCAAGCCCGGCAAGTTCAAGGTTAAGTGGTTAGGCCCCTACAAGGTCCGAGAGGTCGCAGCGAATGGATCTGTCAAACTCTGGACCCTTGACGGAAAGGAAATCCGGGAGGCTATTAATGGCTCAAAACTCAAAGTATATCATCAGCGGCCAGAAGCGCACAGGCAGGAGCCTGGCAATTAAAAAAAAAATTTTAAAAAAAAAAAAAAAGAGAGAAAAACACCAGACGAAGACATAATGAACGAAGACATATTGAGCGAAGACATAATGAAGGAAGACATATTGAGTGAAGACATAATGAACAAAGACATATTGAGCGAAGATATAATGAACGAAGACATATTGAGCGAAGACATAGTGAACGAAGACATATTGAGCGAAGACATAGTGAACGAAGACATATTGAGTGAAGACATGGTGAACGAAGACATAAGGTGCGAAGACATAAAAGTACTAAACGAAGACATAAAGTATAGCTGAAGACAAAATTATGAACTGTACGGCCGTACAGCAACTGGGAGAGACAAAGGAAGCTTAGGTACCGTACGGTTAGGGCATATAATATATCGGGCTTTGAATTGTCAATGAAAGTTATTTATTTGTTCTTGATTCGGGTTCTTAAGTTCTACCAGAGAATGTATTTTATGTGTTAGTACAGTTCCAAGAACCGTTACAGCATCAATGCACGGGTTTCAAATCTTGAAACAGTGAACCATTATACTAAGTTTTGGACTGGCGGCAGGCAAATGAAATCGGGTTTGTGACAGTCATGTTACAATAGAACCGAGAGGGAGATAATAAGTTGTATGTGCAAACCGAGAAGTGATGTATTGACTGTTTTGTGTGACAGAGAATCGAAGTTGTCTGCCGAATGTTAGCCGTGAGTGGATTTTCTAAAATCTACACTGTTACAAAGAGCCGACACCAAAATATAATATAGCAGCTTTTGAGTTAGTAATAAAAGATATATTATCTATGGTTCTATGGTATCGAGTTTCCATTGAATGGATTTGTTAGTTTATTGGATTGGGTTCTGATGTCAGTCCAATGAAAAGGAGTCGGGTTTCTCTTGTTAACGGGAAACGATATTGAAGAATTCACTTTGGATTTTGTTTCGGTGTTTATAACAGTCCGTATGAACTAGATTGTGAACTATTCAATGCAAAGTTATGCGTAGCTGACAGTTATGAAGAACCGAGCCCTATTGATCGACGATATTAAAAAACTTGTTTATGAGTCGGGTGCAATAGTCCCGATTTTGGGGCCGTTAACGTTCATGGTATTTAGCCAAGACTTGATTTAAGACCCGTCTGCAAATACTGAGAGCCAAACTCGCTAGTATCATAATCGCAGGAGACCCAAGAGGAAGATGTGTTTAGCGGAAGGATATAACGTATGTACGTAATGTGACTTGTGTGATTAGAAGATACAATCTGGGACTGCAAATGGCTGCAAGGAATGATTCGAATAATGTTTGTTGCCAAACGACAGACAAAAACGAATAGGTTTGGGATCTTGGCACCTGGAGAGTCCCGTGGGGTGTTGATAGTCTCGTGCGGTGGGAATAAGAAATCGCAGTTTGAGAGTGTGAAGCAAGGTGGTAGTCTTGCTTTCTTATGAACCCGTAAGGCTCGAAGAAATAATGAATACAAGCAACGGTTGAACATATTGCACGCCGTGGATGAAGACATACAGAAGGCTTTAATGTTATTTTAGCAAAGGTCATAAAATATATGAAGACATGAATGGATAGTTGATCCGTACGGTCACAACAGCAGATATTTCTTTCTATACGGTCACAACAGCGGAAAGGCAACCGTGCGGTCAAATAGGAGGGCACAAGGCGTCCGCACAGGCATTTTGTACTATTAACAACATGTTCATGAAGACCGTACGGTATTGAAGGCAAGCATTTCATAATTCATAAGAGGAATAATATTTCAGTTGCATCCGTACGGAACCACAGGAGAATAAAGACAAGGAGAAAAGCAATTGAGAAACGGTTATATAACCGGAAAAGCAACAAGAATTCATTAAAATGCAATCTGCAGGCAAAAGAAATTGGAAGAAGAAATTGGAAGAGGGTACCAACAGCATGACAGACATACACCAAAGGTTGCAGGCAGTGGCACCGGGAAGAAGCTGCAAGTTTACAGGCATCAAATGGCACCTGCAGGGTCTGAGAAAGAGGCAGTTACACCACAGAATATCTCCTTTGAGGGTTTGAATGGCTTGGACTGTCGTAGATGGTGGCAGGAGAATGATAATGATCCCAACACTCACATTTACAAGGATAATTTGGCACGGGCTCAGGTGCACTGGGTGATTCAAATGCCCATATTTTGCATTCGGGATTTCGAAGGCGCACTGCGGACACTAATTGAAGCCTTTAATGGTTTCTCGAAGACCAGCACCATACCATATTTGGGGCATTCAGTGACGGTCTCATTTACAACAGTAGAGTTCCGCAGAGTCTTCGGGTTACCAGAGAAGGGACTACCAGTGGATTTGAAATCCAAGAAGATGGCCACGGAAACCAGAGATTTTTATATCAGGCTGGTTTGCAGGGAGGACCTCACACTTGCAGAGGAGTCTCTCCGAAAGGCGTCTTATCACCGGGGGATAAAGAAAACATTCATTCAGGAAGGGCATTGGCGCACACTTATGGATGTGGTAAAGAGTAGGCTTACGGGGGCCAGCCGTGCTTCAGATATTTTATTTCAACAGGTGGCGTTGATGAATTTTCTTTTGGGAGGTAGGCAGTATGACTGGGCGACGGTGTTAGCAGAGCGGATGTACGCATTCATGACTTTGCAGCACCGAACATTCTACATGCCACATTATGCCATTGGCCTGTTCTTGGATGCTGCAGAGCGTCAGATCCCAGCAGAGATTTTAGCATCCGAGCTCAAGTCGGGACCCTTGGTGCTAGGTGAACCCCCAATCATGCGGTGGCGTCACTTAGATACACCCGGAGGCCAGAAGATAGGTCCGGGGAAACGTAGCAAGCCGGAGGCAGAAGCGAGTGGAGACACGGACAGTGGTCGGGAGGCAACTTCCGAAAGGGGCAGCAATGCGGAGGACGATGATGAGGACGTGCGGATGGTGTTAGCAACCCCACTATTATTTCCCCGTCTGGTACCCTCCAATGGGACCACACTTGCTTTTGTACCCGGTTCCACGGCCATTCTAGCATTTGGCCACATCCGAATTCCAGTGCAGTTATCCGTACCTGTGGCCACGCCTGTAGCTGATACGATAACATTACCGGTTGCCACGTCGGCAGCAGAGACGGTAGCAGTTCAGACAGTCGGCGATCAGCCAGTAGAGGTTCCCACAGTAGCCGCTTCCCCAGAGAGAGCTGCCAGTCCGGAGGCATTACCAGAATTGGAGACAGGAGAGAGCGAGGGTCTCCCTGTGGTTAGAGATTTGGTAGAGATGATGGAGCAGTTTGCTGATCAGGGCAGGACGGAGTTGGGTCAGGTACAGCCGGAGCCGGAGGTGACTGGTGGGGACTCCGTGTTGATTGAGTCCGACCACAGTGGAGATGAGGGAGTGCCCAGAGAGGGAGAGCTGGTGACTCTGAGTGAGCCATCTGTGTTAGATCGGGCAGGACCATTTCTAGCACGGAAGTCTGTCACACCAGTAGCACGGGGACCTACTATTATGTCTCCCTTCCGAGATGACTCCCAGCCAGTAGTCAGTGGGAGTGCAGAGCCTGAGACCTCCAGGAGGCCGGCACGGAAGGGGAAACCGGTGGAAGTTCTGATGCAGGAAGATCTGGCAGTCTACATGAACAATTTAGAGAAGGTGATTGGTAGTGGTCGGCAATTGGTGCAGACCATCCACACGGCACAGGATGGAGGAGCCGCTCGGGAGAGGGCTCGGGAGGCCGCAGAGAGAGCTCGAGAGGAGATGGCCGCCGAGCTAGTAGCAGAGCGTCGTGCTTGGGAAGAGGAGCATCGTGCCTGGCAGGAGGAGCGGGCACAATTGTTGGCAGAGCGGGAGGCAGCCAATGCTGCCAAGGCTGTGACAGAGGCAGAGTGTCAGGAGGCTAAGGCAGAATGTCAGGAGGCTGTTTCGATGTTGAAGGAGGTAGTGTAAGTGAACTCACAGCTCCAGGCGGACCTATCTATCCGTACGAAGCAGGTCTACCAGTTGAGGCAGCGGGCTACATCGTCAGCGTCCCAACCGTCGGTTCCAGGGATGCCCCCTTCTACTTCTACTTAGCTGCTTTTTATTTCTTTTCTGTACTGGACATTATCTTCGTTTTGTTGTAAGTCGCCAGAGACGACTTGTTTTTGGGGGGGGATGATGTTGTCGGCATAAATGAATGGATGGGTGTAATAAAGTTATGTTATGTTATGTTAATCTCGGCAGTTAGTAACCGAGACCGTTACGACGCAACGATTGGTCGTGACCCTTCGGGGATTATATGTATACACTTGTTCCTGTGTTGTGGACACAAATGGAATGTACAAGCTCTTATGTTTATGAATGAAACAACTTATTGTCTTCTATGCTACGTATTTGAGTATCTAGTTGTGTATTTGTCTGTTACCCCACAAGGGTAAACAGGGGCTAAGGTGATGATACTTCTTCAAAGTGCCCTATAGGGCTGAATGTTTCTCAATTTTGTTGAACTACTTTAATAGAAAAAAAAATATAAATCTATACATAAAATTTAACATAACTGATATATATAATATTGATTTTATTATTATTAAATATATATATACACACACACACACACACAACAGTTCTTTATCCTTAATATGATTCAGATATTATAATCTGTAGTATTGTCTCATTGATTGATTGCCAACAATACATATGACTCATTTCCTTTCTTGTCTCTTCCTTGTGAAGAGTAACAAAAATATTTTATATTCTTAGATTCTTTTCTTCAGATATAAATAATAATTCTCTGATCATCTAAATCCATGATCCCATTTTATTATTCATTCTTCCATGCCCCCTTTGATGAATTATGGGACTGCCTTCATATACTGTGTGTTTGGAGTGATAAGGCATGTGGTAAAGGCATGTCCCATATCCTTTCATAATTGTCAACCTTCATAACAAGTTGTATTTCCTGTATCACGCACTAGTTATTCCTCTCATCGCATTATTTCATAACACATTGGTCCTTTACTTGTAATCACTGCCATATGTTTTTTTATTATTAATCTAAATCATGCCTAAGATAATTCAACTCTAATAGATATTATTATAGGTACATAATGATTTATGCTTTCTGCTACTATCCATAAGCGATGGCTAACAATTGGATTAGTCAATTCCTTAAATTTGATATTGCCGAGTAATCTCCATGATAGTCTCTGCAGACGACGGACTTACATGGGAACATTATTTCTAACGTGGCAAGATTATCAATACTAAGTATCATATCGTTGTTACATATTTTTAACATTGTCACCATGTCATTCAGAAGATGTATCTAGGTGATAAGAAGAGTTTAAGGCATCCGTTGCGGTTCTTGATTTCATTATGAACCACTCTTGGCTACAAATATGTATGACGAGTTCTTACAGCACCAATAGAAGCAATATTCAATGTCGGCACATTATAAGTCTCTCAATTAAATCAGCAGATAATCTTGTTGTCCACAATTTTTGCAAACCCAAAAATCGGGGGTAACCCATAAAATTTTAAATGTTTTAAGGATTTGGCACGCATTTCAAGGCGTATTTCCTCTCCCAAGGTGTTCATTGACAAACCCAAGTCCTTGATATTTCATTTTGTAAGTTTTTTTAAGCTTTTAAGTTAGTTTTATGCAGTCTATTGTTCATAATCGGGTCTTTGGGCTATCATTGAAGGTTGTATTGTATTATTACTTGTAATTCGGGTTCTAAGACCCGAATTGCAAGTTTATGTTCCTAGAACTTGCATTGAACCTCTTAGCATCCTATTTTAGCCTAGTCTTTTGTGTTTTGTTATGTTTTTTCAATTAAGTTGTTTTGTTTAGTGCATTTTCAGGTCTTTTTACTGACATTACAAGTAAGTTTTATGCACTCGCAAAGCTTCCTTAATCCTCTGATTACAAGTGAAAGGGTTTATGTTTTGGTTTAAGTTTAAAATAACAACTTGCATTTCTTGGGCCCCATTACCCAAAATGCAAGTTCGAAACTTAATTAATATTCGCACTATCTTTCTATACCTAAACTTGCAACTCACCTTTTGAAATCCGAATGTATTAAGCTTTGTGTTTTTATATATAGTTGACTTGCAATATGGGCTACTGTCATGTCCCCTCTTTAGTGACATGTCATTTTTCAGTGGATTTGCCTATCATGGACTCTCGTAGGCAGATGGTTTTGGTGAGAGAGTCATTCTGATGATTATTTGGGTATTGGATGGTCTTATTTGCTCTTGGAGAGATGGTGTTTATCATATTTCTATTATTATGTGTTATGCGGGGCCAAAATGTTATAATTTTGAGTTGAGTTGCACTTTTTATTTTATAAAGTTACTTTTTATATAAAAGTGCATTATAAAGGGATTTCATAAGAATATTTTATGGATACTTCTAGAAGTTCTTAGTGGCTTCTTAGAAAAGTGAATAAATAGAGTGCTTGGCCTCTCATTTGGACATCCCCATGACTTGAGTTTACACTACTTTTCTCTATGAGCATTTGTGGCGCCATCTTGGTCTGCAAATTGTCATTTGATCATGAGAAACGGAGTCTCCTAAGGATTTGCATAACTGAGGAGGTGAAATATCCTTTGAAGGGTTGCACTTTGGAAGTGGTATTCAGCCATTTCCAGTTGAGCTTATTTGGAGTATTCAGACTTTGTCTGAGGGTTTGCATTTTTGGTTGCAAGAAGACTGTTTTTTTTTATCTACTCATCAGGAGGATTACATTGGCAGAGCTTTGGAATCATTTCAGTGCATTTTTTAGGAGTATTTGGCAGGGTTCGATTTTCAGCTGTGTCACACCTTTTTGCTCATATCTCACATCCAGCTGGGAGTTTGATTCTCAGATTTTGGGAGGATATTCCTCCAACCTGGGCGCCACCATTCATGCCATTTTCGGCACCTTAGCAGCCAACATTTATTTTTGGTGGGTGTCGTACAGTTCCGTACAGGTACGGCTATACCTACAAGCCGTACGGTCAGCAAGTCTGAGGGCAGTTTGGAGTTGCATTTTCATCATTTCGTCTTCAGCATTCAGTCTCCAACATTTGCTCAATCCAGGTTCTTTCATTTCAATTTGTAGTTGCAAGAAATTCATAGTTTATACTCAGCCAGTGAGGGCCTACATATTTCAGTTTTGAATGTACTTCTTTCAGCTTGTCAGTAATATTCCTATCTATTTGAAAAAGGAGTACTACCGCATTTTCTATATCTATTTTGCAACTCAGCAATAGTAGTTCAATTTTGGTACTTGCTCATATTGCCTAAGGCTGAAATTTATATATCATATGTAATGGCATTTTGATTGGATATTGAATGAATCAATTGGCATCTTTTTACATCTGCAAGTTGTTAGATTTCTTGCACAACAATTTCCTATATTCAGCATTTTACTTTCAGCAGTTGTCTTCCGTTGCATGCCAAGTGTTTGACAAAATTTCTCAGTTCAGCATTAGAGGTTTTTAGTGGCGCATTGGTAGGGGTCATTACAGCTACATAACCCGAAATGCAAGTTTAAACTTGCAAACTCAAACTTGTAAAATGCATTTCGAAACTTGACTATAGAAAAAGATTCATTTATGGCTTATGAGCATTTGATTCATATTGAATAACAGCTCTGTCATTTAGTTCATAAGCCTGCAATTTCATTCTTTTTAGCTCATATTAGAGTTTTTGCTGGCGTTTTTGGGTTTTGAAGCACGGTATATGTGTTTAATCCCTGCGTGTTTTGAGAATCATTTAAAGCAATCTCTACGTGTTTTGACAACTATGGCTTCCGTTTTGTATTTGTGTTTCTCGTTTTTGTATTGTTTTAGGTACAGTTTGTAATGCAGCTAAGTGTTACTAGTTTAGAATAGAGTGTTCTCATTTTGTATTTCCTTGCCAAAGATAGTCGACCTAAGACTAATCCCAGTCATAACACATCTATTTGCCCTTTCATTTGCAAATTCATCTCTACATTGGGTTTTTAGCATCCAGTTGAGAGAACCTATCTATATGAAGAATGCCCAAGCCTCAATATCGGATTAAATTAGTTTCTTTATAAGTTTTCTTTGCAACTATGTCGCAAGTATGCACTTGTAGTAGATCCGACTGCAACATTAAAAGCTTATAACTCACTTGAAATTGAGTCTCTAGGACCTGATTACAAGTGCAAACTTGTACATTTCCATTGCACATTTAAATTGCAAATTATTTTTCCTAATTAAAAGTAAAAATATGCATTTCTTTTTCACTTGCAATGCAATCATCAAGACCTGAAATTCACCTGTGACCCTACATTTGTGTCATTTTAGACCTTCCCTTGTCAAACCTATTTGCACACACGTTCCTCCCTCGTGATAGATCAAGGCATGGGCCTTATTCGTAACAAACTCGAATACTGAATAAGTATCCAAAGTAATGAGATCAAGAACACAATGACATTTAGTCTCATAGTGAATACCACAAAGAACACTGAGCATACCATGAGAGAAATTAAATGAAAATACAACTTGCACAAGTCCCAAGATTTTAAGAGGCAGTAATGTTTTATCCCACATTGGCTGTGGAGGTGCAAACCAAAACTAAAATCCCTTTAAATGGCCATCAACCATCAATGATAAAATACAAAACAAGAAGTTGACTAAAGTCTAAAGTCAAAGGTGGCAGCAAAGAGGCTAATCAAGCAAGAAGAAGACGCCAGCAAGAAGGGAAGGGGGGAGTTCAATTCAAGTAAAGGAAAGAAGACCACGATTTTGCCAAAGGAAAAATCAGAAAATTAAGAAATTGCAGAATTGGGATCAAGGACTGAGAATCAGACTTTCATGTGACAGATTTAGAAGACAAAATCAGCGTATTGTGTTAGCAATTTAAGTTGTCAATAGTGTAGATTAAGTTGCAAACACCATTCCCATTGGTAAAGGTTCACCGGTAGTTCACTCACGTTACTTTCAAGGCACCGGTAGACTAAACAGAGGAGATGCACCGGTAGACCGAACTAAGTATATTGTACCGGTCTTATATTGCATACAAGGATGGACCGGGTATAAGAGTAACACTGGTCTAACTGCACAAAGATCCGCACCGGATTCTGCGGAGCACTTGAAGATAAAACCGGAATATGCAGAGCATCCACCGTTTAGAACTGAAGTTAGCTTTCTAACAAGAGTAAGTTTTATTTCTACGCGAATGTTTCAAGGTAAACTCCAAATCAGAATGCAAAGATTTTTTTGCTTTCTTGCATGATTTAAGGACGAGTTTATAGCCTGGCGGTTCTATGAGTTTAGGGTTTCATTGATATGAACTTTTGTATAAATGCAGGTCATAGGACGCAAGAAAGGATGTTGTTGATAGTTGTTGAATAGAGAGAGCAAAGAAGAGATATCTGGAGAGAGATTACAGTCACCAGAGGTGAAAGGCAAAGAGGCAGAAAAGATTCAACAGTCAGGCAAACCGGGGAAGAGATCAACAGGTATGACCTAATCAAACAATCAATGTCAATTAAGATCATTGCTTTTATAAGGTGTGAAAGCATATTGAAATCCCTCAATCAGGGTGAACCCTAATCGGTTCTTTGTAAAAATCCTTTAACCAGGTAACATCTTTGTTGATGTTGAAAGTCCTCTAACCAGGCAACTCCTAACAGAGTTAAGATCTTAACCGATTTTCTATCAAATCCCTTAACCAGGTAGCACCTTCACAAGTGCTTTGTAAGCTTCTAACAGGGCGTCTTTATTTCTGCAAAAGTGAAGTTGTGAGCTCTGTCTCACCGTGGTTATTTCCTTCTAAACGAGGGTTTCCACGTATACATCATGTGTTGATCTATGTATTTCTATTTATGCTTGTGGATGATTGTTTACATTCTACTTATCTTGGAAGAATCATTAAACAAGTGTTGAATTGTAATAGAAATAGTATTTACTAATTCACCCCCCCGTCTCAGTAAACAGTTAGGAATAACATATTGAACTAAAGTTTCAGATATCTTGCTCCAGGATCGAAAGTCGAAAACCTAAAAGGAGACAATTTAAAGAAAAATCAGATGTTTCAAAAGGACAAGTGAAAGGACTATGAAGAGTGCAGCTGTTGATCTGAATTTGATACACGGATAAAATCCAGAATGTGGGAGACTTGCCAATCCAATGAAATCTCAGACCTTGGTCTGAAGGTTTTTCCAGAAAGCCACAATATTGAGAGATAAAATCATAAAAATTCTCAAAAGCTTGCCTTCACTCGATTTCAAATTAAGGCATAGAAGACTAACATTTTCTTGCAAAAAAACCAATTAATTTGAGGTGAACTTGCCCAGGTATGTGCAATTCAGATTCAGTCCTTAGAAAATCAGACATATCTTTTATGCTAAGGGATTTGTTTTGCCAGTGGCTAAGCTCCCTACAAAACACACCAAAGACAAAAAAAAATGTCAAACTTTTTTTTTTCCAGATTTGCAAAAACACAGCGATTTTTTTGCAAATTTTTTGTGGTTTTCGACCACAAAATATGCAGATCATGAAGAACAGATGGAGAAAATTTCGCGAAAATCTGTTGTGTTTTCCGTTTTTTGAGATTTGGTCAACAGTGCATTTTGTAGGGAGCTTAGCTGCGTCCGTTTGTTTTTAAGATCAATATTTTTGAATACCTTCCATATTGCAGGCTTTTACAAATCCATGGCCTGATTGTCTGAGTTCAGGTGGTCTGTAGAAGGTGTGTTCAGAATTATCATAAGAATTCGTAGCAGGAACCAGTCCAATTTTAAGGCATAATCTTCATTATCAGACCATAGAGCAGACATTTAGACTGCATCTTACATGGTTTTGGGGGTTGGTTTTCTTAGACTCTAAGACATGTCTGCAGACATGATTTCTTCAGACTTTTCCTCAGAATTTCAAACTCTTGTATTTGGTTCTAGACTTCTTTGCAGCCTTTTCAATGCTTAATTTTCCAAGGTATAAAGCTCCAAATAAATGGTAAATTCGGATTGGTATGGTGTGAGGTTAGTTTTTCCTTAATCAAGTTTCCTTACAAAATGCTAACTTCTAGCTTCAGATAGGATCATGCTGAGACCAAAGGAGGAGCAGCAAGGAAGGTGGAAATGAAAAAGCGTATGGAGAGGTATTATCTAGAGTCCTAGATGTCTTCCAAATGGAAGAAAGTCAATGATCCCAACTTTGAGCACATGAGCATAAGAAAGCTGAGGCAGAGAATGTTGGAAACCAAGGATCAATTACCTTCCCCAATGGCCATCAACATAATGAAAAGTGGAATTTATCATGCAGCAGGATTCCCACCAGCTATCCAATGCAATGACCTTATGGTGGAGTGTGCAAAACTCTACAATCCGCATCCAGGACAGTTAACAATTCTAAAAGAACAATGCTTGCATTGATAGGGCAGGAAGCAATGAGGGAGACCTTTGGAATTCTCTATCATCCAAGAATGCAAGTAAGGAAAAAAGAAGAGGCACAATGCATGTTTGAGAAAAGACGTGAAGCTTGTATGGATATCATCAACAGGGGTAGGATCAATGAGTCAAGGAGACCACTCCAAGTTGCCCATGAGGCTTGTAAGTACAAAATTCAAAGGTGAATATAGTGATATGATCTTCATGCTAAACAGATTCATGGAAACACCTCAAGATGCTATGTTTGAAAATTGGATGTTTTATTTCATAGAGGAAGTTTCAACAAAAACAATAATGATTAAATGGGCTCGAATAATAAGAGACCACATGGATATCCAGTCAAGGAACCTCGAGAGGTCAAAGACATTCTATAAGAGTTCCCATGGGACTTGGCTTCACCGGTCAGAGTACCAAGTAAACCAGTGAGTCTTCTGGAGCCAAGACAAGCAAGAAGGAAAAGAAGAAGCTACTGGCACAAAAAGGTAAGAAGACTTTTAACACCTCTTGCAATCATTGTGGGAAACCGAGTCATAGAACAAATAACTGCAAGAATGAACCGGTAAAGCCAAACAACAGTTACTACAAAAACTATTGCAAGTATGGCCACAAGACCAATGAATGTTGGTCGAGCCCCACAACTGTGTCCAGTGGAAGCAAGGGAAGCTTCAAGGGTTATTGCTACGCATGCAACAAGTTCGGACAAACAAAGCTGATGAATGCAGATCAAAGACAATGGCATTCAGATCCCCACCGAGACCGGTATTCACCAAGAGAAACAAGAACCAGAGCACAACCAACTGTGCTAACTGTGGCATGCATAGTCACAATGACTCCAGGTGCAAATCACCTAACAATAGAAGGGTGAATCCATGGAAGGCAACCGGGATAGTATGTTACTCTGCAACAAAGTTGGACACCTAGCTAAAGACTGCAAGAACCGGTCAATGAACAAAAGGAAAGAATCGGTCAAACTGGTGGAGAAGACCTCATCCTCAAATGAGAAGAACAATAAAGAAAAGAAGACCGAGAAAGCAGTCAAGCAGATTTGGTTCAAAAAGGAATCAAAGAGCTCCGCTGAGGAGAAGACAGAGGAAAGATCATCATCGGCCAATGGTGATATCTCTTTAGCAAACTGAGCCTCCAGGGCTTAGGGAGAACTGGTAGCTCGTCTACTGTTCTCGGTAGGACTGGTGAGCAATCCACTCACTCAGCCAGGAAATTCAAGCGGATAGGTAAGCAATGATCGACCGGGATATGCACAACCGAAAAAGCCGAAATACCGGTTGGCGAAAAAGGAAAGAAAGGTTAGGTAAGGCAATTAATGTTGTAGCCATTTAACAATAGTTACCGTTTGGTAATTACCGTTATGCCCTAACGCTATATAAAGAAAGGAGGATTACTCATTCATTTTTACTTTGCGATTTTGTCATTAACAATTTTCATGCTTGAGTAAAATTCTCGTGCTTTGGTCATCGAAAGATATTGTCTATTAGACCGATCAAGCTACTTTATATTAACCCGTTGTTAGCAATGGCATCTTCATCATCGACCGCCAAGCTGATTCTGTTGGCAATATAAGTTGTCATTAGTGTATCTCATCAAAACCATTCCCACCGATCTAACATCACTGGTCGCTCGCTACTCCCAGTCGACACCGGTAGACAGGCAACATAACGTATGCTGCACCGGTCGATAATACTCACCAGTAAGGACACACACTGGTCTCAGTATGCATAAGTTGAACCAGATATAAGGTCACACCGATCTAAAGCAGCCTAAAGATCCGCACAGGGTTTAGTGGATCAATTTGAGTTAAAAGCAGGATTATATAGGACATCCACCGCTTTGAAGTGGAGTTAGCCTTTTAACAGGAGTTAGCTTTAATTCATGCGGATGTCTTGCAAGGTAAACTTCAGTTCAGTGCACATAGCTTTTTACTGATTGCATGATTTATTGTGGAGTTTTGCAACCTGGCGGTTCTATGAGTTAAGGGTTTCATTACGGATAATCTCTTGTATAAATACAAGTCATAGGACGCAAGATAAGTTGTTGTTGGAATTAGATGATTGCATAGAGCAGAGGAGAGAGATCTTCTGAGAAACGCTGCAAAAAGGTAGCAAAGTTCAACAGCCAGGCTAACAAAGAACAGAGGTATGATCTAATCAGACATTCAATGTCACAATAGATCATTACGTTTATCAGTAGTGAAAGAATATTCAAATCCCTATATTAGGGTGAACCTAATCGATTCGTCGTAAAAATCCCTTAATAGGGTAACATCTTGTTTGATGTTTAAAGTCCTGTAACCAGGCAGCTCCTAAAAAGGCTTAGATTCTAAACGATCTTTTGTAAAAATCCCTTAACCAGGTAGCACCATAGCCAGTGCTTTGTATACTCCTAACAGGGCACCTTCATTAAAAACTAGTGAAGTTGTGAGCTCTGTCTGTCATGTCCCCATTTTGGCTAACATAGTTTGGCATGACGGATTTGCCTATCATCGACTCTCGTAGGCAAATGGTTTGGAGAGAGGATCATTATGTTGATCATTTAATTGCATATTGCTGACAGAGCCTACATTCGGTAGAGCCTACATCCAGTTTGGGCCTACATGCAGTTGTAGTGGAGCCTACATCCAGAGTGAGCCTACATCCAGTTGTAGTAGAGCCTACGTTCAGTCTTGAGCCTACGTTTAGTCGTAGTTGGGCCTACATTCAATTATGAGACATTTGGGCCTACATTGTTATAATTTTGAGTTGAGAAATGTACTTTATTATTATAATGTTATTTTATTATAAAGTACATTATAATTGGATGTTTCTAGAAGTTCTAGCAACTTCTCAAGGAAAAGAATAAATAGAGGGCTTGGGCTTTCATTTGGACATGCTTGGATTTGGATTTTCTTCTACTTCTTCATTGTGAAGCAATTTGTAGTCTTTGGTCTGCAAATTTTCAATTGATCTTTAGGAACGGAAACTCCTAAGGGTTTGCATAATTGAGGAGGTGAAATATCTTCTGAAGGGTTGCACATTGGAAGTGGTATTCAACCATTTCATGCTGGGCTTATTTGAGTATTCAGATCTGAGGGTTTGAGAATTTTGTTGCAAGAAGACTTGGATTACATCTTCTTAATTGGAGGATTATTTTGATGAGGGTTTGGAAGCAATCAATACCATTTGGTGAAGTTTATGACAGGGCCTGATATACACCTGAGACATACATTTTTGCTCACATCTTGCACATAGCTGAGAGTCTGATTTTACAACTTGGGAGGAATATTCTACATCCCTAGGCGTCCCCATCCTTGGCATTTTCGGCAGCCAAAACCTCTGCATCAATTTTGTACCAGTGCCGTACAGTCCGTACAGGTATGGCCTGTACCTGCAGACCGTACAGCAGTCAAACAGGGGCAGTTCGTGAGGCAGTCTTCGCATCATTTCATCAGCGCTTGGTCATCATCAATTAGCATCGATTCCAGGTTCCTTTCATTGTATTTGGTCATAAAAACTTGCAAATGTAATACTGTGATATAAGGGTTTGTAATTCAGTCAATGCTGTAGCAGTTATTACATAAAATCAGTCACTGTTATTTAGCACAGTCATATGTAACCTGATATAACATAGTCAGTGCCTATTGTATGAGTCAAGATAACCAAAAACAGTCCATTGTAATCAGACATTGCTATATTTGGATTGATATAATAGAAGGTGCATTGCAAGTTCATAGTTTAGTGTTCATAAGAGAGATGTTTGTAACAGTCATACATTTCTAGGAAATCAGTCTGCAAAACATTGCAATCAGGATTGGAGAAGTTCATGATATATTAGCATTGAGTCTTTGCATTGTTTTAGAGTTTCATTGTTGCTCAATTGTATTACATTTCAGTATTGGTATTATTATCTCAATTAATTTGATGCCCAAAACAACAATAACATTGAAACACATCATTGCAAACAAAATCATTCAATGCATGCCAAGTGTTTGTTAAAAATTCCTCACTTCAGCATTGGTAGTTTTTAGTGGCCTTTGAGTAAGGGTCATTACACTGTCTCACCGTGGTTTTTTCTCTCTAACCGAGGGTTTCCACTTACAAATATTTGTGTAGATCTGTGTGATTCGGTTTAGGGTTGTGAATGACTATTGACTTTCTACTTTGCATTCAAGAGTCTGTTTTGCAAATCTTAAATAATTAGTTTCGGTATTTTCTGATTCACCCCCCCCCCCCCCTCTCAGTAACCGATAAGGTAACAACAGATTCCTACAAATCAAATCGACTGACCTTCTTATGATATCATGGCGACTCAGAACAGGGCGAATGACATGGATGGTGCATTATCAAGCGTGCCCGATGGTGTTTACATGACGGAAGACGTGACCGCATTCATTCACGCCAAGCAAGAAGAATTAGGAGAGACATACATCCAGAACGAGTATCTCTTGCTATGTGAGGACGGAAAGCTTCCTAATAGATATGCGAAGCTGGTCTCATCCGATCTCATCAACAGAGTGAGCTATCCAACCATCTTCCAACCTGATTGGATTCAACTGGTTCTCAGTCATGTTCATGATCCAGGGTTTTGGCTCCAAAAGGGTGCAGCTACACAAATCACAAAGGAGGATTTGCATCGTGTGACTGGGTATAGTCAAAAAGGGGAAGCACTAACCCTAAGAACAATGTCCAATGCGATTGTCACCAACCTGACAAAGTCTAAATATGATGGTCGACTTATGACAGTAAATGACATTGAAGATCAAGGGGTTCGGTTTGCATCAGCGGTGATAGGGTATAAAATCTACCAGTCCAACAATCTAAACAGCATACCGGGAGGAGCTATTCATGCCGCTCACCGAATAATGTATGACAACGCCAAGTACGATCTCTGCGAAATGCTCCGAGGTCAAATATTTGAAAATATGAAGAAGCTCGGCATGGTCAAGAAGAAATCTATGAACTACTGGATCCTACTAGTATGTCTCTACTTCTACTATCAAAATTTCTTTCTGGGAATTGGAAAGGTGATATGGGGAACCGATCGACCAGTCATGCATCAAATAAGTGAAATGACCAACCAACTGGGAAACCAGTTCAGTAGACTAACAACCGAATACTTTGAGGCATTTCAACTGAGGATGCATGCAAGGGAGTGGGTGCCGCCAACTATTGTTGACTCATATAGGATGATGTATGTTTTCTGGTTTCCACCGATCACTGCAACATTCAAGCAGTGGAACCGAGAACAGGATATGCTCCCGAACTGGGTTATGAGATCACCACCAAGATTGCGAAGTCATATGTTGATGCCTTGACCGAAGCTAATCTAGATCTCGCTGCCCACCAATTTGGTACATTCGAAGAGATTCAAGAGAATCTGAAGAAGAGGGCACCGATCAAAAATGTCTACACTAAAAGGACTCCCACACCAAAGAAGAAACCGGTGACAAAACAACCCAAGGCTCAAAGGAAGAGAGCTCAACCGGTACCTTGCACCCAAGGGGAAGAACAAGAAGAGATAGAAACCGAGGAAACAATTCCTCTAGTCAGAAAGAGGACCTCTGGTAAACTGATAAAGGAGGATCCACCGAGAAGGAGAAAGCCCACAATCGATGGATTTGTGGCAAGATTGAAAGATACTGGTGGAATGAGTTCAGTGGACACAAGATATCAGTTTGCAAATGAAGAAGATAGGAGAAAGATTGAAGAAGCGGTAGTGTACTGCATTCATAAGTTTAATCTGCATCCTACCGAACTTCACAAGGTTGTACTTGATGATCTCCTACAAATTCTTGAAGCTAGATGGAAAGCTTCAATGGACAGAGAAAAGGAGCTGAGGATTCGAGCTCTGCTAGAGGTTCAGAACCACCTCACTCTAGAAGAAGTCACTCAACAAGCTGAACTGCATCAGCAAGATTTCCTGACAAAGAAGAGGATCAGTCGGATGCTTATAGGAGAAGCTGAAAAGGTTCATGAGGAAGGAGTAGCTATATGGACCAAACTTCTTCAGACCCAACAGCAAGCAGAGGAAGCACGCCAAAGAACCATAGTTCCACCGGTCATTGACACCGAAAAACCAAAAGGAGTGCTTGGAGCTAAAGCATTGGTCTAAGAAAGTAATCCTACAGAACCGGTAATTGTAGACATCACTGATGACAAAGGCAGTGAACCAGCTCGTCCAACTATTCTAATTTCTCTAGAAAAAGGTAAGACTCGCACCATGTCTGTCAATGATATTGTTGATGAAGTGATGGATTTTGGAGGAGTAGAAAATGTTGCTAAGTGGTATGGTCTGTTAGACAAAGATGATAAACAGGCTATAATAGTAGCTATAGTGGAAACTTTTATGGACTACAACAGAACTCCAAGGGACTGTAGGGCTAAGTTTCCCCCTAAGTTAAATTCTAGGCTTATGACCAAATGGAGAACCGGTCTAGGCACCAACACTAGAATCAATAAGGAGACGTTGTCTAAGGATAGACCTGGTCTCAGTGAAGAGAGAATCAAGCTTCTACTAGAAGAAGCATCAATGAACTTGGATACCAAGTGTAGAGTTGCCAAGATTCTCAACGAATATGAAAACGAAGTCTATAAAGAGACTTTAGATTTCTGGCAGCAATATGACTTCAATGCTCTTGAAAGGATAGGTCCACAAGATCAAACTCAAACAGTACAAGCACCACCGGTTCAATTCACTACTCATGAAGAACCTGCAACCGATAAGGTAAATGTTCAAACAGAAGAGTTCACATCTGGTGAACAAGTAAATGTTGAACAAGTAGTCCCCCCAGTAGAACAAGAGCTGAGAAATGATATACCTATGGGAGAATTACATACAGCTGAAGAGCAACACAAGGAAGAAGTCCCACCGGAAGAGCGACTCCCACAAGAAGAGGATGCACAACCAGAAATTGAAGTGCAACCAGAGGTGGAAGTACAGAATAAGGAAGAAATACTAACAAAAGAAATCCTACCAAAACAAGAGGTTCAACCAGAAAATATAGCATTACCAGAACAAAGAGTTCAACCGGAAGAACATGAGATACCTAATGCAGAACAACCGGTACAGGAACCAATCCAAAATATACAGACAAACATACCTAGCTCCTCATCTAAAAGAAAATTATCATTTGCTGAGGACAAAGAAGCCAAAAGGAGCAAGGCCACCGATACTGTGGTTGACATCAGCAAAATGTCAACAAGGCAAGTTGACCAAGAGGAAACAGGACATGGTCCTGACCACTGTCAAGAATATTCTGTGCAACTTTGTACCTGATGCTGACATCGATGAAGATGAACCTGTTATAGATCAGCTAGAAGTATTAGCACAAGCAAGCTTCTTTGATGATGAAACTAACCTTTCTTGATTCTCACCGGCAGGACTACAAGCAATAGTTGGAAGGGGTATCTTTTCTACATCCTTGTGAGGAACAAAGGACATACCTTGAGCTATTTTTTTTTTGAGATCAAGCAACTCATTTGCCAACCTTTGCACTACAGGATCCGTCCTTGTGATGAGAGAAAATGTATTGGAAGAAAGAATGAGATCATCTTCAATTCCAATCGCCAAAGTCTATGCAACTGAAAGAGTAATCGGGGCTGCTCTTCTTAACAGAAAACTGACTTCGGAAATTTGTGCATTTACAAAGAAACACTTCAAAATTGCAGTTGTAGGCTGAGCAATAACTGGAATTCTTTGTGTCAATTTGTTGAAATGAGCAACAAATTCACGCATAGGCACGTGAGATGCCTTCTTCAGCTGAGTAAGTTGGGCCAATAGCGCATGAGCATCTTCAGGAGGCTTGAACCTTTCTTCAAACTTGGCTATGAGAATAGCCCAGTTTGTGCTGGTTTGTGGTGCAAGATGATAAAACCAATCAGCAGCCACGCCTTGGAGAGTTTCTACGAATAACCTCACAGACACGTCTTCATGTTCAACGCCAAGAACACCGCATGCAATATAAAAAGCAGCGATATGTTCATCAAGTTGTTGTTGTCCATCACTAAAGAACTTGGGAAAATTCTTCCGCGAGCCATCAGGAAGAGCATGTAAAGGCGAAGCAAGATTCAACGGACCAAAAGCATTTCTCCAAGGAGCTTGGGCCATTTACATGTCCTTGGTAAAAGCTAGAAAAACTAACAAAAATTAATTACAATGATTATTTACAATGAAAAAGGACACGGGTATACTTCAAACGAAAACGTGAGGCCTTCGAATGTGTGTTGTGTCCCCAGCAAAGTCGCAAAAAACTGTTGGGTGGATATTTTGCAACCGACAGTTTTGGAAAAAAATTTAGTTACAAAATAGTGATACCAGCCACAGCATGTGAGACAATGTCTCTCCTACCTTAAAGGGAAGGCTCCCCCTTCTCACCATTCCTTGGATCAACTCAAGGTAAGCAAGAAGTTAAGAGATTATCAAGTAGGGTGTTACAAATATTCTTTCTTCTTATCTTTCAAAAAGGAATCCACTTACCCGAAGAATGAGTAATGGGCAAAGTTTTAATCTCTAAACTACACTTCTATCTAAAAGCTGGAAACAGTGATACCGATAAACCAACACCAACTCATAAGTTGATTAAAAAGCGTACCGGCTTGGCTCTATGACCTATTTATCTATTCTACAAGAAACACATCTACCATTGGGGCACACAAACATCCAGAAGTAGAGATTTTCTAACTATTCAAACAAAGTGTATGAAAATGAGATGATCATATAATCTACAGTCACAGCTTCTAGTTTTATATTACCACAATCGCTCCCAGTCACAGCTTCGGCTCTGATTATTTCTAATTTTCAAATTGCTCTTAACAAGACACAAGAATCACATAAATAAAAAGACAGTAAAACCAAATTGCAGTCACAACTTCCAATTTGATTCACCACAATTGCACTCAGTCACAGCTTTAGCTCCAATTGTTTCTTTCTATTTATTTTTCTCCAAAATAGTACTACACAATCAGAGTTATGCTTGCACAAGTTTGGCAAAGCTCTCTTGCATAAAATAAAGATGAGATTTACAATGAGAGGCCCATTCCTTTTATAGGAAAAGAAATGAGAAAAAGGAGGAAAAAGTGGGAGCAACTCAACCACTTTGATCAGGTAAAACTAGGTGAGAAGAATTATTGGATTACATGTCATAAGGACATGTAATTGCATTGCATGCAATTTATTTTCTCCAATCTACAAAGCATGAAAACTAAAACAGAAAGATGAAGAAAGGAGAATTAATCCTTGAAACTATCAAGGAAAGCCTTATATTTGGCAATACAATCATGAATAAGAGAAAGATCTGAAATCTTCAGTCTCTGAAATGGCTTCAATTCTGATTGCACCCATACCAACTGATTTCACAACCTTGTAATCATCCACAAGAGAAACCCCTCAAGATCACTAACTTCTAGAGAGAAGTCAGATCTGTGTATTGTCTTTGCCCATCTGGAGAACTTTGACCTCTTACTAACCAGCCATTGGTCATTCATGTATCTCTGATAATCTAACTTATTCTGGTTCCACAGCTGTATGGATATATCTTTGGACAAGTCTGCACATTTAGGGTTTGCAAAAATCCTGAAAATTTGTTCAATGACATCTGGATCCAGACTAAAAATCACTTTTGCATCTGCATCTTTGATTGTCTTGCCCTTGGGATTGAAATGGCATGCTTACTCAAAGACAAATTCAGGTTCCAGAGCAGCCATGGGGAAAGTAGAAATCAAGTGAATATTAGTCCTCTTGATGCGTTGTAGTTCCCTGTTGGCAGGATCTTCAGGCCTTTGCAAAAAATTGGTCATGTCAACATACCCAATCTCTGTATCTCAAATTTGATCAAGAGTTGATGAAACAAGTGAGGTTGTGGTATGAGCCAGCTCTTTGTCATATTTTTCCTTTGCCTTTTGATGGTGCTGACATATCCTGTGCTACAACATGGAAATTCCAAAGGGTAGATACATCATCTAAGGAGATTAGATCCATGAAAGGGTTAGGCTTTGGTTTGCAATGATAGATCTATGAAGAACAAGGTATTCAGAATATTGATTAGATACTCATAGAACACACGTGTTGGCTGGAAATGAAAATAATGGCACATGTATATATGAACAAATAGGAGCAAAATCGGACTTGTGAAGGTGGATTGCATGTGGGCTTTGTTTGTATGGACAAGAATGCAAGTTGGAAGCACATGGGAATATGTAAATGGTAATTTTGGTATTTAAAGAGTGACCTTTTACCAAAATCGGACTCTTGAGAGGTGATTACATGTAATCGAGAACGTCATTTTTTTTTATTTTTTTTTTTTGGCTACATGTAATGAGCTTGGGAGATGCAATTACATATGTTGGAGAATCAATGATGAATTGGCATGAATGTATGCACTTGCAATCTTGAGGGGATGATTTCAACTTTTTTCAAAAACAATCAACAAACAAGCAAGCAAACAAGAACAAAAACAAAAAACAAACCTCTTGCTATTAACTCAAACATGTCAAAAACTTGAAACTAATCTTCACATGCAATTTCATTTTTGAGTGTAGGATGATTTTTATGCATTGGTGAAGAGAAGATTTCAACTTATTTAAACACAAAAATGCATAATACATGGGCTACATTTGAACAAATGGATACAAATGAGCCACAAAAGCAACAACGTAGGAAAAATAAGAGAAAAACCAAAACAAAATCAAATACATATACTCGGAGCTCAATGAGCCAAAAATGGGAGAAAGAGAAGTTGAAATGTCTTTGTCTTCTCCAAAAACAGATTCTAGAGATGTATTTGCATCCAACAACTTGAAAATCTTTGACCATTTCCAAGTTACCAAGAAAGATCTCAAGATGCAACAACAAACTTTGCATTTGATCAAAAACAAGTTTGCAAACCCTTTCAATCAATCTTGCTAGGCATTTTTAATGGAAATGCATTCAAATGATACCCATGCACAAATCATTTTGGGCTGAGAATACAAAAAATCTGCTCTTAGATGAAGGCATTTGGAAGCAAAACGGACTCTTGAGATGTAATGACGTGTTACTTTGGCTTGCAAATAACCTCTCCAACCAAAAACGGGTTCTAGACATGCTATTACATGTCACGTTTTTGGCATGAAATGATGCCCTAGACCAAAAACGCACTCTATACATGCAATCGCATATGTTATTTTAGCTTGCATTGGGCTTGCAAAGCAAAAACAGGTTCTACACATGCAAAGACATGTTACTTTTCATGTTTTTTGACTTGAAAATTCATTGCCAGCCCAAAACGCACTCTTAGAGTGCATGTGCATGTGAAGTTTTGCTTGTTTTTTACTTCCTTAATACATTTCCAGCCAAAACGCACTGTATACATGCATATGCATGTCACGTTTTTGGCACAAAAAATGACTTCTCAAGCAAAAATGGGTTCTTGAGATGCATTTGCATGTTTTATTTTGAATGCATTTGGAAGGAAATGTCTTTTACATGCAAAACGCACTCTAGAAGTGCCATTACATGTGTCTCAAAACTTGCATTTACATGTTTTAAAACTGAACTTGTCTTTTACAAGCAAATCTCACTCTAGAGATGTAAATGCATGTTTTATTATTTAACTTCAAACACTTAAAAGCATCCCAAGTGTAAAACGCACTCTTACATGTAAAATGGACTCTTGGAGAGGCATTACATATATGCAAAAGCATATTTTAAACAAGTTTTATGTGATGTCCCAGAGTGGGCCCCTAACGGAAGGTGATGTAGGTCTGTCCGTGCGGTTTGTCGCTACCACATGTCCGGGGTCCTCGCCTGTGAGGCTGTCCTGGGGTTGCCCCCTTAATGCGGGGAGGTGCCATTTACTAACAGTCCGGGCTTTTGGTGCAACGGTTACTAACTTGGTATCAGAGCCGGAGGTCTCGAGGTCGAGACCCGCAGAGCGTGGTGGGCTGTGATGTCCCAGAGTGGGCCCCTAACGAAAGGTGATGTAGGTCTGTCCGTGCGGTTTGTCGCTACCACATGTCCGGGGTCCTCGCCTGTGAGGCTGTCCTGGGGTTGCCCCCTTAATGTGGGTTCCTGACTGTGGCAGTTATGGAGTTAGAGTTCAGTTTGAGGGTTTCAGTGGCCTTAATAGTAAGGGCCATTACAATGGTATCAGAGCAGAGTTCTTGCCATCCTGTTGGGTAAGAAACATATATGCATCCGTCACATATTGGACATCACAGATACTATACACGCAGAAGAGCAGCACAAGAGGGTGTCTAATACAAATGCATACGAATGCTACCATAAATTGCTTAAACCCTCATACTCAATCTTACTAAATGCATACAATCTGTTTGCCAAACTGATTGACTGGACTGAATACATCAAAGTCTGAATTACGATATCAGTTCTAAGTGGACTGTCATAAACAAGTAATTCAGTTTACATCATGATCAAACCCTTGTTACATGAGAAAATACAATGCTATGGAGGATGTCACTGCTCAGATCTGGAATGTAGATGACTGGGTTGTTGATGCCTACTGCAAATGCATAAGAATTAAGATTGATGACCATATGTCATCCTTCACATGCAGCCCTAATCTGATGACTGTATTATAGCAGCAGTTTATTAATTGGACTGTTTACTAATTCTGATACAACATATGAAAACCCTTGACAATGCTATGTTTTGACATGAACAATGAACAATGACCAGTTCAGATTGGATAATATATGACTGGTATATCAACAGCAAATTAATGACTGTTTATAATATCTGATTTGTATGACAGTCACACTAGGCAGTTTAATTACATTAAGCCCTTGTCTATGCAATGATAAAACATGTACAATATTCCAATACGATGCAACAATTCTGGGACTGTGTTAATGCCAATACTGGTCTGAATCAGGACATTCACTGTTTAATAGCAATTTTTACCAAAATAATCATATATTTTCAGAGCATATGAACCTGATTTGAAGCCCTTGTTGAAGACCCCTATTTGGTGATGCCAAAACGCTGTAGAAGACCTCCAAATCTGCCCAAACAGCCCTCCAAACTGTGACCAATCTGCAGCCCTGTACTGTGGACTGCCAGTCCAGATGCCAAAGCTTAAAACTGTAATTTTTATTTAACTTTTTTGTGCATTTTTTAAAAGTGACGAAAATGCCCTAAATGGAGGCGCCTAGGGTTAGGTAAAAACCCCTCAAATGCATAAAAGTAGACTCCAGCTCGTGTGTGAGATATGAGCAAAAGTATGAGTCCAAACCCTGATATGACCAGTCTGAATATGTGCCCCTGTATAAAATAATTGCAGGGATTTTAAGGCCCCAAAAAAGCATGAACTTGGGCGCCTAGGGTTAGGTAGTAACCCTACCAAAGCACAAAATGATTCTCCAAGGGGTTGAGAAGATATGAACAATTTATTGGTTCAAACCCTGATTATGGCAATTCTGAAAATGATCAAATTATGTCTTCAATCCTTTGCCAAATTGATTCACCAATGCCAATGATGAATTTCAAACCTTATTCCAACAAAGTAAACCCTTATAACTAATTCTCAATGAAGTCCAAATGAGATGGCTGAATACCAACTCCACAATTGCAATAATTCAAGTGATATTTCACACCCTCAAAATTGCCAATCTAGGAGAGTGATTCGTTCCCAAAGATCGAATAATAATTTGCAGATCCAAAAGACCACAAATGTCTTCACAATGAAGAAGTAGAAGAGATATCAAATCAAGCCTGTCCAAATGAGAGGCCTAGCCCTCTATTTATTCACTTTTCCTGGAACTTCTAGAACTCTCCTTTATAAAATCTCATTAAGAAGCACTTTTTATAATAAAATAATATTATAAAATAAAAAGTGCAACTCAACTTAAAATTAGAACATGTAGGCCCCGATAACTCATAATAATAAAATATAACCTCATAACACTTCTTCAAAAGCAAAGATGATCATCTGAATCGCAAAATTGACTCTCTCCACACCATTTACCTATGAGAGTCGATGATAGGCAAATCCGGCACGCTAAACGAGGTCAGCCAAAATGGGGACATGACATTTTACCCTTTTACATGCAAAGCTCACTCTCTAGATGCATATGCATGTTTTATTTTTGACTTTACATGCAAACTGGACTCTCTAGATGTAAACATGTTTTATTTTTTTGACTTTACATGTAAAATGGACTCTCTAGATGCATTTACATGTAAAGTAGAAGATTGTTGACATGTAGTCGCTTTACACAACTTAAGTGATTTAATTAAGCACATGTCTATTTAAAATATTGAAAGTAATATTACTTAAAGGGACCAAAATAACTATTAACACAAAATATATAAATATATAATGTGCAAATACTATTTTATAAAGTAACATCAACTTATATGTTATTTAAAATATAAAGTAAAACTCAACATTTAAATAGAAAAATAAAGTAATATAGTCACTTAAGTGAAAAATTAAAACGCAACTCAAAATAAAAATATATCGTAAAGTGCACTTTAATCACTTAAGTTATAAATTTAAGTGATAAAGTAACTTTAAAACATAACATAAAGTGATTTTATGTTATATTTTTCAAAAAGTGCAACTCAACTATAGAAAATAACATTTATTTTTTTAAATATGCAATTGAGCTTGGAGAGTCCACTTTCGGGGCACTTAAATGACCATAACTTTTGATTGGCAAGTCTGATTAAGCCCTACAATAGATCAAATCAAAGGGAAAACCGAAAGCAAGAGATTGGACGAAACAAAAAGACCAAAAGCAACTAAAAACACACTAAAAAACACACCAAAGGACGCCGAAGGATACAAAAATCAAGTATAGGAAGACAAACTGAAAAAATGGAAACAACTTGACAAAAACCTTCAGCATAAGGATTCACTAATCAAATTGAGATCAACTGATCGATCATTATTGGCTAATTAAATAGTGAATCAACATAAAGAAACACAAAACTGAGTTCAAAAGTTTCGTACTGTTACCTACATTTTGTGGTGACAAAATGCAGGACAACAAAATTAAATCTTTAGAAGTGCAAACAGTTGATATCCATTCAATGAATAGTGTAAGTCCCCTAAGTGATTACCAGCAAATCACATTATTTCACTGAGCGGGTATCCACAATAGAGAGGGAACCTTGAAGTCATTTCATGATCTTACTTTGCAAGCTTAGCATGAGAGATGACCTTATATCAAGAGAGGATTGAATATTTGGTGTTTCACACAGAAACGTTGAGTGCTTGATTCTGTATGTTGTAGTGGAACAAAACTCACATCAACACTACTCCAACTCAAGCGCATTTAACTACGGAGTTTTCTCCATGGTTAAACCCACTTTGCTTGCAACCCCATTTGCAAAACCTTCAACAAGTAATGTGCCTTATGAATCATTCATTAGAAAGCCCCTTAAACTCATCAATTGATAAGGAGATATTTTCCATAGCAAGTCAAATTGAGATATTGCTATTAGGATACAACTATGTAGTTTTTGAGTCAAACTCATTGACCAGCATTTCATGAGTAGTGGTTCACAAGAACCCATCTCTCATGAAACTGAATGGAACACTTAGCACTCATTGCATCTAGGTGATGCACACAGAGGTGAACTACCTAGACTTCCAGGAAGGTCACCCATCCCAGTACTACTCCAACTCAAGTGTGCTTAACGACGGAGTTTCCTCCATGGTTAAACCCACTTTGTTCGCAACCCCATTTGCAAAACCTTCAGCAAGTGTAGAAGATATTTTCTACCGCAAGTCAAATTGTGATATTGTTATCAAGATTCAACTATGTAGTTTTTGAGTCAAACTCATTGACCAATGTTTCATGTGTAGTGGTTCTCAAGAACCCGTCTCTCATGAGACTAAATGGAACACTTAGCACTCATTGCATCATCACCACCTAGATGCAATGAGTGCTAAGTGTTCCATTCAGTCTCATGAGAAATGGGTTCTTGTGAACCACTACTCATGAAACATTGGTCAATGAGTTTGACTCAAAAACTACACAGTCGAATCCTAATAGCAATATCACAATTTGACTTGTTGTGGAAAATATCTCTTATTCATTGAATTTGCTAAGAAGGAAAAGGAAAAGGGATTGCATCTTTTATCCTTCCACCTCTCCCACTCTATTTAACTTGTTCGGGTCTGCAACTTTATCCATTTTTCCTTGTGCTCTCTTATGCTATTTCTCATCCTAATGATGGATCACAGAGTGTGATTCAAGATGTTGAGGCAAAAATATTCAACACAATCAAATTCAGAAACCCTTGCAGATGATTATCATGGATTGTGGAAATCTCTTCTCTTCAATCTTCCTCTTTTCTCATTGGTTCTCATGCCATTGAGTTTTCTCATTGGCTTATTAGGCGGTGCTTTATTTTCATTGGATGTGCATTTAATGTTTGTAGCAACCCTAATTAAGGTTTACTTTGAGTAAATTTGAGCCATTGGTTTCAAATTAATCCTGCTCATTCATTGTATTTGGGGCTCCTATATAAACCCCATTCTTCTCATTTGTAATAAGGAGTTTTTGGAGAATTGTCACTAAGATATTGCCATAATTGAATCAAATCATTGAAGTGTGGTGAATTAGTGAAAATTGTAAAGTGTTGTGTGGTTCTTTGATGTCTCAATTTAGAATAGAATTTGCTTTCAAATACTTAGTAGTTTTCGAATTTTCTTTGAGTATTTTAGTTGGATAAAAGTAATTGTAAATGCATCTTTGTTGTGCTTAGACCATACCACTAGTTGCTCGTTGATTGTAAGTTTGCCTTGTGTGGTCAACTAGCATATTTACAAGTTTAAACTTCAATTATTGCATACACATTGATATGCATCTATGAATGGTGTTAGTGTCATGGTCATATTTTGAACATCCTCCATTTACCTTAGAAGATTTCACTAGTGTAGTGGAGTTGATGACAAGACCAAATCAAGTAGAATCACAAGGATATTCACGATCTCTTGCATCCTAGAATAGAAATAGAAGTAGTTTAGATCCTTGAACCAAGCTCATTTGCATTTCATTCCGTAATCAGTTAAAAGTAGTTCATTGCACTCAATTGTAATATCATTTGTAAGTCAAGTTGATAAACCTTAGTGAACTAGCATAAGTCCCTTTGTGATACCAGCATATCACATTAAAACTGAGTGAATATCCACAGTTAGAAGGAACCTTGGAGTTTCCTTGATGATCTTTCCTTGCAATGTTTAGCATACGGTGTCTTTATTAAAGAGACAATTCAATATTTAGTGTTCTATCCTATCTAAATGTTCATCATGCATGTTGTAGTGGCATAGAACACACATTAACACTACCCACTTCCAACGCATCAATGACGCTTTTATTTTTGAGAGGATTAACTAATTGATCGAAGATGTCCGATTCCAACCCTCTAAGGAAGCCATGGCGCTCGTTGAGACTTGGGGCAACCAGTTCATCCAATTCAAGACCTGCACCTATATTAGGCTCAGTGGCTTCACAAGTAAGCCTTTTCTCCTTCCTCGTCACTGTTGTGACCGAATCATTTTACTGGAATCTCACAAACAAGTACTAGAGCCACAAACTATAATGATGGCAAAACACAAGCTTAGAGTGGGCTTTCCATTTTCATTAGGACACTACAAGTGCTTAACTTTTGTTACCACCAAGGACGCGGTGTTTGAACTACAAAGTTTGAACAGAAAAGAATATAGCTACTCTCACAACGTTTACGATCCCCAAAAGAAGATCAAAAGGATACTTCCAAACACCACCCCGAATCACAAGCCTACCCTTGAAGATGTGTGGGTAGGGCTACAAGATGATTTTGATCGACGAAGGCAATGGTACAGGAAGCTCACAGCTCACCATATGAGGTCTTTCGACCTTAAGGACATCCTAAAGGCGTACTTTGATGACAAGGAACTTACTAACCTGACCTACCTTGAGGAGAAGGTTGACCAAAATCCCCTATCTCGCGTTAACTGGTCTATTCCAGATAACCTAAGCATAGAGGCCATCACTACCAAGGTGATCGAGAGAAGCCACCAGTACCTAGACCTCCACCTCCCAAAGAATACCCAAAAGGTCAAGGAGAAGAGCAAAGGGCCTACCAAGGGGTATAAGCAAAAAATGGATAAGAGCCTACAAAGGAGGTGCCACCAAACAAAAGGATGGCCCTCTTGCAGACGCTACCCCTAAGGTATTGAAGCAAAAGTTGAATGAAAAGATGCAACATTGTCAGAGATTGGCTTCAACTGTATCTCAAAGGGTCACATATGGTTTGTCAATTAAGCCCCAAGTGGCAATGGCGCCCCCCCCCCCCCCTCGAATGGCCATCAAAATCAATGCCCCTGAGGAAGGAATGACAAAGGAACAGGAACTGGAGATCCTAGTCCCACAAGGATAAGGGCCCTCTTCCCAGTCCACATAGGTACTGGTTGAAGTAACCAATGATAGTGAGGGGACACCATCTGATGATGACACCCCCATTGCCTACACACGCATAAGGGTATCGAGGGAAAGGAGGGCCCCTATCCCTACAATCATCAATATACCAAAACTCCTGGAGCATGTCCCCTTCCCAGAGACATTGGCTCCTTCCAATCAATAGGTCGCAGTTGAAGGACAACCAGTCCTAGAATAGGTGAGAGATTACGAAGAGGTTGCCTTTGTCGAGGTTGAAAACCCAAATATGTGGTGCAGGAGCAACTCTATGAGGGCCCTCACCTTTTCATTTTGGTGTGTCTAATGCATGTAAATAGCAATAAGAGTCATTATGATGCTTGACTCCATTTTGGTTGTGTCTAGGCTAAGAGTTAGTCCTAGAGGTCTGCTTGTTTCCTTAAGTTTGTTTTGTCCTTTTACTTTAGCAAAGTGTTTAGTTGGGGTCTATGGTTTTAGAAGTTATTGAGCGGTGGCTAGGTGAAGAAAATGAGTGCTTGATAAGCCTCAAAATAGACTATTTGTCTTAAAGAACAAAATTGTGCAAGAAACTACAAGTTGCTAAAAAGTAGCAAGCAACTTTAGCAATATTTTGTTTTTGTAATTGTCTACTCAACCAATAGACACAAGAGACTAAAAATACCTAACATACACAAAAGGACAAATATTTTAACGCCTAAAAACCCTAATGTACACGTTGGAGAAGAAAACTTTCTGAAGTTGTGAAGTTGTGTACGGTACAGGCAGACTGGTTTTGTTTTTTTCTGGGTGTAACAGTCAATGTATGACTGATTTTAGGTGAATACAGTGGAGTTTGATTGAGTTTGTGAAGGTTTTCATTGTATATAGGTGTTTAGACTCTTTTATGTGTGCATTAGTTTAGATTCTTGTACGTTTTGTTAGCTTATTTTATATATATCTCTGTGTGTTTAAATTCTGCACGGTTGGAGGGCTTTGTGTTAATGGGCCTGTAACTTTCTTATCCACCGTGGGATTACCATGGAAACGTGGATTTTGGAAGTACAGACCCTATTGTACATTGTCTCAAATGCAGGGCCCTTGAGGAGAAAGAAAAACAATTGTTTGTTGATGCCCTAGGCGAGTTCAGCCTGAATCCGGCTAGGTTCAAGCAGCATTCCAGAAGCTACAGCAGGAGTTTGAAAAAGAATCAAGGCTTGCCATTCGGAGGGAGTCTAAAGGGATGTTAGAAGGCCCTAAATCCAAAAGTAGGAGGTTTGGTAAGGTGTAGAAGGCTCTGATTTTCGCTAGAAGCTTGTACAGCCCACAAAACCCTTGAAATCCTCATATTTGGCCAAGTATGTTGTATGGCTTTTTGGGTAGCTGAGACCCCAAAAATCATTTAGAGGGGATCATTATAAGCATTTGTTATTCTCACCAGGTTTGGTGAATCTCTAAGGTTAGAAGGGATCATTATAAGCATTTGTTATTCTCACCAGGTTTGGTGAATCTCTAAGGGTTTTGCACAAGAGCTCCTACAAATCCGGGTGTAGGGCTAATTGGGCTAGTCTAGTAGCCCTATTTTCCAAAGGAACCCCTAGATCGGGTGCTTCCAAAACCTCAAGAATGCATGGAGAAAGTGTAATTGGACCTAAAAAGACATATGAAGCCTTGATTTCCTTTGTAGAAGTTTAGTCAGAAGCCAGGAGTCAAAAAAACCCTTTTTAGCCTATGTGAGAGGCTAGTTGTGAGAATGAAAAGCAAGAAGGTGTAAGAATGGAAGTGTGAAACTTGGTGGGAAGGTTAGGCAGGTCAGGGGAAGTCCTTAGAAGGATAAGGAAGCCTAGAGACCTAATTGTAGTGTGAAGAAACACCGAGATCCTAGTGGAGGGTCAGGAGCATAGACAAGCTTGTCTATCCTAGCTTATCCCATCAATATGGTCCTAACTCCAGAGGACCAGGATGCCCTCCTCAAAGAGGTCGAAGAAGCAAAACAAAAAAGAAACAAGATGAGGAGAGGGCTAAGGCTCAAGAGGAGAATAAAAGGTGAGAAAAAGAAAGACTTCGCCAAGAAGTCCAGAAAGCATACGCCACCAAAGTACAAGCACAAAAGGAATATCAACATAAGTTGCAAGAAGAAGAAAGAGAGAGGGCGGAGGCAGAAGAGTCATGCCTCCTTAAGGAAGAAAAGAGGGAAAAGGAGTAGGAGCTCCTAAAGAAATCTCAAGAGGAAAGTGCGAAGCAAGAACAAGACGAACTCAGCAGAAAGCAATTGGAGGCTACGTAGAGAAGGATGGGGGATGATCTCGCTAGAAAACAAGAGGAACTTCATAAATGACATGAGGAAACGCAGAAAGGGAAGAGTTGGCCAAGACTCAAATTGAGGTGGAAGCGACGGCGAAGAATATCATTCCGCCATTTCCATGCACGTCACCTCCTTAACATCAATCACTTCCCCAACAAGAAGTACCATAGGAATCGGACAACCCAGCCCCCTTACCCACTGCACCTGTAACACGGGCAATGGCTACTTTTAACGCATCCCCATCCTCCGAGCTACATGCACTCGCCCCACCACAATGGTTGTAGGATGGATTTACAAGGAAGCAGTGGTCGGTGCCAAAGAAAGTAATACTTCAGGACGTGATGACAGAGCTCACTCCTTGAAAAGAAACGAAGGTGCAATCCATGTATGCCAGAAGTAGAAATTGTGGTAAAGATCGCGATTGCTCCTCTTGATAAAGATCAGGCAAAGGTGACCATTGGGGACTACAGGATGACCCAAATCCATTTGGGAAGACAAACAAAATGAGGGGAGCTTGACAACCTTGATGATGCCACAAGTACAATTCGGCAAAGGGTTGAAAAGGAAAGGAGTTAAAGGGTCGATCGACCCAATATGAGGAGCTTATAAGGGAGTTGGCTTCTCCTCTCACATCACACGGCCATGGTACTTCTACTCCAGCCTTGGAGCCACAAGAAGAGATACATGCCCTCTAGGCAATGAAACAGACGGCAGAACAACTAGAGAAAATTTGAGGCTTCCTCTCTAAATCCCTCCATTCATATTTTGAGGCCATGGACACATAAACAAGCATCCTCGAGGATGTAAGTACTTGGGATGCAAATTTAACAAAGTACAGGAAGCAGGTTGCGAACTTGCAAGAAATGGACAACCTCACAAGGGAGGAATTGATTGCCACAAACATCCTCAAAGTGAGGATGAGGATTTTGTAGAATTAAGCCTCTACAAGCTCAAATTAAAAATTGACTTAATTGAGCTATGCAAAAGGACTGTGATGGAGCACCCTCCCCTACTATAGAAGAAAAAGCAAACCTTCGAGTCATATGTATATCATACAATGGGACGCATCCGGATACTGTGGAGGGCGGAGCATTTTTTAATACATTGTTGTCCAAATGGGACGAGAGGGTGGACAAGAGAGTTGGCTCCTCGCAAAATTTTGAGAAGTAGATCATGGATGAATGTATAGAGATCATTCTCTTCACAGCGTATGCAATGAGAACAGTTGAGAAGATGACGTGCATACAAGAAAAAGAAAAGGCGGTATTGCAAGAGGCCCGATTCTAAGTTGAATGGGTAAACGGCCCTAATGAAGAGTCCCTCAACACTTGCCTAAAGAATTTTGAAACATACAAGGCAGCCGCATCGGGGTAATTATCCCCACATTCTTTCATTCATTTGTCCATTCATTGAGTTCAAAAGGACTCTGGCACTCCGGGTTTTCCAATTCTAGTAGTTTGAAGTGAGCTTTCTTTATGTCACATCCAGCCAAATCTACTACAGCAGACATCCCATCACCCGCATTTAAAGCTCCAAAGGATAGGAGAGGCACCCTCTTGCAACAAAGTACACCACAATTGCAAGCAAAACTGACACATGAAAGGGACATTGTGGGTCTCGCCTTCTCATTTTAACGTGTTGTCTTCCATCACATGAAGGTATAGTATGAATCCTATAAGTTTGGCACAATGGAAGAAGTGTTGTGCATTTCATCTCCCACGCTAACAAATCAGCAATGTTACATTGAAGACGAGTACAAGAATCTAACAGATTGACAGAGCGTCGATCCAACATTGAAGGTGGGGATATGGATTACGAAGGAAGTATAGAGTACACAAGAAGACTTGCACACCAACTTCTTCCTCGAGATTCGGACCTCCAAGTTTTCTTCTCCTTTCTCTCCTCTCTTCTTGAGATTTGGAATGAAGGGACTTGTTCCTATAAATGTAATGATTTGGGCCATTGTTATGGTCCACAAAATTGATGATTTTGAAGCACCTTAGGCAATTGATAGAATTGTTCTTTGAACTCTTTCATTCTTCTTAGCGTTACTTTAAATCTTTTACTCCCTTAGAAATGTATATGAAGAATTAGTGAAGGCTGATAGTAACTATTAACAATTAATGCAAAGAATAGCGAAATACTTGGCTTCCATGAGCATGCTTGTTTGTCAATGAATAGTATATCTTTCATTTACTATCATCCTTTATCTAAGAATATTCTAAGTTCTTTATGTAAGTTGGTATACTTCATGGATTTTATTATGGGATGAATCTCACTTCCTTAATGTATAATGATTGATAATCATGTATGTTAATGGTGAATGTATTACACTTTTCTTTGATTTAGTTTGATGATGTTAATATATTCTAACTTTGTAAGGAAAAATTACAATCTATAAATAACTTTTATGACTGAAAATAAAATTGACAAAAATAGACAAGGGAAAGATAATACCTGGTTTGTAGCAATTAGTTTTCCTTCATCTTGAGCCTCAAGTTTCTTTATTTCCAACTGCAAATGCTTATCAGATCTCTGAGATAATGACTAATATAATACTGCTGCAAAAACATCAATTTAAGTACTGCTGACGGTGTGAATTATCCTTCATATGTTATGTCTTCTATATGTTGGATAACTCGCACATTATGTCTCATTTATATGAGAGAAGACATGAACTATATGCAATGTAGGAGCCAACCCAGAATCGGCATTGCTTTATGTCTCAAGGACACTTAACTCAAGTCGTCCCTTGAGATAATATATAAATCGATTTACAAGTTTGATAAGAAGTCGTCCCTTTGGGACAATGCCAAGCTTTATTTAGTGATTTAATAAAATAATGTATGAGGTATATGTTAAGGTGAATAATAAATAAGATTATTTATTATTCACCTTAGCATATACAACATTGACCTTTCCGAAAAGACCATAAATATCAACACTCCCTCTTGGTCTGGAGGGAAGATCAAATAATATATCTCATAATGTAATCTCAATGAAAAATAAACATAGTATATAAAAATGTAATCAATGTGATTAACCATTCTCAAAATGTCCAAGAGCCTCAATGCTCGACTGTGCAAGAGCCTCATCGCTCAAATATCCACGAGCCTCAATGCTCAAAGGTGCAAGAGCCTCAATGCTCAAATATGCATGAGCCTCAACGCTCAAAGGTGCAAGAACCTCAAACGCTCTAATATGCACGAGCCTCAGTGTTAATGCTTACCGGTTACAGAGAGGGGGGGGTGAATCAGTAAATGCTCCTATTTTAGTGTAATTCTCATCTTTTTACTGTCCTAATGGATAAATAGAATATAACAGTCATTCACAGGCATAAACAGAATCACACAGATTAACACAGGTATTTATACGTGGAAACCCTCGGTTAGAAGGAAAAAACCACGGTGAGACGGAGCTCACAACTTCACTAGTAACAAATGAAGGTACCCTGTTAGGAGCTTACAAAGCACTGGTTAAGGTGCTACCCGATTAGGGCATTTTACAAAAGATCGGTTAAGATCTAAACCCTGTTAAGAGTTGCCTAGTTACAGGACTTTAAACATCAACAAAAATGTCACCCTGTTAGAGGATTTTTACAAAGAACTGATTAGGTTCACCCTGATAGAGGGATTTCAATATGTTTTTAATACTTTATAAAAGCAGTGATCTATTATGACACTGATTGTCTGATTAGATCATACCTGTAGATCTCTTCCCCGGTTTGCCTGGCTATTGACCTTTCTTTCTTACTTCACCTCTATGCCTGTAGCACTCAAAAGATATCTCTCTTCTGCTCTGTGCAATCTCCAACTATCAACAACAACAATAACATATCTTGCGTCCTATGACCTATATTTATACAAGAGTGAACCTCTTGACTCATAGAACCGCCAGGGAATAAACTTAACCATAAATCATGCAACACATAGAGGCTATGCGTTGTGATCTGGAGTTTACCTTGAGATCATATGTAGAATTAAAGCTAACTTCAGTTAAAAAGCTAATTCCACCTCTGAGCGATGGATGTCCCGTATAATCAAGCTTTTTGACTCAAACTGATCCACAACATCCGGATCGGATCTTTCTTGCAGTTAGACCGATATACCCTTATACCTCGTTTGTCCTTGTATTCTTCATAAGACCAATACTGAGTACTTTGTTCGGTCTACCGGTGTATCTATCAAGATAGTCAACTGGTGCATACACTCTGTTCTTCATCTACCAGTGTCTTCAAAGTAATGTGAGCGATCGGTGACCCTTTACTGGTGTGAATGGGTTTTGTGAAATACACTAATGACAACTCATATTGCTAACAATCTTCCCCTTTGTCATTGGTGGCAAAACTATACACAAAACCATTCATACAAAGGCTGTGAGTTTGTACCTTGTTCTTTGTGGACTTTGTGTAGAACACTTCCCCTGTGTTGGTGCTCTGGATGCTCTGGAACTTCCCCTATTTGCTTTTTTGCAGTTTCCTCTTCCCTCTATTCCTTTGTTCCTTTTGTTACACTGTACATTTCTTCCCCTTTTTGCCTCCATAGGACAAAGGGTTAAGCTATTCTAATAATCTTACATTTGTAGCTTTGTAAAGATGTCCTTATAAATGTTCTTTGCAGAATGGAGGAAGCGTGCCCATTGACCCATTACACTTTCAATGTTCTTTTGGGCCGCTTTTAGAGAAACAATAATGTTTTCCATATCTTCTACAGTTTTGTAGTCCGGTTCTTTGATTAGAGCATTTGTAGAAATATCTATTTGATGAATGATATCCAGTGTTGGGGCCAGAAGCATCTAAAATCCTATGACATCTTGGATTCTCTTATTCTCTTCTTCAGTTGCCTTTCTCAGGACTAGAGCAAGACTAGTCATTTCTCTGCTAAAGGTTGTCGCAGTTTTATTTTTGATGTCAAATTGTGTTGACAAAGCTCGTATGTCTTCTGAGGTCTTTGCAACTTTTTCAATTAAATCTTGCAAGAATATCTCAAAATTTGATGTTCTGCTCATCAAACCTCCTGCAAATTTTATCTGTTGTTGAAGAACTTTTAGGTTGTCTGACAAAGTAGCCTTTATACCTGCAACCTATTTATGAAGAATCTCTACTCTTTTCTTCTCATAGTGGTCAATTGCCACTGTTTCTGGATCAGTTAGATCTTCACCGATTGTTTGAGCTAACACTTCCAGCTCGTCAATGACCGGTTCGTCTTCATCTATATCGGCATCCGGTATGAAGTTGTATAGGATATCTTTTACTTTGATCAAAACCATATCCTGTTTTCTTTTAGTGAGCTCTTTCAGCTGTTTTGTTGACATTTTGCTGATGTCAACTATTGTATCGGTTGTCTAACTTCTTTTTGCTTCAGATTCTTCAAAGGATGAGAGCTTTCTTTTAGAGGAGCTAGGAAGAGTTTCCTGTTCCTATGCCTTTGGAGCTTGCTCAGGTTCTCTTTTATCCTGTTCGTCTAGCTTATTTCCCTCTTTCAGTCTGTCTTCCAATTGTTGTACTTGTATTTCAGGCATAGCATCATCTTCTTGATGCGACGGCTCTTCTGGTGGAGCTTGTGCTTGTTGCTGCTCTTCTGCTTTATTAAGATTGTCTGCAGCGATTCCTTCATCTCCTTTAACTGATCTATCAGTAGGAATATTGACAGAAGTCTGTCCCAAGTTGACCGGTTCACCAGAAGTGAACATTTCTGTCATGTCCCCATTTTGGCTGACATCGTTTGGCATGACGGATTTGCCTATCATCAACTCTCGTAGGCAAATGGTTTGGAGAGAGGGTCATTATGTTGATCATTTGATTGCATATTGCTGACAAAGCCTACATTCGGTAGAGCCTACATCCAGTTTGGGCCTACATGCAGTTGTAGTGGTGCCTACATCCTGAGTGAGCCTACATCCAGTTTGAGCCTACATCCAGTTGTAGTAGAGCCTACGTTCAATCTTGAGCCTACATTCGGTTGTAGTTGGGCCTACATTCAGTTATGAGCCTACATTGTTATAATTTTGAGTTGAGAAATGTACTTTATTATTATAATGTTATTTTATTATAAAGTACATTATAATTGGATGTTTCTAGAAGTTCTAGCAACTTCTCAAGGAAAAGAATAAATAGAGGGCTTGGGCTTTCATTTGGACATGCTTGGACTTCTTCATTGTGAAGCAATTTGTAGCCTTGTGGTCTGCAAATACTATTCGATCTTTGGGAACGAATCACTCCCCTAGATTGGCATAACTGAGGTAGTGAAATATCTACTGAAGGGTTGCAAGTTTGGAAGTGGTATTCAGCCATTTCAAGTTGAGCTTATTTGGAATCCTCAGATTTACCTGAGGGTTTGAGTTTTGATTGCAAGAGGAAAAAAGCAGTCCGAAAAAAGCAGATTCGAAAAAGCAGTCCGAAAAAGCAGATCCGAAAAAGCAGTCCGAAAAAGCAGATCCGAAAAAGCAATCCGAAAAAGCAGTCCAAAAAATTATTGCAGCCATCTGCAATCAAGTTCCTCATTTCTCATTTGGCATTTGGCATATTTTCTGAGAAATGTATGTTTTCAGCTGAGTACAAAATATAGCTTCAGCACTTTACTATTTTACATTGTACTTGTCTTTGTTTGCCATTTGGCATTATTGGTAACAAAGGAAGGCTAGGATTTTGCAAGTGAAAGGGCATTGTAATTTTCAGTCTATCTATATTGCAAACCTAGGGTTTGATGATCATATCATTGACTAAAAAATGTATGGCATTGTTGCAAATTGTTGATATATGAATGGCATATGGTTTTGAGCAATTTCCTACATCATTGATAGTGTTTTAGATGGTATTTGGTTGCTATCTATTATTCTGAAATTTTGGGACAGCGAACTCATATATTGCAAAATAATTTCCTATATTCAGTAATTTTCTTTCAGCAGTGTATTCAGTGCATGCCAACTGTTTGACGAATTTTCTCAGTTCAGTATTAGTGGTTTTTAGTGGCCTTTATAGTAAGGGTCATTACAATTTCTGTGAGAACTTCCTGTTCATCAATTATTGGAGTCTCAGTTGCAGTAAACTGAACAGGCGGATCAATAATTGTTGTGTTGCGATCCTGAGGACCTGTTGCTTCAAGAGTATTGAAGTCATACTGCTGCCAGAAATCTAAAGTCTACTTGAAGACTTTAGTCTCATACCCATTGAGAATTTTGACAACAAAGTAATTTGTATCCAGATTCACAGAAGCTTCTTCTAATAGAAGTTTTGCACTTTTGTCGCTTAGAGCAGGTCTAGCTTTTTCCAGTGCTTCCTTATTAATCTTTGAATTTATTTCTAGACCGGTTCTCCATTTTGTTTGAAGCTTGTTGTTTAACTCAAGAGGAAACTTGCCTCTATAATCCCTAGGAGTCTTGATGAAATCTAGTAGACTTTCAACAAGAGCTTCTTCAATTTCCTATTTGTCCTCCTTGGCTAATACACTATACCATTTGGCTGCATTATCTATTTCTCCAAAATTTGTAATTTTAGCTACAATATCATTGACAGTCATAGTGTGAGCCTTACCTTTTTCTGGAGATAATAGGAGTGTTGGATTTGTCAGTTCATCGATTATGTCAGCAATGACCGGTTTGTCTGCTCTGAGTACACCTTTCCTTTCCTTGTGTCATGGAACAGTGGAGTTGTTCCCTTTTGGCGTGCTTCCTCTACTTGTTGCTGAGTCCGAAGAAGATTGGTCCAGATGGCTACTCCATCATGCACTTTCTCGGTTTCTCCAGTCAGCAAGAGACCTATCCTTTTCTTTGTCAGGAAATTTTGTTGATGTAGTTCAGCTTGTTGAGTAGCTTCTTCTAGTGTGAGATGATTCTGAACTTCTAACAGAGCTTGAATCCTTATTTCCTTTTCTCTGTTCATTGAAGCTTTCCACCTACCTTGAAGGATATCCAAAAGACCCTTAGGCAATACTTTTTGAAGTTCTATAGGACTCAAATTAAACTTATGTAGGCATTCAACTACAGCATCTTCAATTTTTCTTCGGTCTTTGTCATTTGCCAGATTGTATCTTCTTTCGACATCACCCATTCCGCCACGTTCTTTCAATCCTAACACAAATTCATCAATTGTTGGCTTACCTCTTCTTGGTGGATCCACCTTTGTTAGTTTACCGGTCCTCTTCTTTCTTTCGCTGAGTGGAACTATGTCCTCAGAATTGGTTTCTTCAGCTTCCTCCTCTTGTGTGCTTGCCTCTGGTTGAGCTTTCTTCTTTTGTGCTTTTGGTGGTGCAGTTCCCGGTTTCTTTTTTGGTGTGGGCGTTCTTTTCACATAAACATTCTTGATTGGCACTTTCTTTGGATTTTTCTCTATCTCCTCGTAGGTTCCAAACCGTTGAGCGTCGATATCTAGGAGTGCTTTCTCCAGGGCCTCTACATCCGCCGTTGCAATCTTTGTGGTGATTTCGTAGCCAAGCTCTAGTGCATACTCGTCTCTTGGTTTTACTACTTGAATGATGCAGAAGTCAGTTGATACCAGAAAACATACCTTTTTCTTTGTACTTGTCAACGATAGTTGACGGAATTCTTTGTCTAGCATGAATTTTCAGCTGAAAGGCTTTAAAATGATCGGTCATTGCCTTGGCAAACTGGTCTCCCAGTTGATTAGCCATGTCACTGATTTGCATCATGACCGGTTGATCTGTTGTCAATGTTACTTTTCCTATCCCAGGGAAGGAATTAGAATAGTAAAAGTAGAGACAAACCAGAAGTGTGCCAAATTTCAGTGATTTCTTTTTTACGATGCCTAGCTTTTTCATGTTCTCAAAGATCCGTCCTCTTAGCATTTCCCACATATCATATTGTGCATTGTCGTGTATAATTCTGTAAGTTGAATGTATGCCTCCACCCAGTATGCTATTTAGGTTAATGGATTGATATACTTTGTAACTGATTATAGCAGATGCGAACCGAACAACTAGATCTTCAATATCAGTTACAGTCATCAATCGCTTGGCGGTCTTTGACTTTGTCAGATTGGCTACCACTGTATTTGATATAGTTCTCAAGGTTAGGGCTTCCCCTTGATTGCTGAACCCGGTTACGCTATGGAGATCATTTTTCATGATCGGAGTGCAAACTCCTTTTGTGACCAAAAATCCCGGCTCATGAACTCGACTAACCACCATTCGAATCCATTCTGATCTGAATATGATTGGATAGGAGACTCCATTGATAATCCCAGATGATACCAGCTTTGCGTACACATTGGGACAATTATCATCTTTGCGTAGCGAGCGATACTCACTTTGTATGTACGTCTCACCCAACTCTTCTTGCTTAGCATGGATGAACACAGTTACATCTTTTGTCAGGAGCACTCCTTTAGGCACTGAGGAGAGCAGGCCAGCCATGTCGATCTCCCTATTCTAATTTGTCAAGATATCATATGGAGGACGATCGGCTTGTTTTACTGGAACCAGCTTAGCTTCGTATGACGAAGATGCCATTGCTCTTAATCGGTTACTCGGAGAGATGATTGATCGGTTTTCACAGAAAATCTCGCTTGATGATTATTTCGCAAGAATATTGCTCAAGCATGAGAAAGATAAATATAAAATCGCAAGGTAAAACCAAAAGAGTAATCCTTCTTTGCTTTTATAGGATTAGAGCATAATGGTAATTACCAAATGGTAACTATTGTTAAACAGCATTAAATGCCTTACCTAACCTTTCTTGCTACTTTTGCTAACCGGTAGTCCGATTTTTTTCGATTAGGCATGCCCCGGTTGATCACCTCATATCTTTCTGGTCTGACCTGTAGACCAAGTGAGATTAGACTCACCAGTCATACCGAGAACTGTAGTTGCACTACCGGTTCCCCCTAAGCCTTGAAGGCTCAGTTTGCAGAAGAAATATCACCATCTTGTGATGATGATCTTGCCTCTGTTTTCTCGCCGGCGGAGTTCTTTGATTCTTTAACAAACCATATCTTCTTCACCTCTTTCTTGGTCTCCTTATCTCTGTTGTTCTTCTTATCAAAAGTCAAGGTCTTCATCACCGGTTTATCCAATTCCTTGCCTTTGTTCCTAATCCAGTTCCAGTAGTCCTTAGCTAGGTAACTGACTCTGTTGCACTAATAGCAAACCATACCGGTTGCTTTCCATGGGTTCATCCCACTTGGATTAGGGGATTTGCTCCATGATTCACTGTTGCAATGCATCCCTTTGTTTGTATGAATAGTTGCATTCTGGTTTTTGTTTTTTTTGGAGAATACCGGTCTTGGTGATCTGAATGCCATTGTCTTTGATCTACGTTCTTCAACCTTGTGTCCGAACTTGTTGCAAGCATAACAGTATACCTTGAAGCTTCCCCTGCTTCCACTGGACACAGATAAGGGGCTGGACCAATACTCATTGGTCTTGTGGCCATTTTTGCAACAGTTCTTACAGTAACTGTTGTTGGTTCTTACCGGTGCATTTCTGCAGTAATTGGTGTTATGACCCAGTTTTCCATGACGCTTAGAAGAAGTGTTCAAGGTTTTCTTACCTTTTTGTGCTAGCGTCTTCCTCTTGTTCCTCTTGCTCGACTTTGCTCCAGCTGACTCACCGTTCTCTTCGGTGACTGCGCCAGTGGATCTAAGATCAGTGTGATCGTTGTGCTTTCTTTGAGCTTTGAGTTGCTCATCAAGCTTGACCGAGCTTTCATTGTATTTTCTCAGCATTTCATTCCTTTTTTCAAGGACATTCTTTTGTTCCTTGAGTTGATATATCTCGATCGCCAGCTTCTTGCATGCTTCATCCCTACCCTGCCATGCTTTGTGCATGTTGGCATTTTCTTGGGTGACAATCAGCATGTCTTCTTGGAGTTGCATAATGAGGAGTTCATTTGCCCTTACAGCTTCCTCTGCCCAGTTCAGTGCTTTTTCAGAGGCTGTTGATGTCTTGACTGTTGTGTTTCTTTCACTTTCAATTTTTCGTTTCTGCTCAATCAGTTCAGTCATCCTCAGAGCATTCACCTTTTGCTCTCTTTTGAGATCAGCAATCTGACCGGTTAGGATCTGATTCTTTTCCATAAGCTCAGAGACTGCTTCCTCAGCCTCATCGGATACACTCTGCCCAGAGAGTTCATCGATGGTTTCATTACTCTCGTTTAATTGCAGAGCCAACTCCTTTCTCTTTGCAAGTGATTTTCTCAGTCTATTCTCCAGCGAGACAATAATGTCGTTGGCTTCCTCTAGCTGTTTCTGATACCAGTAACCCTCCATGATCATTTTCTCAAGCTGTTAAACTTTGTTGTATAGAGAAAAAAAGCTTTGATACCAATTGTTAATGCTTACCGGTTACTGAGAGGGGGGGGTGAATCAGTAAATGCTCCTATTTTAGTGTAATTCTCATCTTTTTACTGTCCTAATGGATAAACAAAATATAACAGTCATTCAAAGGCATAAATAGAATCACACAGATTAACACAGGTATTTATACGTGGAAACCCTTGATTAGAAGGAAAAAACCACGGTGAGACGGAGCTCACAACTTCACTAGTAACAAATGAAGGCGCCCTATTAGGAGCCTACAAAGTACTGGTTAAGGTGCTACCCGATTAGGGGATTTTACAAAAGATCGGTTAAGATCTAAACCCTATTAAGAGTTGCCTGGTTACAGGACTTTAAACATCAACAAAGATGTCACCCTGTTAGAGGATTTTTACAACGAACCGATTAGGTTCACCCTGATAGAAGGATTTCAATATGCTTTTAATACTTTATAAAAGCAGTGATCTATTATGACACTAATTGTTTGATTAGATCATACTTGTAGATCTCTTCCCCGGTTTTCCTAGCTATTGACCTTTCTTTCTTACTTCACCTCTGTGCCTGTAGCACTTCTCAGAAGATATCTCTCCTCTGCTCTGTGCAATCTCCAACTATCAACAACAATAACAACATATCTTGCGTCCTATGACTTATATTTATACAAAAGTGAACCTCTTGACTCATAGAACCGTCAGGGAATAAACTTAACCATAAATCATGCAACACATAGAGGCTATGCATTGTGATCTGTAGTTTACCTTGAGATCATCCGTAGAATTAAAGCTAACTTCGGTTAAAAAGCTAATTCCACCTCTGAGCGATGGATGTCCCATATAATCAGGCTTTTTGACTCAAACTGTAACTCAAACTGATCCACAACATCCGGATCGGATCTTTCTTGCAGTTAGACCGGTATACCCTTATACCCGGTTTGTTCTTGTATGCTTCATAAGACCGATACTGAGTACTTGGTTCGGTCTACCGATGTATGTATCGAGATAGTCAATCGGTGCATACACTCTGTTCTTCATCTACCGGTGTCTTCAGGGTAATGTGAGCGACCGGTGACCCTTTACCGGTGTGAATGGGTTTTGTGAAATACACTATGACAACTCATATTGCTAACACTCAGTGCTCAAATGTCCAGGAGTCTCAACGCTCAAAAAAGTCCATGAGCCTCAACGCTCAAAAGGTGCACAAGCCTCAATGCTCAAAAGATGCATGAGCCTCAACGCTCAAAAAGGTGCACGAGCATCAACGCTCCAATCTCCAAAAAAATATGTCAGTGCAACAAAAATACTCATTTTCACCATGCCAAGTTTATTTCTAAAATACTCAATTTTGTTCTTAGCAAGGGGTTTGGTTAGAATATCTGTTGTTTGTTCCTCAGTACAAACATATTTCTACCGTGTCTCTAATAGAGTGATATGGAATTTCAATGTGTTTGGATTTGTTGTGGAACACAGGCTTAATAGCAAGTTTGATACAACTTTGATTGTCACTGTGAATAACTACAGGTTCCATGGGTTGACCAAATAATCCCACAAGGAGTTTTCTTAACCAAATTGCTTATCGGGCTCCTAAGGAGGCAGCAATATACTCGGCTTCAGTAGAGCTTTGGGCATCAGAGTTTTGTTTCTTTGTAAACCAAGAGATCATAGCTGACCCTAAGCTAAAACAACATCCAGAAGTACTCTTACGATCTGATGAACATCAGGCCCAATTTGAATCTGAGAAGCCGTGAAGTTCTAGTTTCTCATTTTTATATAATAAGCCATACTCAATGGTTCCTCGAAGATATCTTAAAATGTGTTGGACTGCACTCATATGAAGTTGTTTTGGTTCTACCATAAATTGACTTAGAGTATTTACAGCATAACATATGTCAGGTCTAGAGTTGATTAAGTACATTAAGGATCCAATAATTTGTCTATAAAGATTAGGATCTACCAATTCTGAACTAGACATTGCTTCTCTCAACTTGAGAAGATTAGTTTCCATGGGAGTTGACATAGGTTTGCAATCCATCATGCCAAATCTTTTTAATAAATCAATTGTGTATTTACCTTGCCTTAAGATGATTCTATTAGATTGTTGCCACACTTCTAGGCCGAGGAAGTAGTGAAGAAGGCCTAGGTCCTTCATCTCAAATTCCTTTGCAAGATCTAGTTTGCATTTTTCTATGACATATTCTTCACATGTAATTAGGAGATCATCTACATATAATACTAAAATTAACATGTCATCACTTGTAATTTAAAATATAAATTAGGGTTTGCATTGCTCTTAGAGAATCAATCCGAGAAGATAACGATCTATCCTTTCATACCAAGCTCGAGGAGCTTATTTGAGCCCATATATGCTTTTTTAAGTTTACATATGTGAGATTGTTGATCATGAATAATGAATCCTTCAGGTTGTTCTAAATAAACTTCTTCTATTTCTCCATTTAGAAAGGCAGTTTTTACATCCATTTGATGAATCTTCCATCCTTTGGACACTGCAATGGCAATTATAGTTCTAACAAATGTATAACGAGAAACAGGGGCAAAGGTTTTTTCATAATCAATTCCTTCCTTTTGGGAGAAACCTCTAGCTACAAATCTTGCTTTATGTTTTTCTATACTTCCATCTACAGCATGTTTTATTTTGAATATCTATTTAGAAGATACTACAGATTTCTCTTTAGGTCTAGGGACGATGTCCCAAACATCATTCTTAATAATGGATCTATATTCTTCTATCATAACATCTTTCCTTTTTGTAACACCATTTTGTTGGGGATTGTAAGGAACTGTAAACTCCCTCTTAATGCCTGCTTCTTTACAGTAGGTGCTAAAGATCTCATAGGTGTACTCGCCTCCATTATCTGATCTAAGAACTTTTATTCTTTTGTTGGTGAGATTTTCTATTAAGGATTTAAACTCATTAAATTTCTTGAGGACTTCAATTGATTCTTTTCTTTTAAGAAAGTATATCCATGTTTTCCTAGAGAAATCGTCCACAAATATGGTATAATATATCCTATGGATGGTACAGACATGGGCCCACAAAGGTCAGTGTGAATGATTTCTAGAATTTCTTTAGTTTTACTTTCACTATTGTTAAAGGTAGTCTTAATATTCTTTCCTAGAGCGCAACCTTTACAAACACCTTCATGTTTTAAAGGTAGGTTAGGAAGACCTACAACTATTTTGAACATAGATGATAATGTCTGAAAATTTAGGTGACCTAATCTCCTATGCCATAGTTCACAAGGATCAGTGGATGCAAATGAGAGAGCTTGGAGAGAAGTTGTATCAAGTTTGTATAAGCATTCATGACGAATCCCTATAGTATAGGCTTGTTTTAGGTTTGAGTTTTTAAGCCATGCCAAAACCTTTCCTTCCATAAAGGTGATTCTATAGCCTTTATCCTCAAGGGCTGATATGGATACAAGGTTTCGTTTTATGCCTGGGACATATAAAACATCGGATAGTTGGAGGGTTATCCCGGATTTCAATTGGATAAGACAATTCCCAATGCCCATGATAGGATAAAAGGTATCATCTCCTATGATGACTTCTTCTCTACAAGTTTCTGTAAATGAGTCTAAATTCTCTTTGAATCCATTTATATGCCTAGAAGCCCCACTATCAATAACCCAAGAATATCGATTCGATGTTTGAGTTGATAGGGCAGAATACAGGGCTAGACTATCCATAGTTTTAAGAGTTGAGATTGTTTTCCTAAAATCTGACATGGATCTATTCTACCTTGGCTCTGATACCATGTTAATATATTCAGATTTTGTAAGGAAAAATTACAATCTATAAATAGCTTTTATGACTGAAACTAAAATTGACAAAAATAAAAAAGGGAAGGGAAAGATAATACCCGGTTTGTAGCAATTAGTTTTCCTTCATCTTGAGCCTCAAGTTTCTTTATTTCCAACTGCAAATGCTTATCAGATGTCTGAGATAATGACTGATATAATACTGCTGCAAAAACATCAATTTAAGTACTGCTGAAAGTGCGAATTATCCTTCATATGTTATGTCTTCTATATGTTGGATAACTCGCACCTTATGTCTCATTTATATGAGAGAAGACATGAACTATATGCAATGTAGGAGCCGACCCAGAATCAGCATTGCTTTATGTCTCAAGGACACTTAACTCAAGTCGTCCCTTGAGATAATATATAAATCGATTTACAAGTTTGTTAAGAAGTCGTCCCTTTGGGACAGTGCCAAGCTTTATTTAGTGATTTAATAATATAATGTATGAGGTATATGTTAAGGTGAATAATAAATAAAATTATTTATTATTCACCTTAGAATATACATCATTAATCTTTCCGAAAAGACCATAAATATCAACAGATGATATGTTATGATTAAGAGATAAATGTTGTTGTTCACATTCTTCTCTAACCCTGCTCTATTTTTTATGTTTCTTTTGATCTACCAAAGTTAACACTCTTAGGATTCACTACTCTAAGATGATCAACCAGCAGGCCCCTTGAACAAACAGTCGTGTGCCCACTTGGCTACCCAACAATGTCATGACCCAACATCTAGGTGCTTGGGAGGATAGGGATCTGGATCTCTTCCCTCCTTCAAGTAGAGTTGGCTAGCAACACCCAGGTCTACCCTGTTGGTCCATGTCTAATGGCCTCGTCAACAAGTCTAAAACCCTAGCACCTAGAAATACAAATTAAAATCAGCAACAAACCCTTGTAAAATATACAAAGATTGATTTCCATAATGTTGTCGTTAACCCACTTGACCAAACCTTCAATATCTCCAAAACCTAAATTGATATTTGATCAAATCTTTATCAATTTGGCCTTCCATCCATAATTGATCCAAGTCTAAAATAAACCTAGAAAAAGATGTATTCTTGATACCTGAAATGTAGCTTGTTGGTGCCCAAAAATGAAGGATTGGATTTCCTATGGAATTGCCAATCCAATGCTGGGAAATCCAATTGTTTTTGCCAATGAACAAGTTCAACCACAATAGGGGTTTGAACTTCTGCAATTCTGGCTCTGCAGGACCAAGGCTGGTGGGCCTATACCTTAGCCAAATCTATTGGTTCAAAGGCTTTTTATAGTCAGATAACTGAATATAAAACTTTTGGATTCTCTCAAAGTGGAAAATGAACTTGAGAGGAATCAAATTGTGAGTATCAGTGATCTGCTATAAAAAGTCTTTGAACCAACAGATTTGGTTAAGGTATAGGCCCACCAGCCTTGGTCCTGCAGAGCTAGAATTGCAGAAGTTCAAACCCCTATTGTGGTTGAACTTGTTCGTTGCCAAAAACAATTGGATTTCCCAGCATTGGATTGGCAATTCCATAGGAAATCCAATCCTTCATTTTTGGGCACCAACATATTGGCGACTCTGCTGGGGAAAGTTGCTCACAATATATATTGTGAAGTTACCTAGAATTTTAGATTTCACAGATCAGAATCAGAAAGTAGTTATATTAGTTTGTTTGGAAGCACACTCTACTGGAAGAAAGAACCCAAAAGTAAGACATTCCTCGAATGAGGTGGCCACTTTATTCAATAAAGCATTTCAATCAGTGACTCTATTGAGGAAGAAGACCCAGAAGAAGATAAGTAATGTTTTCCTCATTGAAAGAGGTGGCAACTCTATTGTCAAGAATCTAATGTACAAAAAAACAAGTTACTACCGATTTAGATATTCAGAATGTATCAGAATAAACAACCATTTCAAAGAAAACCATTTATTCCAGATGGTATCAGGCCATTGAATCTGAGGGGATTCCATTGTATTCCTTTTAAGTTGCTCCCTAAGTTTTCACAGCTTGTACCAAAGTTCCATGGAGAATGGGATGAATCAGCAGTTGAACATTTGGATGCATTTTATGAATTTATAGAGAACTATGAGATTTGTGCAGAAGATCAAGCAATGAAACTATTTGTCAGGACATTAAAAGATAATGCAAGAGAGGCATATGAATCATTACCTACACAAAGTATTTCATCTTGGACAGAATTTGAACAATGGTTTCTATATGAATTCCATGATGCAAGCGATGAAGATAACATGTGTTATGAACAGTGTGAAGACCAAAGCTGCAGCATGGAGGAGGATCATAGTATGTCTCTACTTGATGCATTTTTCAGTTTGGAGAGATTTGAAAGGGAGTCTTCTACACACTTATTCTTGAGGATGGCAAATATGTATCATAGGATACCTGTAACAATTATGTCCTGACGAAAAGAATTAGTGAGAAAGGTCAAAAACTTGGGAATCTCGCTAGATGACCCTGATCTGAAGCTTCTTTTTAAGATATTAGAAGATAGTGAAGACAGAGAAGAGGAGGCTTATGATGAAATTGAACAAGGCCTTGTGTTTGATCGAAATCTCGATGATGATGAAGAAGATCCAAATTACATATCCCCTTTGGACGCGTTTTTGAACTTAGAGAAGCAAGAAGAAGAATCTGCAATACAATTCTTCATAAGGATGTTTAATATCTGTCAGGAAATACCTTCAGAGTGCAAACCTCCATCCTCTGATCTTTTCAACAGAATGCGAGAACTAGGTCTTTTATATGATCATCAGTTCCTTACCTTTCTCAAAATTATGAATAATGAATTGGTTGCAGAGGAGAATGAGTGTAGAACTGAAATAACATATGAATCAAGTGAGGTTTCAGATTTGAATGGAGAAGATTCTTTTGGACAGTCTCAGGAAAGATTTTTCCATGATGATACTTGTATGATATCAAACATCAATGAATATGAAAATGAGGAAGAGGATCTTCTCCGTGTGGAAGAGATTTCAGCCTTATTAGACATAGAATACCAAAGATACGTTGAGAAGAATGGTCCAAATTTTTTCTCAATCCATCATGGTAAGGAGGTTGACGGATCAACGCATATTCAAGAGGTACTAGACAAAGGAAATAATAATTCCTAGGAATCGAATTGTGGAGATGAAATAGAACTACATGAACAAGAGGAAGTTTCAAGAGATAATGTCAATGAAGATATTAGTCTTGTTGATGAAACACTTGATGATCCAAATGAAAATTCTCATGAATGTATGCCTGAATTCTCTATGATCTTGAACCCATTGTTTGAAGAGGAAGCAGATGAAGATATGTCTAAGTTCTCTATGTTCTTGTAATGACCCTCACTAGTAGGATCACTAAAATCTCTGATTTTGTGCTTATGGAATTTCGTCAAACAGTTGGCATGCACTGGTATGTTTTGCTTGCAATGATGTGTTTCAAAGTGTTTATTGTTTTGGCACCAAATTCCAATTGAGATAACAATACCAATGTAGAAATGTATTACAATGTGCAACAATGAATCTCAAAGCAATGTAAAGACTCACTACATATATATCAAACTTCTCTAATTCTGATTTCACTTTCCAGAATTTATATGACTATTACATCTATCACATATGAGCATTGTTTATGGACTGTCTACAATACATGAACTAGGTTATGAAACGTATGAATCATCTTACATGACATAGTCCCATCAATGCACCACATTACAATGCAAAGTCTGAATACAATGACTGTTTCATAAACATATATAGGGGACTGTTACATAGCAAAGAACTTGGTAACAACTAAGTCTAATAATGCAACTTCTAATACAATGACTCCAAGACTATAACAGTGACTGATTCCAATACAATGCATCCAATTACTATGCCAATTTAATTATGACAGTGACTAACCAATATCTGCTGTAACTATGACTGAGACCAAGCAATTATCACAACTTCCTTGAATTCAAATGCATACTAAACTCATGAATGGAACCTGTTAATCGCTTCCCAATGCCTGGTGATGACCGCTGATGTAATCTGGACTGGAACAGTCCCAAACTTCACCTCCAATCTCTGCCAAACTGCCTGCAAGTACAAGCCGTACCAGGCCGTACATGTACGGCACCTGTATAAAATAAAGGAGAGGGTTTTGACACCCCAATCTGATATCAATAGGACCGCCTATACAGTACTAGTCTTCACTCCAAAGCATTAAATTTATCTCCAAGGGATTTAAGAGATATGAGCAAAATTTTGAATCCAGGCCCTGGTATGAAGTGACTAAAAATGTGCCAAAATGTCTTCAATCTATCACCAAAATGATTCACCAATTAAGTGATGAATTCCAAACCCTTATTCAACCAGTTACAAACCCTCAATATCAATTTTTCAGGTCTGCTTTTTCGGACTGCTTTTTCGGGTCTGCTTTTTCGGACTGCTTTTTCGGATTTGCTTTTTCGGACTGCTTTTTCGGACCTGCTAAAAACGGCCGCCTATAATTTCGAACCTGCTAAAAATTGCCTCCTATAATTTCGGCCCTACTAAAAATGTCTCCTGAAATGCTGTTTCAATCACAAACAAACCCTTATATCAAATTCTCAATGAAGTACCAATGAGATGGCTAAGTACCAACTCCAAATTTGCAACCCTTCAGTAGATATTTCACTACCTCAGTTATGCCAATCTAGGGGAGTGATTCGTTCCCAAAGATCGAATAGTATTTGCAGACCACAAGGCTACAAATTGCTTCACAATGAAGAAGTAGAAGAAATCCCAAATCCAAGCATGTCCAAATGAAAGCCCAAGCCCTCTATTTATTCTTTTCCTTAAGAAGTTGCTAGAACTTCTAGAAACATCCAATTATAATGTACTTTATAATAAAATAACATTATAATAATAAAGTACATTTCTCAACTCAAAATTATAACAATGTAGGCTCATAACTAAATGTAGGCCCAATTACAACCGAATGTAGGCTCAAGACTGAACGTAGGCTCTACTACAACTGGATGTAGGCTCAAACTGGATGTAGGCTCACTCTGGATGTAGGCTCCACTACAACTGCATGTAGGCCCAAACTAGATGTAGGCTCTACCGAATGTAGGCTTTGTCAGCAATATGCAATCAAATGATCAACATAATGACCCTGTCTCCAAACCATTTGCCTACGAGAGTCGATGATAGGCAAATCCGTCATGCCAAACAATGTCAGCCAAAATGGGGACATGACAGTTCTTGAATCCGTTGTTTGAAGAGGATCCTTTATGCAATGGAATCCATCAGCATCATAATGAAGATAGCAATCTTAATTTTAAAGTTGATGAAACTTGTAAAGTGCATTCGGAGGGTGAGATATCTTTCAGTTCATCCTTTGAGCCGGAGGTACACCAAATATGTGAAGATGAGATGGAATCAGCCAAGCATGATGGGGTAAATAGATTAAAGGATAGTCTTGAAGATTGCTCAAATATCACACCTGACCATAGCCCTGGTATATGTGAAGAAGTGCCTCCTAGACATGAACCGTCTTTAAAACCATTATATGAACAAGTGCTACACCATAGGCCTGAAGAAAAGATTGGATTAGACAAACATAATCTGCATTCTAAATGTGGAGACATAGAAAATTGTATACAAAAGGACAATCAAGCAATGAAAATTCGTTCAAATGCTCCTGTAACTAGTCAGGTGCATAACTCTAGGAATCCTCTATTCAGCAGTGACCACAGTGCACCTACTAATTTCCCAAAGGCTAAGACAGAAACTAAAGAGTGCATTGATGAAGCAGAACCCATATGTATTGCCCATAGGGATGACGTATCTAATACAACAAGAGATCAAATGTTGGGGACAAATGATTATGAAATTTGTTTATTTTTAAATGCTCTTGTTGATAAGAAAGAGGAACATTATAATATCATATTCAGGAGATTCAAAGTGTTGCATGATCAGAATCAAGTGTTCGACAGAGGAAAGGATCAAGGTTCACTTTTGGGGGGCCTGGGGCCACCCAATTTCACTTTGCATCAGGATAAGTATAGATACTTGGTTTGCTTCTCCAGAGATAGCTGGAATCTCATTATGCCACAAGGGGCATATGTCCCCAATAAGAGCCACTGATGGAGCCCTAATTTTTACAAAAAATTAGGGCCTCCATTTGACAAATAATGTCAGAGAAACAAGATGAAAATATTGTCATTGATGTCAATATTAAAGCAGATAACTTCCCAGTAATACAAATACGAATGTCTATAAGGAATACATATGCTAGGGAAGGAAAAGCCATTGTGATCATGATTCACACAACTTAGAGATATGAATGAAAGACATGTGAGTCACCCAATAGTAATATGGAAGATTAGAGTTTAATGGAAAGGCAAGTATGGCACACAATATCAAACTTAAATAAGAGAGTTTGAACAGATACACATATGTGATTGGTGACTGAATAAACATAACAGCCACATATATATTTGATATGTCTTGTAAAAATAAAATAAAATAATGATGCAGCAATCTTAGTTATGTCAGCATATTATGAAAGCACAAGAGAATCAACTTATAAGAGTAACCTCATGCCACATAGGAATGAAGACAAAGTTTGACAAATTGAAAATCCAATAAAAGTACAGTTTTTGCAGCATCTTCGAATGCATCAAGCATATATTAAAAGGGTGATTATATTCATGGCAGAGACATTATGATAATCATATTGATGAAAGATGAGAAACAAATTCATGGATGATTGAAGAGCAACGCAAATGATTGATAAAGTTCTACAACGATTGAGATCTTAACAGCAGCGGTTACATACTAGTGGAATTTGTCAAAGAGAGACATCAGCGAATGAAGACTTGTTTCATATACGGGAAAGGACAGCAGCATATATGATAAAGAATGTGATTGACATGTAAGAAATCGAATATATAAAAGACAAAGAAACTTCATATGGAAAATACCTTATGAACTTCGTCGAGTAGTATATTGGAACAATAATGACAACTATGTAAACTCTTATAACCCAAATTCACGTATGATGGTGCCAGGATGGACATAATAATATCATTGTATTCCAATCATGATGATAAACAATACTAAAATAAAACCAGTGATATTGACAAGTAAATACCAACGCAATGAGGTACAAGAACAAAAAATATGGGAAGATAATGAATCATTAAGTTTGTCAGGGGCAGCGATATTTGTCATTTTGAGTAACGTAGGAAACATTGAACAAGCAATTGCCATGTCACCTTAAGCAGTGAATAGACACGTTCTCATTTTCACTAAAGTTTGAAAGTTCAATTCAAATATGTTAAAAATGATTGATTCGAACAGTCAACAAAGAATTTCAAAGAGAACGATAACTTTTGAGTATAAAACAACAAGCAATAAAATTGGTATATGCGAACAGGATGAAGATGCTGACGTGATAAATACTAGCACCATGAGGGAGACAAATACATCTGCGGTGGCAAGAGAAAAGTCTAAAAATATTCACAAAGATAATAACAATCAAATCTGGGCATGCGTTGACAGGCTGAGAATGAATAAATATTTAGGGGCTGCATTCAGATTCAAAATAATTATTATGAGATTATAAGTTATCAGTGATTGGTCGACAAATTATTGAATCAAAAGAATGGTCAAAGAAGATGCAATAATTAGTTAACATTAAAATAAGTGTGATTTACTTTTGAAGAGAAATGACTTTTGAAATTGAAAAGTCACATTCCCTTATTATTAAGATATAAATAAGGAGAAGTATCTTTGGCAAAAAAGGACAGAATCGAAGACAAGCATTATAATTAGAAGAAGAACATTTGTAAGGAGGAATAAGGAGCTTAAAGCATGACTTTGTAATATAAATTCTAATATTATATTTTAATAATAAATAAAAAGCCTCTTGTTTGTTTTCAAGGCAAAGAGATTACAACTGGCATGTGGATTTGTCCTTTATGATCAATAAAGAGATTATTGGATTATTCTTAAAAGCTGTATTTTTGCATTGGATATTTTCCTGCATTCTTTGTTCGACAATCAGGATAGTGTGAAATATATATGTGTTTCCTTATCTCTATCTAATCGGACTTCCAGCCGGAGAAGTTAAATTCCTTTTGGACTAATGGAGAATTGCATATAAGATTTGTCTTTTGCAGAGCTTAGGAGTAATTGATGATATTTTTATAAATATTGTCTCATAAAGTTGTACATAATAATCATTGTTATAGTTGACTCTATCGCCTAGATAAATAAAGGCACTGGTCATTTAAAATCAGTGGAATATAATTATTGGAATTATTAATTGAAGTCGTAAATCTATATACTTCCTTCTTGCAAGCATCAAATCCATTATTAAAAAACCTTACATAAACATACAATCATTTCAAGCATTCACAATACTTTATATTGATCGAGTTTTGAGGACTTTGCCAACCGGAGAACTCACCAAGTCTAAATTTGCTATATAAAAGCTTTGAGCAAGGTGATCAGGTTCAAAGTAAAGGTTTACCTGCAGGGGCATTTGGATTATTCCCGTTCGTTGGTCAAAACTAATTTGGAATCCTATTGGAGAATTGGCAAGCTCTTGGATTTCCAATCTGTGGTTTTAAGAACCAACATAGCTAAAGGAACAATGAAGCACAAATGAAGCCCTGAAGTAGACTCCTCTCACGGTGAATTAGGTCTTCATCCAATACACAAGGGATAGCAAGGGTTTTCCTCCTTGAATCCTTAGCTGAGACAAGTTGCAGTTGAGAAGGAAAATTCTGCGATCAAATTATCAAAACCCAATAATCCAAATGAGCCTCATAACCCCTTCTTATTATTCTCAAAATTTTCCTTTGTTTTATTTACATTTCAAGTCCACCTCCTCTCCAAAACTAATATTTTATTTTTAATTTTCTTTTCCTGAAGGAGACATCCAACTTAGAAGAATAAAAATAATAAAATATTATTATTTTATTTTTCCACATATTTCTTGTTTTTCCTCATTTTTCCTTCTCAAATGGGGTGCTCCAATATGGGAATTAATTATAAAATTATAATTTAACTACTATAATGTTATAAAAATATTATAATAATTCATTCCCAACTCACTTTAGTTTTTTAGAAATTCATTTGAAATATAAAACCATTTAATAATATTTCTTTCTAAAATTAGAAAGATTTCCCAACTTGATATTTTCCTTTGCAACTTCATCCAATTTCATCTCCTTGCCAACCGGAATAGCTTACGAAGATGACAAATAAATTAGTCCACCACGTACCCAATGATCATGCCCAAAACAAGGACATTATAGTGTACTACAGCAATTTGAACAGATTTATAGTGAAAGCAAGGATTGAAAATAGGAATGAAAGAAAGCTAATCCTAAGAGCATCAATAACAGTGAACAGCAAAGGGTTAGTTAAAGGACAGTATGCTTCCATTGTTATTACTATTTTGATCTCTACAAGACCAGTATGCTTTTGTTTCATCAAAGGCAATAGAATGCTTTCAAGTCAGAGATGGTCACAAAATGTCGAAAGGGTGCTTTTCCAATGAAAGCTATTATGATGAAGAATAATCAAGGATGCAAGTTGTTGTCCCAGGATGAAATGACTTCACCAAATTAAAGATTCTAAGCAAGTGTCAACATCTTGTAGCATCATGAAGATCAGATAGAGAATCATGTAATAGAGTCGTGTCTCTGGACACTTAGATTGATTTCAGTTATGCACTTATAATTGACTTTTGACAAATTACATGTAAAACCAGAAATTGTAATTGCATGTGATAATATTACTTGCAAAGTTGTAACTTGTAATTACATGTAATCACATTGCAAGTCAGATAGGCTAGGATTTTCAATGTTGAATAAGTCACAACAAGTAGTTAGTTTTCCACCTTTTTCTCTCCACCTCTTATCTATAAATAGGAGAAGGCTCATTGTAAATAAACATCTTTTGGGCAGTGCAATAAAACCCTGCCAATTTGTTGAGCATTCTAAGACTTTGAGCTTAGATGTAAATCAAATTGCATTCAATAAAAGAGGCACGTTGTTTTCAGACTTTGTGCTGATTCAAATTGTAATGTGACGACATTTTTTGGAAATTGTTTGTGAGTGTTGTGTTATTGTTCAAGAAAAAAATTTATTCAATCTTGCAGACTTTGAGCTGCTAATTGTGTTAAAAGTTATACTTCGATTTTTCGGGCTTGATCTTGCAAATATTGAGCTACTTGTTACATTTGAAACTAGTGTAGAATGCTCAAGTAAGGAGATAAATTGTTCTTTCTGTTGTATCTATTTTTGCACTTGTGCACATAAGGTTAAGAATATGTTGGAGCATTCAAATTCTCTATGACCTTCTTCACCACACCTAAAACAAGTGAATGGTCTTCTTTGGCCTTCCCATCCTCTACCACTACCATAACCTTGACCTTGTTGAAATCCCCTTCCTCTTTATTGATTTGATGGAGTCTAGCAGGTTTCTTCTTGTTTCTCTATTCCTTGGGCTTATACAAGCATTAGTCTGGAATTAATCCTGATTATACTTGATTAATCGGGAATCGGCACATAATGCCGACTTTTTCCCAAATAAATCGGTAATAATCGGCCAAACTGGTCAATGATTTTTTGCCAAAAAAAACCCAAAAAAATTGTGATTAAACCAAAAAAAACGTGTTTTCGATTGGAAAAAAGTGTTTGCAAAAAAATGGCAAATGATGGCGCCAAACAACCCTAAAACATGGGAAAGACAAATTAGGGGCCAATATAATGGGGGCACGGTAGCATAGCAGTGTATCAGCCGGCGGAAGCAACACCAGCAGGGCCACCAAGTATGCAATAGTTTCTTTCTCCTTTACTCGCCATTGCGCTTCATATTTTTCTTTAAGTTTACGTTATAATATTATCAGCAGACGTATTTCATATTATCAACAAGGCTATTATAGAATGATAGTGAGGTGATGATAGAGGCAGGTTCGAAACAACAACGATCACGTATATTCGCTGGAATTTCTTTCTTGGGTGTAACTGATGCTGAATGTTTCTGCTGGTAATGAAGTGTTGGAATATTATTTATCCTTGTTAGTATCCAACTGTTTTGTATTCGCAAATGAAAGAATTCAAAGAAAGAGGGAGCTGGTTATAAAAAATGCACTGCATGGTAATTTTAATTGATTTGCTGCCGTTTTTTATCTGTCAGCATTTGGATCTCTGGTCTGCAAAGATGTATATTATATTTGGCGGTGCTGTGTTTTCATTGCCTTTTTGTTTCGGCAGAGATATTGAGCCCTATATAAGCTCCAATGCGTGTTCAGTTTGCTGTTTATTTTTTGTTTTCTTTACTTCATTCGGCAGAGATTTTGAGCCCTATGTAAGCTCTGTTTTTAGTTTGCTGTTATTTAAAATTAAAATTTTCTGTATACAATGTGTGTTCAGTTTGCTGTTTATTATTTCGTTTCGTTATTTGGAGATTATTTCAGACACGACAATTAATTTATAGGAGCAGAGCCATCTTCAAAGATATGGCACAAAGTTTTCAATTTTCTCTATGTATTTGCGTTTGTAATGAGATTTTGATTCTATATAAATTTATTAAGCTTTGCGATAGGTTTTTAGTTTTTGTTAGGCTTTGTTGATTGGAGTTGAAAACAGTAAATAGTTAACATAGCTGATGAGAATCAGGCTTTTTTATCTTTTAAATTTGATAAAACCGTGATTTTGTATGGGAAAAAATGATAATGTTTATGGGTAGTGGGTTGCTTTGGGCCCATTTGATAACTCTATCATCCCTATTGTCTTGACAAACTAGTGTGATGATAGAGTTATCCTTATTAGATGAGGAAAAAATGTCAGAGACATTTATATGCGTCAGAGCCCATTTGATAGTATGCCGTGTTTAGTAGATGGAATTGGAAAATTTCTGTTGCAGATGATAGATTTTCTTGTGATTTCTTTGATTGATACTATTTGAGTGCTAAGGCCACTTCTTCAAACAGAAACAACGCTTTTCTTAGACTTTTAAATTACCTTCGTAAGACCTGCGGTTGCTTAATAAGAACTAGTTTATTAAAACTCCAAGTATCGAGATTTTTTTTCTCCTCTAAAGATTTTAGTCAATAAAGACTTGGAGCGGATTGGAACTGTATGTTACATTGGGGAAGTTACACCGCTAGGATCGTTCCATTTTATGTGTTTGTTCTCCTTCTAGCAATTGTCGAGTGTCTTTAAATGGCTAAACACATGTATTTTCATGACATTGTGTTTTTGAAAGAAATGAGACTGTTTTCTATCTTAGAATTATATCTTTGTAATTCTTTTCAATGCAGATATATTTATGTATATTTTGAATATATTTCAATGCATATTAGAATGTTTTATATTTCTGCATTTTTTTAATATAAAATCTGAATATATTTATGTTTTTTTTAAATAAATATGCATATATGTTTATGAAATTTTATCCACATTTTTTATTGCAAATGCCAAAACTTCGTACAAAACTTTAAATTCTAGCAAAACTTAAAAGACTGACTTAAAATAATCTTGCAGATATTTTATCACAATGCCACGTACAAAAGATTTTGCGTGGATACATTGCACAACGATTGTCGGAACAAATAAGGTTAAGTGCAATTGGTGTTTGAATGAAGTTAGCAGTGGAATTTACCCGCTTCAAAGGGCATTTGGCAAAAGTACCAGGAAACAACACCACGATATGCAGGAAATGCCCTACAGATGTCACATACCAGGCTAAAAGAGCTCTTGATGAAATCGGTGAGAATAAGGAAAAAAAGGCGAGAACTGGGAATGAAATAGGTTCCAATTTTACAAGTTGTAAGAGGAAACAATTAGCTGAGGAAGATGGTGGAGGGGGGAGAGTTTCAAGGAATCTGAGACTGAGACTATAGCACATGGCCCAAACACGGGTGGAGGGAACATCAATCCTTTCTTCGCACCTCATACTACTCTAGGATTGCAAACCACTTTGGAGAGTACAGGGTGGAGGAAAGTTGTCCATGAACAAGCAATGAAGGGGATTTCAAATTTTTATTTCTCCTCTACCTTAGCATTCCATGCTTGCAGATCTCCATATTGGCAAGCTATGATGGATGGCGTTGGAGCTGTAGGTCCTAGGTTTAAAGCGTCGTCTTACAATTTAATGAGGGTTGGTATGCTTGATGATGCAGTAAAAGATGTTCAACATGTTGTTGACGAGCATCGGTTAGAGTGGGGTAATAGTGGGTGCACCATTATGTCAGATGGATGGACAAATAGAAAGAACATAACCCTCATCAACTTCCTCGTCTCTTGTGATAGAGGCACTATATTTCTGAAATCTGTGGATGCATCGCATGTAATGAAAACTGCAAGTGCATTGTTCGAGATGTATTACTCAGTAGTCATAGATGTGGGGCCAGAAAATGTGGTTCAATTTATTACAGACAATGTTGTTGCTTGTGTTGCTGCTAGGAAAGTCTTGACAGACAAATACCCCTCTATGTTTTTAACCCCGTGTGCAGCACATTGCCTTGATCTAACCCTAGAGGACATTGGAAAAATTGAATGGGTGATGGAGGCATTGCAAAAGGCTCGTGTTGTTACAAAATTAATCTACAATCACACAAGGGTTTTGACTATGATGCGTCAATTCACAGGGGGCAAGGAGCTAGTTCGACCAGGGGTAACAAGGTTTGCAATGCACTCCCTTGCACTACAAACTCTAGTTCAACAAAAAATGAGCTTGAGATGCATGTTTGTTTCAGCCGAGTGAATGGACTTAGACTTTTCAAGACGAACAGATGGCATGATAGTGGCAAAGTCGATATATTCTACCAATTTTTGGGATACAATTGAGCAAGTGGTACAATTCTCAAAGCCTCTCGTAAAAGTGTTGAGACTAGTGGATGGGGAAAAATCCCCAATGGGATATTTGTATGAAGCCATAGATAGGGCCAAGGAGGCGATGAAAGGTAGGTTGGAAAATGACAGAACAAGGTATCAGCCATTATGGGACATAATTGATAGGAGATGGGATGGACAGATGCACTCTTCTCTTCATGCTACAAGATAGTTTCTCAATCCATCATTGTTCTACAACATTAATTTTACAGAGATTGATGCTGAGATCACACAAGGTTTGTTCAGGTGCATGGAAAAAATGTTTCAAAGCATAGAGAAATTGAAAGCCACTATGTCAGAGTTGCAAATGTATAAGAAGGGAACTGGATTTCTATCATCTAGGGCTGCTCAGGAAGTCAGAACAACCTTCCAACCAGGTAGACACTTTAAACTTTTGATAGTCCATTTAATTTGTTTGCATGATCAACAAATTTGTTTAGATATGAAGATATTCTTACATGATATCATCTCCCCATAATCTGTTTTTCAGCTCAATGGTGGGAATTTTTTGGTCATGAATGCAAAAATCTTAGGTGGATGGCAATACGCATTTTGACGCTGACAGTCCCAACCGGTGCTGAGAGGGGAGGGGTGAATCAGCACCTCTAAAAACTTTTTCTCACTAAATCCAGTGAAGTAAACTTATAGCACTAAAGGCAAGCAGATTTAAGGAAATAATAACAGTAAGTAAACAATCACAAAGTGACACCAGATTTATCACGTGGAAACCCGGTTAGGGTAAAAACCACAGTGTGAGGAGACCTCACAAATTTTGTACTCTCCTGGAGTACGCCTTGTTAAGAGCCTTCCCGGTTAAAGGATAAAAACGCACTTGATAGATGCGACCCGGTCAAGGGATTTGTTACAAAAGGTCTGTTAGGACCTGCCTAGTTAAAGGACTTTAAACACCTTGAAAGATGTCACCCGGTTAAGGGATTTTGATACAAGGGACCTGTTAGAGTCCACCCAAATACTGGGATTTGTCTATTGTAGTTTGCTAGAAAACAATAGAAGAGTGATCTTTGCAGATGGCTTTGCTTAGTCTAATAAGATCTCTATTTGTGCTCAACTAAGAATCATCACCGGTCACCGCAGGTGTATTCTCATCTATTGTTGTGCTACTTTGCACAATCTTCTATCTCTCTTTCTCAGTTTTCTTTTACCCCTGCTTCTGTAGCATATAGGTTCACTCTTTTTCTCGGCAGAATGAAGGCAACTCTTCTTCTCAACAGGCATAAGAATATATAGAGTTTTGTTGCCCTGACTGCGCCTCAAATGCATGACCTAATCCTAAGATCTTACGAATACATCACTTAGTGAAATGTTGGTTCACTGAGCAAACATCCGATGCAAGCTTTGGCTTCATCCACTACATGAAGAAAATAGTAGTTGCATGTCAGGCAACCTTTCTTCATGGGAGATAATACCTTGATTTAAACCCACTGACTCCAGCTTTAAATCCTTCAGTCGCGCCTCAAGAAACCATTGATTCCAGCTTCAAATCCTTTACCTGCGCCTCAAACCGATCACCAAGACAACTCAAGATCACCCGGATTTACTGCAATAAATCCCGGTAGAAAGAGCTGGTTGGAACAGATAGTTGACAGTTGACTATGACTTCCTCGGTTCATACCGGAGTCTTATAACATATCCAATTGAGTCCTTAGATCTGTTGCAGTCTCTTTCTTGTCTTACCGGTTGCATTGTCCCGGTTGTGTTATAGACACTAGTTGGATATTACTGTTGGTTGTACTTGTCTATACCAGTTTGTAGTTCGGTTCTTGGTTGATACTAGAATACTCTCTTCCCTAATTGAGTGCATTGCCCGGTTACTGATGCTTAGTGTGGAAACCGGTTACAATGTATTACAGTTTATTTTTTTGCCAAACCAGCCTCTCTTGATGTATATTTTCTTAGAGCTTTAGCTTGTATGGAGATGACAAATCTCTATCCTGTTTTGCCAATCAATGACAATACTAGGACCGGTAGAGAGCTTATCAGTTACTATCATTTGATGCTAACAGACACAACCATGCAGCTCCTCTGCTTGTGAGCGTAATTGAAGTGTTTTTTAACACATACATTCCAAGAAACGCAATCGTCTAACACAAAAACGAATGAATGACTTGGTATTTGTTCACCACAACCTTAGCTTGAAGCTAAAGAAAGCGTAGGAGTTTTATTATCTTGCACTCAATTGAAGTTGTATTCATTGTATTTTTCACTTGTAGGCAAAAACTAATTTCTACATTGACAAAAACAGGAACTATTGAGGATGACTCCCCAATTGACCTTGACGAGATAGATCCAGAGTCTGAGTGGATTGTTGCGCCTAAAGGTGATGATGATGATGTTGATGATTATGCTGATGATGATGTTGATGTTGTTAGGAATCTGAGTTGTCATTAGTGTTCATCTACAAACACGTATCGGTAAGGAGTCACCGGTCACTCACAACACTTGACTTCTAGACACCAGTCGCCAAGCAACATAAGAGTATGCACTGGTAGATGAAGAGAAGTGCACTCACCGGTAGACTAATCTAAAAACACGCACCAGTTTCTGAGTGCATGTATAAGTTGAACCGGATACAAGATCACACCGGTCTCGGTCTAAGACAGGGGTTATCCAACAGTTGACGGTGGCACCCAGGAGACCACAAAGCCATCACACTGGTGGAGGCAGTTTAGCAGGGTCACCTAGAGCAGCTAGAGCACCCACTCGTACTTCAGATAGGCCCCTTATGCCTACCTCAACAGAAAATAATGTAGAGGAAGAGATAGCACAAACCGAGGCAGCAGCCGCACTTCCTGATAATGTTGGCCATGCACGATGAATGGGATATGCTACCTGACCGGGTCAAAGCTGATTTGACCTTTGTTTAGTATATGGCTCAGAAGAGAGAGTTTGGCAAGGCTCAGCAGGATAGGAGACCCAGGGATTAGAACAGGGATTTAAAACACGCAATGAATAAATTAGCCTTTCCTACATTTGATGGCAGCGGTAAGACATCCACGAGAGCTTGGATTCACAAGCTAGACACCTTCCTGACCCTTAAACCCATGTCAAAGATGGAAGCTATTAAGTTTGCGACCATGCATTTAGAGGGAGCAGCATATGTCTGGTGGCATCATGGCCTTGTCACCCAAGATCATGGGCTGATTACATCTTATGAGATTTTTAGCATGAAGTTGATTACACGCTTTGACAGGAAAGACACTGAGATTTACTACAAGGATTTAGCTCAGCTAAGACAGAGTGGGTCTTTGGACCACTACATTGATGAGTTTCAAAGGATTTCCATTATGGTCCCCGATATGTCTGAGAGGAGGAAGGTAATGTTGTTAATTGAGGGCCTACAGGATAGATTCAGAGGATTGGTTAGAGTCCTCAAGCCGAGCACATTGGATGACGCTATTAAGTTAGCACATGATTTGGATTCACCATCTTCCATTCTGCAGCCACCAAAGAAAACTTTCAAGGGATCCTCTTCAGTTCAAAAGAATAAAAATCAGAATAAGAGTACACCCCCTAGACTAGATACGAGCTGAGAAGAAAGAAATTGTGCTTCACATGTAGAGAGCCTTGGACTCCAGACCACAAGTGCCTTGGAAAAGGCAAGATACATTACATTGAGGTGGTTTCTGATGGTGATTGCGAGCAGCAAGAGGGCAGCGATGTTAAGGACAGAGATGAGGAGGCTCGGGACGAGCATTTGGCAGAGGGGAAGAAGAGGGAAGTTTCCCATGAGCAGCCTCCTATTACTTTAGCATCTCTCTCAAGTATCCCCACATGTCACCCTTTTCATCTTAAGGGAGTGGTTAGAGGACAGCTGATCATTTGCCTCCTAGACACAGGTGCTACTCATAATTTTATCAGCACAGGTATGGTTTCCAGGAGAGGACTCCAGATAGACAGCATTTCTGAGTTTGAGGTAAAAGTTGTCAGGGGAGATTTGTTGAGCTGCACAGGGAAGATTTTAGGACTCCCTATTCACTTTGGGGATTATCTCCTAGAGGCTGATTTCTACGTCATTGACTTGGATAGTCTTGACGCCATTTTGGACATGCAATGGTTACAGACCCTAGGGAGATACACTATTGATCATCAAGTGAAACAATTAGAGTTTATGCAGGGTGATCAGTTGATTGTGCTTAAGGCCATGCCAGATGGTGGATCACGATTGGTTTCAGCTCACAGGGTGGAGGCCATTATGAGACACAGCGATATAGAGTGGGCAGCCCAGTGTTTCATATCCTCTAGACCCACACTGGATTCAGGCCAGCAGGTTCACACGGATATTCAGGATGTGCTTGATAAGCACAAGCAGGTTTTTGAGGACATCCCTCTAGGTATACCTCCAAATAGGGGCTTTGAGCATATCATTGAGTTGGAGGAGGGTGCCAAGCCCGTGATCACTACCCCTTATCGTCATCCCAGGCACTATAAGGAAGAAATTGAGAAGACGATTAAGGAGCTTTTAGATATGGGGCACATCAGACCCAGTTCTAGCCCCTTTGCTTCTTCAGTGGTTTTGGTGAAGAAGAAGGATGGTACTCTTCGCATGTGTATTGATTACCATGCACTGAATAAGAGGACCATCAAGAACAGGTATCCCATTCCCCGGATTGATGAGCTGTTAGATGACTTGCATGGGGCAATTTATTTTTTGAAGATAAATCTTCGATCGGGGTACCATCAAATAAATGTCCGAGAGGAGGATGTTCATAAGACAGTTTTCAGATGTCACTACGGGCACTATGAGTTTCTAGTGATGCCATTTGGGCTCACTAACGCACCTGCTACATTCCAGTCTTGCATGAATCACATATTCAAAATGCAATTGCACAAGAGCGTCTTGGTATTCTTTGATGACATTTTGGTCTTCAGCAAGACGTGGGAAGAACACTTACGCCACTTGGATGAGATTCTTAGCATCATGGAGAGCCAATCTCTATTTGCGAAAGAATCCAAGTGCAAGTTCGAATTGACTAAGATTCTCTACCTGGGGCATGTGATAGGGGCTGATGGAGTTAAGGTACACCAAGAGAAAATCCAAGCAATTTTGGATTGGCCAACACCGAGGAATGTGTCAGATTTGAGGAAGTTCTTTGGATTGTGGTCTTATTACAAGAGGTTCGTTAAGGGATTCTCTGAGACAGCAACTCCCCTCACCGATCTTACTCGAAAAGGGGCTTTCAGGTGGATAGATGAGGGAGAGGTGGTCTTTGATAGACTCATGACAGTCATGAGTACTTGTCCGGTTCTAGCTCTTCCAGACTTTTCTCGCTCTTTTGTTTTAGAGTGCGATGCTTCAGGGAATGGGATTGGTGCAGTTTTGATGCAGGACAGACATCCCATAGCATTCGAGAGCAGGAAACTTAAGGACAGTGAGACATTGTATTCCACTTATGACAAGGAGATGCTTGCCATTATGCATGCTTTGGCTAAATTCAGACAGTATATAGTGGGTGGAAAGTTTACAGTCAAGACAGATCACAATAGCCTACACTACTTCTTGGAATAGAAAGAGTTGAATGAAAGGCAGCAAAAGTGGGTCAGTAAAATTCAAGCGTACGATTTTGACATCGAGTATGTCAAGGGGAAAAATAACATTGTTGTTGACGCACTTTCCAAGAGGCCCCCAGTAGAGGCTTGTGTTTTATCAGAGATCTCCGCTGATTGGAAATCTCATTTCCTAGTTGAGTATTCTAAGAATACTCAAGCTTGTCAGATTTTGGATGGTCGGCTTCCGAATAGTAGGTACAAGGTAGTCGATGACATTATTTTCTATAAGGATAGGATCTACCTAGTACCAGGGTCTAAGCTTAAGGCTAAGATAATGAGGGTTGTTCATGATGCGCCAACAGTAGGGCATCCGGGGTTTTTCAAAACTTACAAGCAAGTCAGGGAAAGATTCTCATGGAAGGACCTCAAGGACGATGTCCTTCAATATGTCAGAGAGTGCCAGACTTGTCAGCAAAACGAGTCTGAGCACGAGCATCCGGTCGGGTTATTGCAGCCCCTTCCCATTCCAGCTCAAAAGTGGGAGGGTATTTCGATGGACTTCATTACTGGTTTGCCGAGAGTGCAGGGCAGGGACAGTATATTTGTGTTGGTCGACAAACTCACCAAGTTCGCTCATTTCATTGCTATCGCAACAGATTGGTCAGCTTCGCAAGTAGCTGAGTTATTCTTCCGAAAGATTTTTAGGCTGCATGATCTCCCCAAGACCATTGTGAGCGACAGAGACAGTAAGTTCCTCAGCACCTTCAAGTAGGAGTTGTTCAGATTGGCAGGCACTGAGTTGACTCCTAGTATGAGTTACCACCCACAGAGATTGTGAACAAATGGGTGGAAGGCTATCTCCGGAATTATGTAGCAGGACAACAGAGAGCATGGGTTCGATGGTTGTATTTGGGGGAGTTTTGCTACAACTCCACCTATCACATGACCATTGGCTAATGTAAGTAGGGATGGGGTTGCTCTGGTGTCCTTACTAGCTATAAGGACTTTCTTAGGCTTTCTCTTTGCCTATTAGGGTTCAATTAGATACCCTACCCTGAATAGGATCCCAATCCTATCCTTCCAAATACCCCACCTAGTTACACCAATTCAAATGCTTGCGCAACCAATGGTTCTATCTTGCTTATAAACTTTTGTTTACACATAACATGGATTTTTCTTGCTTCATAGTGAATGGGGGATGTATTTAGATGTTCTTCAATCCCATTCAACCTTCTGATTACAAACAAATTGAGTTTAGAGACTCAATCTTCCAAAACTGTCTCAAATGCACCAATTAGGCCTATTTGAACTAGCCCTCTTAATGAGATTTTCCTTCTCTAATTCAAGATTCCCCTTAATAGTATACCAAATAGGATTGATATATAGATTATGATCCTTCACACATCCCCCTTATTGAATCCAAACTTGGATTGAAGCTTTCAATGCATTCAACCCACTTTTTCTTCCTCTTACTGTTGATTGCTTCCTAGCCGGGTACTCTGAACTCACCTAGGGCATCAATGCATTGCATTCAAAACTTGTTCTTGGGGACCCTCCTCCTGCACACATCATATAATACAACTCCACCCCATATAACAAAAACCCACAAAATTTCTATGGTGGAAATGGGAGTGGCAAGAACATCTTCATGTACAACTAGAACACTGGCAGCAGACTGCCCAGAACAAAGATGATTTTCTAACCCAAGAAAAACGACCTCCTACTAACTATATTAATGAATGAAAAATGTTCACATATGCATGGTAAATAGGAATCTACAGTTAGATCATGGACTTCAATCCATTCTACCATTCATGCAAACAAAAAGCTATGGGACTGTCAAATTTGGGACAGCAGAATGACCCAACACAAAAGCTTTTCAAAACATGAGAGGATGACCTTCTCAAAATTACTGGTGTGAATGAAAAAGTTCTATAAGAACATGAAGAACACGAAATAGATGCTAAAACACAGCTTCTAATACATTTTATCCTCCATGCAAGCAAAAGACAGCAGCACTGCAAAACTGGAAAAAGTGTACCAGTCAGAGAGAAAATCCTTTAAAACATTAGTAGAATGATCTCAAATCTAACCCTCGTGTGAAGAGAAAATCTTTATCCCTATCATATGAACAAGGATCAATAGCTAATACGAGTTTTTTCTCCCTCTTTCACATACATGCAATGAAAAGTACAAAACTGTGATATTCCAAAGACTCGGAATTTTTCTTTTGTCAAACTTCTTGCTTGCTATTACAAATGCTATCTTTTGGTTTTGAATAGGTTCTCCACATCCTATGTAACCTCCCATCATGGATTGAGGCGTTACATTCATCATTTCCTTCTCCTAGCTCACTCTGCAACATTCTCATGAAAGTCGTTATGAAAAATCCAAAAATTTGACATAGTAACTTTTTGTCTTTTTGGCTTTTCCTATCAAGTAGGGCTTGGGATCTTCTTGTGGAATTTCATAAGGTATGTTAATGATGTCTGGGCATGATCTAGCCTTTCGACAAGCATTCTTCCTTCTTTGTCCCATTTTTGCACTTTTTTTTCCAAATTGACAACTTTGACAAGAATTTACAACTTTTGCAATATTAAGCCAACCTTTTAGGTTTGTTCTATAATGTTTTACATATGACATATAACCATCCTTAAAGTCATGAAAACATATCCTAAGCTATTCAAATCTTCTTTTCACTCTAGGACTCATCCCTGCAATATCTCCTTGAAGGACACACAAAACAACTTCTACGAAAACTAACTAGACATGGATTGACCTAGTCAAATCCATCTTAGGGAATATAAAACAAATGACCTTCTAAGTTCCACACACACTCTCCTAACTTGGCTAGAGTCAGTACATGCCCAAAAAAAAAAAAATAAAGAGCTAAGGGTTTTAGCTAGGTGTGCTCCTGCACCATTGGCATGTTGCCATTTCGGGCTCTCTATGGCAGTGAGCCACTTTCTTTTATAGACTTGGCTCTACAGGACAGCAGGGCTCCGATTGCGAGAGATTGGTTATAGGATCATCAGGATATTCTTAGGTCTCTCGGAGAGAACATTCAGAGGGCACAGAATCAGCAAAAGATGTATGTTAATCGACACAGGATAGAGCAGAGCTTCAAGGCAGGGGATATGGTTTACCTTCATCTTCAGCCATACAGGCAGGGTTCGTTGAAGAAGAGTGATTCAAAAAAGCTCAAGCCCCGATTTTATGGTCCATATCGCATTTCCAGGAGGGTTGGCGAGGTAGCTTACGAGCTCAAGCTTCCGACAGACAGCAAGATTCATAATGTTTTTCACGTGTCTTGCCTCAAGAAGGCGATTGGACAGCCAATAGTCCCTTCAGATGGATTACCCCCTCTTGATGAGGAAGGTAAATTGGTTTTGGTTCCAGCTGAGGTGATTGGGATCAAAGAAAGGAAACTGCAGAACAGGGCTATCCGAGAGTACTTGATCCGATGGAAGGACTTACCGATCGAGGATGCCACATGGGAGGGCGAATCTATTCTACCGCACTTTGCATTGAGATTGCTTGAGGGCAAGGAATTCCGGGAAGGGAGGCCTGTAATGTCCACTTCTCCGTATTAGGCCATTACGGCACTTGATTCGTCTATCTCCACATCCGGATAGGCTAATGGCTTCTTTCAGAGGATGTTAGCCAGTCACAAGCTTCAATGGGTGAATATTTATAATTTTGGGCTCCTTTTCTAAAGTTAAATCACTTTATTTTATAAAGTGATATTATAAAGTCACTTTATGACTTAAAGATACTTTATTTTAAAAAGGTAACTTAAGTGACTTAAGTGAGCACTTTTATCCCACATTGCTTGGTTTTCAATGTTTTCCCTCACTTTGAGGTTATTTAAGAAGAAGGTACGCATTGGGAAAAGCACCATGAAATATTAAAAACAAAAGATAAAAGAAAATTTGGTTGCTCACATGACTAGCTTTATTTCCAAGGACACAAACCCTTCGGAAATCGTGAGAGGTTGGACGTAGCCCCAGCACCTCATTTATGGTGAGATCATACAGATTTCACATTTGAGCTCAAACGAACTGGTAAGAAGGAAATATTTTCATCTACAGCATTTTCACACAGGAAAGGCAATTATTTATGGGGGTTCGATTTGAACCAAGTCTGATATCTCAGTGGTAAGAAGAAGGTTTTCATATCCAGCTATTTCCATTGTTAATTAAGAGTTTGCTATGGGGATTCGAACCAAATCAAGTCATTGAACTATGGCAGCAAGGAAAGTAGGCAGATAACGTTTTTTCTTCAGATTCGACATTGATCCCTATATACACCTTGGTGTTGGCTTTGTTTTCGAGCACATTACCTACAAGGAGAGCACGTGATTGTAAACTGCAAGCTCGTGCATGTCGGGTGGACTCGGAAATTCCTTACATTCCCCTTCCGCAGTGAGATGCCCTCCTATATGGTCCAACAAGTTTATCTCAAACCATACTCACGGCTAGGGGCGTGTATATACTAGTCGCGTGTGAGACTCGGGACCATTCTTCCAGACCCGTATTTGTTGTTGGGTGGTCGTCACTGCTACGTTAGCTGAGTGTCATAAGTCTAAAGCATTACCGTGTGATAGTCGCGGAATCCCTAGGCACATGAATTCCTGCTAGTCGTCTCCAGTGTTGGTGACACGATTGGTAGAGGAGCTCTCTGTTGAACACAGGCAGCCAACACCCCAAGCCATCAGCTCGAGTCACCACCACATCACTTCTCAGCAGTTCCCCGGGAAGCAAGTAAAAGGTAGTTCTTAAACGTTACCTTGGATAAGTTTGTAGCATGACTTAAGAAACTGTCGCAAGGTCTGGTTCTATATTGTAATGAAGTCTATCCATTTTTAGAGGTGTCTTGTATATGGATATATTGCATTTCTTTGGTTACACTGTTATGATTATTAAGAAGAAAAACACTTGCACATTGTGAAAGAAAAAACCATTGAACAACATAGTCAACCTATCAATAAGAAAATTTGCAGCTTTTATATTACAAACTGGCAGTCAAAATATTACAGTTGATAGTAGAAATATCTTTGAGATGGCGTAATGTATTCTCGGACACGCATGGATAAATTGCACGAATAAAGATACATGCATCGCTTGAAAACAATTAAACAGAATAGTTGTCCAAGAATCACTGATTTGTAGACATTTCATTTAATAGCCGCCAGTAGGAATATTACACTCGTTTAGACCAAACCACTAGCTACTTGTTGATTGTAAGTACGCCTTGCGTAGTCAAATGGCATGCTTATGAACTTAACTTTGATTATTGCTTGCACATTGATATGCGTCGATGGATGGTGTCAATGGAATAGTCGTAGTTTGAAGATCTTACATTTAACTTAGGAGATTGCACTGGCTTGGTTGATGTCAATGGCTAAACTAAGTCTAGTAGAGTCACAAAGACATCCACATTTTCTTGCATTCTAGGAGTAGATTATCTTTATAAACCTTTATCCCTTGCAATTTGTTTGATTGAAGAAGTTAAATTAAAGTTGATATCTATTGAATGAACAACGTAAGTCCCTTTGTGATAACTAACATATCACATCATCACAAAATTGGGTGGAAGTCCACAATAAGAAGGAACCTTGAGGTTGTCTCATTTGATCACACAATCCAAATACATTGTTTAGCATATGAGCATCCTTATTCAAGAAAAAGTTGGAAATTTGGTATTTCATCTTGGAATATTAAGCTTTCGATTCTACATTTTGTAGAGGCATAAAACTCACATCAACAAGCATGAGGCTTTCTTTTGTGATAAAGGTATAGCTTCTCATAATCTGGATGACAGTGTACCTGAGTTTGAGTGTTTCACTTGAGCCTAGTGTGCATCTTGTGATGGTGTTTAGCAGCAACATCTTCTCCAAGTTGAGATGAACCTGCTGCTCACATTTCTTGTATGCCCAAGCTTTGAAACTTTCATATTGATTCGTTAGAGGATGATCTTCCTTTTGCAGGTCAACAAGATGAAGAGGCATATTTTTCTTTGCATTGTGATTTGGCGATGTTTTCTATTTGCCTTGATTTACCCGAGGAGGTTAACAAGTTTGAGAATACCAAATATTCATTTGTTGTTGAGCTAGGATTTCAATTGTTGCCCTTTGCTGCTATAAAGGATCCATTGCATACTAGTTTGGTGGTATATGATTTGTGGTTCCCATGCACTCACAAGATTGACAATGTGGCAAGTTTGCACTATTTTAGAGGCATTTACTAATTTGTACTTGAAAGGAGAAAGCTATATTGGTTGCACCTAAGTGAAGGAAGCAATTGTGGATTGAAAAGTAGTTCCTTAAATAGGATGGTGTTTAACAAAGGCAAATGATTTTGTCCTTCCTTAGTAGGGTTCACCTACATTGTGTTAAAATTCAATCACAATGTCAGCCATACTTTTGTTGTCCATGTATTGTCATGCTAACTGGGTTGTGATCTCATCATGTAAATACCTATGTTATCTTTCTTGTGTCAGTTACATTCCCTTTTTTTTCCTATTTTTTGTGGTCTACCTAGAGATTTGGTTTTCGTTATGCTTACAAGAGGCACACATCCCAAACCAAAGCCATTGTTGGAGCTCAAATTTGGGTTCCCATTTTCCTCTCTAGTTCCCTCTACATGTATGACTAAGCAGTGTGATCCCTAGTTGACAACCAATCTAAAATAGTTCATAGGGGTCATCATGTTGAAATATGTGCCTTTGGTTTGTGTTCCCTCCCTTTCCCTTATCTAATTCCTCAAAACTCAAAAATCCTCAAATCTAGAGATTATCTAAGCCTCCACTGTCATAGATTGCATGATGGGCACGTGTTTCAAATTTGGGAAAGTTTGGACTTAAAACATGCAATTTATGGCCAGTCAAAGGTTTCCCTAGTTCCAAGAACCTCAGTTAGCATAGATGGCAGCTCCGGGAATCATCGTAAGCCCTGATTCCTAAAGGGGTCTGAGTCGCCGATTGGGATGAAATGGAAACGGCATGTGTAAGTTGAGTTCCATCTTGCAATGTGGCTCAATGGGTGGCCTCAATTCTTTTTGTTCAGATTTTGGGACGAAATCAACTAAGTTATGATGAGTCAAAGCTTCTAGTGATTCCAGGAACCACCCCAACCTCCAACTTGGTTCTCCGTTCTTAGTATATCCTCCATACCCAATTTTGGAGATGTAATGAAGATTGAGGAGACGCAGAGTTTTGTGGAGTTTCCCATGGTCCTTAAAACCATGGAAACCCTTGACAAGTTCCAAGTTTCCTGTCGAGCGCCAATGATGGGGTTCAAAATTTTCAAAATGTTTCGATCTTTGGGCTTTCTCCTTTCCAACCCATTCAAGTTTCTTTTCAAATTTCTTCAAGTATTTCCAAGATCAAGCTTTCAATGTTCTACTTTTTCCTTTGGCAAGTGATGTAGCTCCTTTTTCATGCTCATGGCCCAATTTGTGGTGCTTCATCAAGGTCTTGATGTCTTTCAAGATCATTGCAAGCTCAGTATATGATTAGAAAGAAGTTGGAGCATACAAATTAAAAAATATATTTAAATGGTGTCATTAATCTTGTCTTTATCTAAATGTAATGACCTTTTAGTTTTAGGCTATTCATTTCAACTTCAAATGAAGGCATGGATGAGGTGACCTTTCAACTTCTTGGAAAATGTATAAATGGGTTCAATTCAAAGGCAATAGATAGTTGCAAGCATACATCTCCTTGGGCAAGTTTGTCAAACTGTGGCATACATCTTGCTTAATGAGTTTGTCAAATTGCATTAGCTCTCATAAATAAAGTCCTTTGAGCATACATCTCTCCCATGAATTTTCCCAACTTGTATGGACTTCGGGCATACATCTCTTCCACAAGTTTGCCCAAATTGTATGGACTCAGGGGCATACATCCCTCTCACAAGTTTGGCCAAATTGTGTGGATTTTTCATACTCTGAGTGAAACAAAGCTCACATTGTTTGCTATGTGTTTCACAATAACATCAACACCTTGCTAGGTAGTTAACTCTGTATTTGCAAAATATTTTGGGTCAATATATGGTATAAGGCAAGCCCAAACACCAACACCTAATATGAATGTGTTCTTTGGGATTTTGCATGTTTCCCCACTTGTTCCTTCCACCCACTGGCATTAGTTTCCTTTGCAAACTGATAGCCCAACCCCCAATAGCTCCTTTGCCGAGGTCTAACAATATTTAATAACAAACTTCATATTGGGCCTATTTATGCACCAAGTTTTTAAGTGTTTTTGTTGGTTTCTTGTGGCCTGGTGACAAGTTCTTCTTGCATCTTTTCTCTACCTACCTACATCAATGCCACCCATCCCCTCAGTTAATGGGAATGTAATTGGTTTCCCTTTGATCCGAGAGCCCATTTTGGGTGTCCTCTATCCCTAGCCATGGATTTTGGCAGTGCTAGTATGTTGCAAATTAGGTTTTGGCACCTAGGTTTTGGATTTTGGGTTTTGATGCTATTTGAGGAGGTTGGTTAACAATGGTTCTCCAAACGCCAAAGAAAGTTGCATAGCATCCATTAACACCATAGTCCAATCACTAAGAGATTACAAACTTGTGAATTAGAAGAGTATTAGTATTGTGATGATATTTTGTTGCAGAATGTCTCCATGGCATCGTATATGTATTTAGGAAGGTTTCCTAGACGTAGCTAGAGATTTTCCTTAACCAAATTTGTTGGCATGAATGTAATGTTGGATTAGATGAATGTAATAGCATTCTGAAAACATTACAAGCCTTGTAATGATCTTTCTCACTTTATATATGGATATATGCAATTTGGCTATGGATTATAAAATTATAAATAGGTTATGTTGTAAGATTTCATGATTATTGGTGTATGTAAATGCATAGCCCCAGGTTCTCCGTTTCCAATTTGTCCTCTTATGAGTTCATTGTGACTCTATTGCCCAATAGATAGGCACCGGTCAAAGACCATACACCAATCTCACCATCTTTCAAATCAAATCATAAAATCGGTAGTTAGTTTAAATGGTCCTTCTTGTGCACCCAATATTGTCAATATAACAAAGAAAATATTCTAAGTGGGCAATCAACAAATATAGGTCATGCTTGCACAATCATGTCAATGTATACTGGTTAGTGAGGCAACCAATTTGTACAGTGACAATCTTTGGGGCTAAGTCAACAAGTTGGGCTTGGCTGTCAATGTTTCACTATTGATCATTTTATGAGTTTAACACTGGTTAAGACATACCCTGATGAATATCCTCTCAAGTCTAAGCTAAGCTCAAAGCATAGGAGATATAACCCACTCTCATAGAGTTGACCTTCAACCCTCCATGGTTTGTTGATGAGCTGATCTCACTTGCATGATGACAACCCTAGCCTTGTGAGTGAGATTTGGTTCTAAGAAATGGAACAATGGTTGCTGGACTCAACAGGCCCACTACTTAGCAAAGGCTTGATCTTCTAAATAAGGCTCCAACATATAGATTTTCCTTCATATTCAAACCTTTCAAAATAGAAAACACCCAGCCCCTTTGATAAAGCTTTTGCAAAGTTCTTGTGTCTTCCAAATAGACCCAACAATAGATGTGTCCCTAGACTTGATAATTATAAGAGCAAACAAAATATTCATAATAGATAGATTCATCCAATCAAATTTATTTTTAAGCCCCATGAACCAACCCTTCTAATCTTATTGCATAGGTCCTAAAAGACAACATGTCTTTTCCTTCACCCTCTTCCATCAAACCAAAGAAAGTGTCTAATCAGTTTTTGAGACTTTTTAATATGTGAAGGGCAAACTAGCCAATAAGAAAAGGTAATATGCTAAATTGTCTGACATACTTAAATCCTCCCTACAAAGGACAGAGCTACCATTGTCATTCGGATATTTTACTAAAAAAATTATTCATAAGCCCACTCCACCTTTTTGAAAGATGGGCTGAGAACAAATGGTATCCCCAAATATAGAATCAATTTATTAGGGCCTCCGCAAGAACACCCCTTATCCTTCAACCACCTAGGAGAAAAAATTAAGACAACTCAGGATTTTGGACTTCCAAACTAAGATTTTAGAGTAAATGCAAGGCAATGAAAGGAAAGCATATTTTCATATTTTCAAAATTGCCTTTTTCAAGGCAATAGAGAGATAACATCACTAAACTACAATCTAATAAGTATGTTCTTATAGGGAACAACAAGCCCCTTTCCAGTTAAACTACATTCACCCAGTTTATTCTCTCTCAGGAAGATGAATATCCAGCCAATTTCAAAGGTCGGATCTATCTCTATAGTCATTTGCTACATAAATCAATGAATAATTAACCCTAAGTTGCAGAATCAAAATCAGATATAGGTAAGGGTAAAAGACACCAGCATGGCAGAAACTTTTTGCAGGCTACATGCATTTGGGCACATCCCTACAAAAAGTGTATAAAACATTAAGTTTAGAAAACCACATATCATACATATGCTAAACAAAATGACAATGAATATTACAAACTCAAAATACAATATACTAATCCATTTCTCAAACTTAAACATAATAATAAATATTCAATATTCATAAAAATTATGAATAAATAACCATTTATTTATTTATCTAATAAACAGGCAACATGTATTATTTATTTAAATAAATAAACATTTACTTATTTAAATAAATTAAAATAAAAAATAAAAAATTTAAGAAAGCGTAAAATAATAAATCAAACAAAAGTGAAGAATAAAAGAGAGCAAAAAAAAGTAATTTAAAACTGAATACCAGAAATGCACTCAGCCTTCAAATCATGTCCTCATTTGCTATCCTTTTTCCTCCTTGTGGCAGATGAAACTAACAATATAAACATTTAACAAAACGATATGGTTGAGGGCTTTTATGAGGCAAAAAAGTCAAACAAAAACCCTTAGAAAATCATGTTTGCAGTTTGAAAACTCAGGATTTGCTGTAGAATTGCCACGTCATAACTGGAGTTGGTTGGATCCACCATGTGAAAGTTGGGAAAGTTTTGAGAGGGAGAAATTTGAACCCTAGTTGAATCCTTAGGTGATCCAAACCAAGATCCAATTCTGAGATGTTTTGTACCGGAATTGGCCTGTATATGTGCTGATTTGGCAACTTACATTTCTCCCAATAGGGTATTCATTATTATATCCAATTTTTTTGCTATTTTCTAGTGTGCCGAAATCTCATACTATAGCCATACAAGGTATGATTACTTCCACCTTGATCTGCCAAGTTTTCCAAAGCCAATGTCCCAAATATACAATGGAAATACTAGTGAGATTGAGGAGGTAACCAAACTCATAGTCACAACATTACATTCACTTCCTCTTTGTAGTTAGGAGCTGCAAAGCAATAATGTTTGTCATCCTGTGCTAGAAGCTATTTGTTGATGATGTACACTCATATGAGTTATTTAATAATGTGATAAGAAGCTGGAAACCATTAAAATTATGTCCACGTGCCTGCAGATATATGTGATGAGATAGAGTAGTAAGAAGTGATATATCACTAAAAATAGCTGTCTTGTGTCTCATACCACTATGATGATAAGTGGAAGTCATGTGAGTGCTCTTTAACTATGTAGAGAGGACAGTGTTGACCAATGTTTATAACTTATGATTACTTAGAGAAAATCTCTCTAGGGGTTTGGCATAGAGATTTCCATATAGGCACAACGACTCTCCATTTTGTTGGAAGTGTTAGGCACTATCACTATATTCCTGGAGTGCTCAGCTAGATTTGCATTCATATTAGCCTTAAATCCTAAGTTTGTTCTTTTAGTCATTAATGTATAAAATTATCAATAGTGCACAAAGTAAATACTATAAAAGAAAGTTTGAAAATGTAATCTCAAAGGATAAAATGACATCTAAGAAAGTGGTGTAGCATAGACTGAAACATACGCTACTGATAATTCTATATTTAAATATTCTAAGAATTATAATTCATATTTCAGGCACCAACAAAATGAATGAACATTGTTGTTCAGAAAAGCATTTATCCCATCTAGCAAGCTGTGATGTCCCCATTTTGAAATAAAAATTAATATTTTATAAAATAATAAAAGAAAATTAATAAATAAAATGATATAATATAATCTATTATTAAAATAATAAAATAATATATAAGCATACTAATATATTATTAATATAAAATATTATTAAAATAATAATAATAAAAATATGATATATTAACATAATATAATATAATATATTGATGAATCAATATAATAATATTAATAAATTATTAAATATAATAAATAATAAATAAGTAATCACATTATAATTATAATCTATTATTATTTATAATATATTATTCATATAGTAAATATAAATAAACAAAATAACATAATATAATCCAAAAGACATGACTTTCGGAAAACAAAGGTATAAGAAAACAATTACGGGGGAAAAGGAAAGAAACACTAAGAAATAAAATGGAAAACTTGGGAGAAAATAATATAGAAGAAAATGAAGGAGAAAAGATAGGAGGAAATGAAGGAGAAAAGATAGGAGAAAATAAAGGAAGAAATGTTGGAGGAACTCAAGGGAGGAAAAAAGTATAAAAGGAAAGTAAGAAAATATTAAGACTTTACATTGGGACCACCAAAGAAAAATATAAAAATAAAGTATAAACAATTATTTGCAAGATTAGACCAACATTAACAAAAGTAATAAACTTATTCCATTTATTACGTAGGAACAAGGAGGTGTTAGGGATTAGAAGACCAACACAAAAAATAAAGGTATGTCCTCTTAGTAAGATGAAATATATGAGATTTAGTTCCATTTTATTTATATATTAAATTAAATAAATGTCAAAGCTTTAGTTATTCTGAATTATATTTTAGTATTAGAAGAATTAGAAAATAGAAGAATTAATTAAGGAATATAATGGATACTCTTCAAAAGGAAGAGAAGATGGAATAAGATTGCGACTATGGAAAGTATTTATGAATCAATGATAATAACAAAATATTATATTTACATTCTATCAAGACCAGAGGTCTTTATATATTCTAATTGATTTAATATATATATAGGAATTATATCAATTATATTATACAAGATCTCTTTTACTAGTTGGCTTAAGTAGAGAAGGTTGTAATGTTACCAAGGAGGGGCTTGTCTAAATCCAAGCAATGGCTATCTGTCCCAATATAGGGTAGGGGTTAGCGTCCCAAAAGCCTTGAGGGAAAGTCCCAAGATAGGATATGGGCTCCTGTAAACTTTGAGGGAGCCCATTGTAGTTGGTCTCTAGGCACCTTGGATAACGTCTACTCTTCCCTTCTTGGAGTTAAAATAGTAATAAGGTTGGATATGAGTGTTAAAGATAACTAAATTTAATGAGATAAATTACTAATCCTATCATGGACATTACAATCCAAACCCTAACTGAAAAATTTAGGATAAATTAAGAAAGGTCGCAACGGGGAACATTACACAAGCCCAATAACCTTGAACAAATATATATAATATAACCAACCAGAAGCCACGAGGGACAAGAAAAAATGCTTACCAAGCATGCTTTCCTTTAGCTTCAAGTTGAAAACATGTAATGCCTCCTCTATTTTGGTGGAGGCTTTAGATACACAACCTTTGGAAAGAGCATCTCTGTTGCATCCCAGCAGATACATGTTTGAGCCAATGTCTATTCCATAGTGAAAAGTACCATCAATCTCAACCACATATATACTGTATGTAAAATCATGAAGACTGCATTCAAGTTCTGGTAGCTCGTCCAGTAGCGATTCTACAAGTCCTCTGGGATGTGTTTGCAGTCTGAATTTCAATTGAGTATTACCAAAATCATCAAATGTGTTTTGTGGTCTACCATGTTCCTTTTCCTGAATCTTTTCATCTGTGAGAACATCAGTGGACATGATTATTATTCCAAACTAACTAAAATTCATAACAAGAGGACACAAGGATATCGTGATCACATTTTTAAATTCTTTCAAATGTATTATAACTATGAACAACAATTTTTAATGAGAGGACACAAGGAGATCGTGATCACATTTTTAAATTCTTTCAAATGCATTATAACTATTAACAACAATTTTCAGATTTCTATCATGATCTTCCCTTCACTTAGCATGCAAATTCCAACCCTTCACATTAAAACTTATTGGCATACCATTCACAAATCTACTGCTATAAACTGAAGTTTTTCCAGTATCGCTCAAAAGCTGTGCCAATGACCTGATGTGTGAGATCATTTGAGTTTTGCTAGAGCCGCTATATTGGCACCAGTATATTCTCATAATGTACCTGAACAGCAGCAGATCATGAAGACAGTCAAAAGTCAAACCATAAAAAAGAATGAAACACAACCATGATAACTCAAGGGTTTCATTTCCTGAATTCAAAACAAGTCAACCCCTGCTGTCTACCCCATCTTTTGTGTGCACAAAATGACTTCAAACTATGAAGCAAAAGAATATCAGTGGAGATGCAGCCCATAAAAGACAAGACTAGAGCGAATCCACATCATAAACAGGCAAAATAACTGCACATAACACCAGTCAATGGCAGCCACTAGAACATGCTACCAATCAAAAACAGGATAAAACCCATCTATTCAAACAATTCTTTAAAAGAAAGATGGAACTTATCTCATCTATTGAGAATTATACACGATTAAGAAAAAAACAAAAACCATATTCCACTCTGAAAGCTGCTGATAAACTTAAAAGTGAACTAAACAATATGGGAAATTTTGACACATCAAATACTAGATGAACCCCAGTTTATTATTTGTAGTGAAATCATCTGCTCAGGTGTTCAATGTTATTATAAAATTATAACTGTACTCACCCGCGGAGGAACGTTGACAGGATATGCTCCACAAGTTCTTGAGCTGTTAATCTGCAATTCCGCAAGAGCACCAAGCATGGACCATTATATTCTGATTCCACAGAACCCAATTCCTCGGCACCATCACAAAAACCATTTTCTCTTGGAAAAGCCTGTAATAAAAATGTCCAACTATCCAAGTTAAAATTATAACTAGAGACGTACAAAACTAAACATCTAAACTCAAAATTCTTCCATGCATACAGAATTAAACAAACAGAAAGTTTCTTTAGATTTCCCATACACTAAATAAATTAAAAAAGCTACAAGCAGCAGTACAACCATTCTATCATCAACTGAATGTTTTAAAAGATGGCTTCACAAGAATCAATATTCTTTGTAGCCCATTGAAGTAACAAAGACCTGTGTACAAAATATTGTTCTTGGTTTCGAAGTGTAACAGAAACCAAGTTTAAAACCCAGAAATATATACATTTGAAATATATCCCATGGTGGGTGACGAGAGGATTAAGCAGCTCCAAGCCCTGAGTAGATTTGAGGGAGAAAATTATAAGAGAGAGAAAATTAGGGCGTTCCCAATTCTATTTTTCTTTTCCCAATTCTGCAATTATGCACTTAAACGAAAAAGAGATTGCAAGAAATTTAAGCTGGAAAGCAACAAAGCGAACCAAATAATATGCGTTTTATTGCTTTTAGGTTCTTTGCCAGGGTTCAAATCGAGCAATGTTGAGAGTTCTGAAGAAAACGCATTGCTGTTAACTGAAGAATACTTACAGAAAGGGTTGCAGAAGATGCATAAAGTACAAGTCTATGAGCGAAAGCTTGAGAAACGGTCTGCAAAATTACATCGCGCTTCCGCAGGTTTTCCGTATTTGAATTCGCCGAGCAACCCAGGTTTTCCATTTTTCCTCGCAGGTCAGCCAAACGTCTATCACGAAATTTGAAATATCAAATTTAGATGGTTTTATGCGATAAATTAAGATGGATTCTGATTGGGCAAATAAGAAACAAAACGGAACAACGGGAAGGGAAAAAAACAAAAAAAGAGTCAGAAAACAACGGGAAGAAAAAAGAAAAAAAACATTTTGAAAGAGGTAGAAATTAAACTAAAGAAAAATAAATTGATGCATGATTAAATGTGGAAAATATTTTGTATTTGGAAAATAAAATATAAGTTACAAATTATTAACCTTCACTTCCAAATGTGGAAATTAGGCAATAAGGTTATTTTATGTCAACTAAGGATGGGATCTATGGAAGGCAGATTTAAGAAAAATCAATAAGATTTTTTGAGATTATTTTTAAGTTTGCTCTTCAAATTTATGGAGGTGTTAATATCATGGATTGTATTATTTAGCATGTTGAGTAATAGATAGAAAATAATAAAAATTAAAATTAGAAAAAAAAATTAAAATTAAGATAATTAATAAGTGGCAAAAAAAAATTTGTCATATTTGAAAGACACATAGCATTTGACTTGGAATTAGTATAAATTAAATTTTCTTTCAAAATAAGAACAATTGTTTTTTTATTATTAAGACACTTAATCAACAATTTTTAATATATGAGACTGTAAGCATTTAAAAACCAATTTGATTCAGAGATATAACAAAGTTTGTTTGTAGTCCTATGGTGAGGAATATTTCAAACAGTCAGCATTTTTTTTATCACGTGTGAGAAATACTAAATTCTAATGGGCAGATTATATTCGAACCCTCAACCAACGCTGGAAGAGAAATGAAAGACACACCAAAAACAATAAGTATGTTGGTTTTCAAGGGGTTTCAAACCCGCAATCTTGGAATTTCAATCCCAGCCCCAAAATCTTTGTGACTAGACTTAGCATAATTGCAAATGGAGAAGGGAGGTCGATTAAGGTGGCATGAGGAGGTTGAATTGGCAGAATAGGAGGTGTTATCTGCTCATGAGTTGCTATGGGTTTACCACAATGGTCATTTGAAGGATCATGTGAGAAACCCTAAGAAAACCCTAGCTCCTACCGGTGGCTTTGATTTCAAATCCTCCTCCTAAGATGATGATCATTTTCACTCCTCTTATGTTTCTTTCAAAGGCATTTTGGGCCCTCGACCTAGATTTTTCAGTCCACCCCAACATGGTATTGGTCAACCATGAAAGCAAATCTGAAGGAATGGAGTGTTTTGGAAAAAGAGGGTGTCTAATTTCTGGAATAGTAAAAACCCTTTGCCATTGAATCTAATAAAATCTTCACATGTCAAGGTTGTTTTTGCTCCTAATTTGAAATCGTCCAATGCAAAGGCTCACTCAAATGAGGCCCCTCTGATTTTTCATCCTCCCAATGTTGGTTTTGTTACCCATTTTGATTTTCCAGCTTAAACAAGTAAAGTTGGTTATGTTTTATAGTTTTTAGGGGTGCATGTTTGAAATTGCTATGTGTAAAACATCCAAGATAGATACTATTTTAGTAAAAGTCAGATATAATATAGCTATTCTGTGAGCAGTAAAATCAAGATGCAAATTTGCATTCTTAATTATCTTTCATTATAATGCAAATGAATAATGTCTCACACAAGTCGTAAGTCTAACCATTACAATCCAAATGAAAAGAGCAGTATACATTCATAGATGTTATGAAAAACAATGTACAAGTAATGAAGGGTGACTCGTCATGGCCTGGATGACAAGTTTGGCTTGAGTTTCCTTCTCTCATCTTCACTACTCCCACTTGCCCTACATTCATTTGTTGTGTCATTGTTTCTCTACATGCTTGCATCAGAGAGATAAAGTATTGTTAGATCAATTATCTAAGCAATGACAAGTCATCATATACTACATATATACGCATCTGCGAACATATAATATGTTCCTCGCGTGCAAAAAAATAGCTAGCTAATCACATATGTATGAGAAAATAAGAATTATCAAACACATATTCATATGCTCATTTTTATCTAACAAGTTTGTTTCAGGTGCAGATACAGGTGTCTATCTAGTAGCACATGGGATCAAATGGGCTCCCGTAAGGGTTGAGCCTAGTATGCTACATGATGGAAAATGAACAAAATGGTAAGATGAGGTCAATGTCAGGTATTGACAACTAATATTGGTATTGTTGTTTCAAATATCAAAACTAAGAAAATTAGAGCAAGTACTATGGGAAACCATGCTACATGAAGGGTTAATAGCAGACATTGAAGATAAAAATAAGCAATATTGTCGTAAGGGATACTTAAATTCACATATTAAAGTGGCATAACATCATGCATATCTCATGAAAGGAACTATAGCATTTAAAGTGCAAAGACAATATCTAGAATATATTAACATACATGATCAAATTATAAAAATAGTGATAATGTGGAAAGATAAATAACAACTCGAAGTACTCCATGGAGATACCATACTTTCTATAATAAACCAAGATAAAAAGGGACAACATGTAATCAAATTAGGACAATCATTAAAGACTGAGAAGATTGACAAAGATAACATACTACAAGAATCCAAGTGATAAATGTTATAGGAATTACATTGAGTACAAAAGCAGTGACATCATGATAAAAGAATGGAAGTGGTGTTGTTGCAATGAGTTCTAGGTAGCAATCCCAGTGGTGAAGCTTAGTAAATTACAGTGACTTGTAATGACCTATGGTACATATAGAAATATGTGATCACAATACAGTAGTGCATGTCTACAATAGCTATGACCTTACAAGTATGCAAAAGGAACAAAACATTCTAATGCTTGAAGGCATTACAATGACATGCAAAAGGAATGCAACAGTGTTATTCAAAAAATGAAAAGTGATTTATCTTTGTGTTTAAACAATGTTTAGTATTTCAAAGAAGTAAAGAGGTATCAATGCACTGTTATCTCTATTTGAGCATTAAGATATTGTCATTAGTATCAAAGTGGATCAATCGGTTATCTATGTTGATCGGTCGGTAAAAGAAAGAACTACAAGCTACACATGCTAGTCGGTTAGACTTACAAGCCTTCATACCAAGTATTCATAAGGTAGTACCGAGAGCTAAATGGAAATAGGCTTAACCGAGCCCTAGAGCAATTTTATCGAGCATCAGAGTATACCAAGCACCGAGCGTCAATAAACACTAAGCACGCTGGATACTAAGCACCAGTATAATTACCGAGCAGTATTGACTGTGTTTACTAAGCGATCCAGGAAATGACATAGTAATATTTTATGGCACATTTATCTATGTACATGGTTACAACGGATTCATTAAACATTTTACCAAGATTGAGGATTATTTATTTTAGATGTAATTATTAAATGTGATGATGATCCCTATGTAATAGTCAAATCTAGGTTGATTTTGTATACCATAGATCTTAGGTTATTCCTAAGAAGATGTAACCTAATTAGGTCATGACAGTTATGGAAATCATAGTAGTTTTCTATATAATTGTAATTCATGTCATTTTGACATAACGATAAGAAGGAGAAGGATGACAAGGAGATCTTGAAGCAGTAGCCACCTTCAAGACATCAAAATTCAGACATGATTTGAGTAGTAAGCAGAGATAGAATTCAGGTTATTCAGAATTAGTCAAGGCTATTGAGCATAACAGAGGACAGACTACTACACATTAAGGTGATATTTACTAAGTATATCATAGATTTGATTTAGACAAGTTTAGTTGTCAATTATAGATACTTTCTGATATTATCTAATCATTGTAACAGAGTTAGCAAAATCTCTTAACAGAGTAGACTTAACAGTCTAATTATAAATCTCTTAACCGAGTACACACTCAATTAGTGTTGTTAAAATCCTTTAACAAGGTAGATCTAGTCAATCTTATTGTTACTCCTAACAGGGTAAGATCACCATAAGTGATCACAACTTCTAGCCTTAACCAACATACTTTATTATCTGCGGTAGTGAAGAATTTGTGGGTGTCATCCCCACTGTGATTTTTACCTTCTCACAAGGGTTTCTACATAGCCAAAATATTTGTGTTATGTGATTGAATTATTGTTTGTTTTTATGCACTTTACATTTACAAGTCTATTGAATGAATGTTGCAAACAATGGATTCAGCTGGATAGATTAGTTATCTACTATTTGCAGATTGAGTATTAAGTTAAAAAAATTGAGGGTACCGATTCACCCCTCCCCTCTCAGTCCCTTATCTTTCCATTCCAAAAATTGGTATCAGAGCAGGTTCTCTTATTTGGAAGGTTTAATCACTGAAGAGGAAAGATTTAAATATGGAGAGATACAAGTTGGACAAAACTATAGAATATCAAAAGATTCAGATGCAGATTCTTGTTGAGCAATACAAGCAAACCAAGGATGCATTGAAAAAGTTACTGGTTCAGAGAAAGAACATGGCTATTTTGGATAATGAGACTAACTATCATGAAGAAGAAATTGATGATCTATTTGAGAATATTGGATCTAGTTCAGGTAGTATTTATGATGGTTCTAAAAGTGCAATTTCTGATTTATGTGAGAAAAATCTTCATTTGACTGAACAAGTGAAAGCCCTGTAGATCGGTCAAGAGACACAAATGATAAGAATGATTGATGTGATGAACAATGTTAGACAAGGTGAACAAGAGAGAAATTTGGTTGTTGAAGATAAAAGACAAATGACTGAACAACTACAAGTGAAGGAAACTGAGATACTGAGACTTACCAAACATCACTTTGAAATATCCAATCAGATGATTATTGTAAGCCAAGAGATCAACCAAGTAAATAATGAGTTATCAAGAAAACTTGAAGATATTGGAGTACTCAGGGAAGAAAATGAAAAAATGAGAAATGAAGTGAAGATGCAGCAACAACATAATGAGATGATGAAAAAGGCTGAAGATGGTTCTAAGAAAATTGATGATTTTCTGATTATTCAAAAAGGACTTGGAAGCACTACTAGATTAGGCTACACCAATCAAGGAGAATCATCTAAACAAGATGAGAAGATGAACAACAACCAGAATCAGAGACCTAAGACATTGACATGCTATCACTGTGGTAAATTAGGCTACACTTCAAATGTTTGCAGGAGTAAAGCACAAGGTAAACCTAAAACCACTCCTAAGTTTAATGGTCATTGCTATAATTGTAACAAGTTTGTACATCAAGCATATGAATGTAGATCTAAGTTGAATAGGACTCCTAACAAACCCTACATGGAGAAACACTGTCACACTTACAACATGCATGGACACACTTCACAAGAATGCAGGACAAAGATGAATTAAGCCTAGACACCAAAAGGACAGAATAAATCCTATCGACCGAGAAGTCAAGGTAATGCTTACACTTGGGATTATAACACATGGGTTAAATGCATAGTATGTGGAAGGTATGGACATATTGCAGATAATTGCATGAGGAAGAGATGGGCTGGAAAATATCGAAGCTGGACAAGAACTGGTATGGCATGCTTACACTGTCATAAAGTTGGTCACCTAAGTAAAGATTGCAGAGACCGAGCACCAAAAGAACAAGTTTTTAAGAATGGCAATAGAATTGTAGATATCATGAGAATAAGAAACACTATGTGGAGAAAGGCATCAAATGATAATGCTGAGTCAAGCAATGCAGTTAGTGAAACCTCATCCATTGGATTGGGTGACATCGACACCTCCACCTAAGCTGAAAAAGGTATGTATGGAACTGATATTCCAAGTTGATCGCATTTTACATACAATTCCTTATATTTGATATGCACATACCAAATCTGCATGAATTAAAATGCATTATGGTTTTATAAGTTTTGGACTTTAAAGAGTTTACAATCAATATATGCTAGACCGAGTAAGGAGTTACCTGTCGGTGACTATTATGCAAGGTTAACCAAGTATCAATATTAACCAAGTGAAAAATCATGTGTTAACCGAGCTGTTGGTATTTTGTGGTACTCACCGAGTTTGACAGTTGTCGTTGAGCTGTGAGTAGGTCGATCATTTATTGCAAAAAGTTTTAAGCGAGAATTTGAAAAATTTATAAATACGTGATGAACTTAGTTCATTCTTTCACTAGCATTTGCGAAGAGCAAAGAGTTTCCAAAGTGATTTTGAGCAATGAATTTTTAGAATATTTAAGCCCAGTTTCAAAGTCTTTCGAGTGATTTATTGACATTTTTATGTAAGTACTATTGCTATCGAGTTGTTCATACTCGTACTTACCAAAACCCTATTTTAAGAAATCATGGCATCTGCATCAAAGGTGAACAAGTCTAAGTTTGTAGAGGAGGATGAAGTCAACCTTATTGTTTCTGCAACATGTAATGAACCCCGATACAAACTTCATCCCAAAGGTGCATCAAAAATTGATCAAGTGGGAGCTTTCTCAAGCATACCACCTAGGGTTCTACTGGTTGAGGACATACGATCATACATTCACTGCAAGATAGGAGAAATTAGAGATTTTGATTTGTATGCAGCTTATCAGAAGCTATGTGGAGAAGAAGGTAAACTAAAATCTGATTACAAGCAACTGGAAGTACTGGGTTTGGTGAATGCCCTAAATTTTCTAAGAGAGTTCAAGAGCGACTGGATTAGGGTTGTTCTTAGTCGATTCCATGATGGAAAGTTTTAGTTGGATGAGATGGTTAGGATAACTAAGATAATGATTCATGATGTTACCGGGTACCCTACCACTGATAAGTTGAAAGTAATTCGTAGTGCACCAAGGATATAAATTGAGAAGAACATGGGAGTCGAGTGGGATGACCGAGCTATGAAGATCAACATAATCAAGGACCCAAAAGTAAAATATGCAGCACATGTCATCGGTTATAAGATTTATCAGTCGAGTAGACTGAATAGTGTGCCATGTGGAGCCATTGAGATAGCTTACCGAATGATCAAGAAAGGTTATCAGCTGGACCTTGTCGAGCTTCTTTTGAAGCAGATTGAAGAGAACATGAAGACAATTTGGTCGGCAAATTCTAACACATGTAAGTTTGGATCCCTATTGGTTTGCATAATCTTTTATGTGTAAAGATTTTTTCCATCGGTCGGTAATATAGAGTGGTCAACCGACAAGCCAATTATAGTGCAAATTTCAGATTTGATTAAGGGTTTGGGAAATAATCTCAATAGAGTCTTTTAGACAATTATTTTGAGCAATTTAAAAGTAGAATGAATTCTTGGAGTAGAATTCCAAGGCAACTAGTAGAAGATTATGAACAGGATATATGTTTTCTAGTTGACACTGATCACACATTGATTAAGGTTGTGGAGCCTAGGACAAAATGGTTAGCCCCCATGGAATATGAATTAGACATTGATTTTGCTTCTAAATCAATAAAAGTTTTGTTGGATATACCTAAGGATGTGAATCCAGAAAGGTTTGGAACCTATGAAGAGGCCAAGATAAGAATTAAAATAGGCCTAGTTATCGGTAAAATTACAAAGAAGTCAAGGAAAATGATGAAAAAACTTGTAAAGAAATTTGGTGATGATTCTGGATCATCTAAGAGTACACTGATTGAGGTAGCAACTGAAGCTTAGTTACTTCTTTCTGACAAACCACATGAGAGTGAAGAAACTGAGTCTAATAATGATGTAGAATCTACATCGGTTTCTACTACCCCCACTCCAAAGAAGAAGTAGTTAGAAGTGCAGACAAGGGCATGAACAAGGTCAACAACTGTAGCCTCACCTCCACCAAAGAAAGGAGTTGTAAAGATATCAAGGCCAACTGTAGCTACACCAACGAAGACATATAAGAAGAGAGGGACTAAAACTACTACTGAGGCACCTAGAAAAAGAAGAAAGTTAATTAGAGGAAAAGATGATTTAGATGATGATGAAGATGATAATGATAAATTTAAAGTTGTTGTAAATAATATTCAGTCAATAGATGAGGTAGCTGAAGAGATAATTGAAAATGGCAGAGTAAGTGATCCTGTAATTAGTCAGTTTGAGCACTTGTCAACCGAGGATCAGAATAAACTTGAAGAGGCAATTATACAGATGATGATAAGATTTAAGAGAGTACCGATTGAGTTTTCCAAATACTTACCCAAGGCATTAGAAGAGAGAATTTCATAGAAGCGGTCCTATGCCTTGAATACTAAGAAAAGAATGAGGGAACAATCCCTAGTTTTGGCAGTTCCTACATTGACAGTTCCTGAAGTTGAGGAATTAATGAGAAAATATTCAAAGAGATTTCAAGTAAAGAACTGGGCACTGTAGATACTTGATGAAAATCTAGTAGATATAGATGATAATAGTCAACTCATCTGGACTTCAATTATACAAGCCTGAGAAGAGTCAAAAAAGATGGCCTTAGCCATTATTCCCAAGAAGAAATTAAAGAGAAAAGGGAAGAGAATTCATAAAGATGATACAGATTTGGCACTAAAATAGAGTATTGACATATCAAATACCGAGGTACTTGATACAACAGATGCCACCGAGGAAATGAATTTAACTCAAGATGCACCAAATCAAGTTGAAATCCAAGGGATTGATAATAATGCACTTGATGTACTCATTGAGGACATCACAGATGGTGATCCTAATGACATTAATGATTGTGAGGATGTTACCATTACTGGAGCAAAAACACAAGATGAGGGACTCACTACTGAGACAACAATAAGATCTATACTAGATGATCTTCCTATCCTGATGGAAGTAGTTGAAATAATTTCTAAGGAGAAACCTAAAGGCTTAATCCTCAAGCAACCGAAGGATGCATCTGGAGAACAAGGGACAAGTGCACCTGCTGAGACAGAAGAGCCTAAGGAAAAAGAGGCAGAGACATAGGGCTAAGATGACCCGAAGACTACTGAGACCACACCACCAAACACTACATCTAAAGCTCCCTCCATATCAATTGACACATAGGTTACCGAGGAGTAGAAGAAAGAGGATAATGTGTCTACCAGGCAAGAAATGTCAAGTGTTGAGGTAAATGACATTATTCCTTTTGTTAAGGATTCACCACAAGAGCCAAAGAAGAAGAAGAAAAAAGCATGGTAAAGGGCTGGTCACACTAGATGAAGTTATTGTAATACTTGAATGTGACCCGAGGACTTTAGAGCCTGAAGAGTTGAGAAAATATGGGGAAATATGCACAAGGAAGGCAACTCAAGAGAAGCTGAAGAAAGAGTGCAAGAGAAAAAAATTCTTAAGGATGTAAGAGACATCTTGCACCAAGTTGTACGTAGGGTCCAGATAAATGAAGGCACACTGATAATGGACCAACTTGCCATCTTGTATAGGAAATTAACACCCCAGACATTGATGTAGAGAAGATACTTGAAGAAAGGGCTAAGTAAAAAATACAGGACAAATTGGCAGAAAAGATCAGCCAGGAAGTAGCAATAAATAAGGTAACCCTTTTTGAGGTAATTACTGATGTACAATATATTACTCAGAGCATAATTCAAATGTTAGTTAAGATTTGCATTGTGGAGAGTTTCATTGCTAAGATCGGTGACAAGATTAAAAAATTGGATACCAAAATCCAAGCGAGTGCAAACACCTCCTTAACCGAGCCAGATGCTTTTCATAAGCATATACTTAAAGTTCAAGAACTCAAGTCGTTAAGAGGAGAGTTGAGGAAGCAAGAGGATAAAATAAGTGATCAAATCACCAAGATACAAGCGGAGTTGCTTCCCCACTTGAAAATAATTGAGCGTCATATTGTCAAAGCACAAGCTTTAGTTGCAACACCGAAAATTCCAGTGTTGGAGAACATATTTGACATGCATGCATAAGTCAGTCTTGAGCACCTTGCTCTCACCAACTTGAAAGAGGAATGGGAAAACCTCTTGGATTCTTTGAAGAAAACCCATCATCACATTTTTGACAAGATGTAAGTACATATTTTTGAGTTTTGGCATTAATCTCAAAAAGGGGGAAATATAATGTATATTTCAAATTGTATAATTATATGCTAAGTGTACTACATACATGCAGGAGCATGCACGGAGGGGGATTTATGAATTTTTTTGAAATTTTGTCATGTATATATGAAGTAAGGATAGTGAAAGATATATCGATGTTTATACATTACAAGTTTTGATACTAATACCAAAGGGGGAGATTGTTATCTCTATTTGAGCATTAAGATGTTGTCATTAGTATCAATGTGGATCAGTTGGTTATCTATGCTTGTCATTCAGTAAAAGAAAGAACTACAAGCTACACATGCTAGTCGGTTAGACTTACAAGCCTTCATAAGGCAGTACTGAGAGCTAAATGGAAATAGGCTTAACCGGGCACCAGAGAAGTTTTATCAAGCATCAGAGTATACTGAGCATTAGTAATCACCAAGCATCAGTAAACACTAAGCACATTGGACACTGAGCACCAATATAATTACCAATAAATATTGATTGTGTTTACCAAGCGATCCAAGAAATGACATAGTAATCTGTTATGGCACATTTATCTATGTAAACGGTTACAACATATTCATTAAACATTTTACCAAGATCAAGGATTATTTACTGTAGATGTAATCATTAAATGTGATGATGATCCCTATGTAATAGTCATATCTAGGTTAATTTTGTATACCATAGATCTTAGGTTATTCCTAAGAAGATGTAACCTAATTAGGTCATGACAGCTATGGAAATCATAGCAGTTTGCTATATAATTGTAATTCATGTCATTTTGACATAACGATAAGAAGGAGAAGGATGACAAGGAGATCTTGAAGCAGTAGCCACCTTCAAGACATCAAAATTCAGACATGATTTGAGCAGTAAGCAAATATACAATTTAGGTTATTCAGAATCAGTCAAGGCTATTGAGAAGAACAGAGGATAGACTACTACACATTGAGGTGATATTTACTAAGTATATCATAGATCTGATTCAGACAAGTTTAGTTTTCAATTACAGATACTTTCTATTATTCTCTAATCATTGTAACAGAGTTAGCAAAATCTCTTAACAGAGTAGACTTAACAGTCTAATTGTAAATCTCTTAACCGAGTACACACTTAAGTAGTGTTGTTAAAATCCTTTAAAAAGGTAGATCTAGTCAATCTTATTGTTACTCCTAATAGGGTAAGATCACCAGAAGTAATCACAACTTGTAGCCTTAACTGGCATACTTTATTATCTGCAGTAGTGAAGAATTTGTGGGTGTCATCCCCACCTCAGTTTTTACCTTCTCACAAGGGTTTCTGCATAACCAAAATATATGTGTTATGTGATTGAATTATTGTTTATTTTCATGCACTTTACATTTACAGGTCTATTGAGTGAATGTTGCAAACAATAGATTCAATTGGATAGATTAGTTATCTACTATTTGCAGATTGAGTATTAAGTTAAAAAATTTTGAGGGTACTGATTCACCCCTCCCCTCTCAGTCCCTTATCTTTCCATTCCAACATGCACATCATAGTATGCAGTGAACATCATAGTTTGTAGTCATTAAAGAGACTTAAAGAAGATAAACACATAATGTCAGAGGTATATCTACATTTTCCATTTTGTAGCCTTCATAATAAACAATTGCAAGGTCAACAATGCAACATAAAATTTTGTGATGTCACTATCGATAAGCTAGAGCAGTGGAGTATCCCTGCTATTACAATTGCAATATTAAAGTATACAACTACTAGAATGGGACAACCCAAGCATGGGCATAGTTCATCAATAAGGGAAGAGCATTCATAACATTTATAACATGAGCTCATGGTGGCATAGAACTTCAAAAGTGAGTTGATGTAGATAACTTCATCTTTTGATTGGACATATGTGAATAAAGGTGCATTAATAAAATTCAAGAGATTTAGATATCTATTGATAATAATTGTAGTGTGATGTGAAAGACTATGTTCAATGATGTTTTGAAAATCCTAGTAATAGCAATAATTTTAACAAGTATATCAAATCATTGCTATTACAAGCAATACAAAGGGAAAGAGCTAATGATATTTTTAGAGAAATTATTGTTAGATTTCTCCCTTTACAAATAACCTAACTTTAAATATTTTCTTACCTCTATCCTCCTCTTTCACCCTATAAACCCATTTATTTGGTAAAGCCTTTTTACCTGCAAGAAACTTACATAATTCTCAACTCTGATTTTTTAGCAAGGAATCCATTTATTCTTCCATGGCATGCTCCCACTGAACCTTTGTATCCACCTACACATCTTCATCATATCCTTTTGGTTCACCAAAATATGTTAATAAAATAGAATACAACGAGGGAGAGAACCTTTCAAGAGGTCTACTTAGCCTTGTTGGTTGTCTAATATTCATTGGAGTTTGTGGTTTTTTTTTATGTTGTTGCATAGCATGAGTAACCACTAGAACATCATCATTTAAAGTATCATCCAGCACTACATAATCATTTTCTTTCTTCTCATGCTGA